>JAKTQN010000003.1:136147-736147 GCA_030558845.1 Kodamaea laetipori
CGTAGTAGATACCTAGAATCGAGAATCTCTTTAGTTCAGTCCTTGCTCTTCGCACATGATACGCTTCCTTAGAAGAAGATGGCTGAAAACTGAACTTTACTATCAAAAAAGGAATTGTGACTCTACTATAGTCATACTGTTCAGAGATTCTCTGCTTTTTTTTTTCGCACACTTCACCACTATGTAACTGTGTTCATCTAGCGCTCTACATATTTCCACAATTCACTGCTTGTACTTTTGATGATTCTTATATACTGATTTGATGAGAATAACTAAATGTTCTAAAGCGAATACAAGTTTATTATATTATATTTGTAAATAGAAGAAACTTTTTAAGCATTTTGCACATATTATATAAATTTAGAGAAAAACTGTCAATTTTTTCCAAATCTAAAGAAACTATTTGCCATAATATTGATTATTGAACTGCTGTTGCTCTTAGTTTAATAGTTGTTGGTTCAGTTGCAATCGTTGCGCAATCGTTTGCTGGTACCGTTGTTGGTACCATTGTTGATTTTGTTGTTATTGTTAATGTTATTGTTACTGCTGTAGCAGTTGTTGTTGTTGTCCTGCTCCTTCTTCTTCTTCTTCTTGGTCATCTTCTTCTTCTTCTTCTTCTTCTTCTTCTTCTTCTTCTTCTTGTTCTTCTTCTTGTTCTTCTTGTTCTTCTTCTTGTTCTTCTTGTTCTTCTTCTTGTTCTTCTTGTTCTTCTTCTTGTTCTTCTTGTTCTTCTTCTTGTTCTTGTTGTAGTTGTTGTTGTTCTCCACCTAGTTGCTGCTGCTGCTGCTGCTGCTGTTCTGTTTCTATTCTTTCTTGTTCTAATCTTTCTTGTTGTTCTCCATTTAGTTCTATTCCTTCTAGACTTGCTTGTTCTTCATATAGATGTAGTTGCTGCTGCTGTAGTAGTTGAACTTCTTCTAGTCTTTCTACTCCACATTGTTGCAGCTGTAGTAGTTGAACCTCTTCTAGTATTTCTACTTCATATAGTTGCTGCTGTTGCTGCTGTTGCTGCTGTTGCTGTTGCTGCTGTTGTTGCTGCTGCTGTTCTATAAGATTGTCAATTCTGAGTCCGTGCTCGAATCCTCCAAGCGCATTATTTAGAAAGAGTCCAAGTCTACCCGAGCGGCTAGGCTTCTGCGGTGGGTATGGTTGCTGCGGTGGGTATAGCTGCGGTGGAGGTTGTTGCGGAGGGTATGGTTGCTGCGGTGGGTATAGCAGCGGTGGAGGCTGTTGCGGTAGATATGGTTGCTGGTATAGCTGCGGTGGAGGATGTTGCGGTAGATATGGTTGCTGCAGTGGGTATAGCTGCGGTGGAGGCTGTTGCGGTAGATATGGTTGCTGCAGTGGGTATAGCTGTGGTGGAGGCTGTTGCGGTGGAGATTGGTGCGGTGGAAGTTGGTGCGGTGGAGGTTGGTGCGGTGGAGATTGGTGCGGTGGAGATTGGTGCAGTGAATGTTGATGCAGTGGATGTTGGTGCGGTGGATGTTGATGCAGTGGATGTTGGTGCGGTGGAGATTGGTGCGGTGGAAGTTGGTGCGGTGGAGGTTGGTGCGGTGGAGGTTGGTGCGGTGGGTTTAGCCGCGGTGGAGGTTGTTTGAGAATATGCTCTCTTAATATGTTAATATTTGAGTAGTATTCGCTTTGCCTTAGAGCAGGAGTTATCCAGTGATAGTTCTCAATATTGGCTTCCAGAACACTCAAATCACACGTCCTGTCTGCATGAGAGTAATTCTTTACATAACTTGAGGCATTTTTGTGTCCTGCTAATTGAAGACATAAAAAGCACGATTCACAGGCATTGAAATTAGCATCTTCCAAAGAATACACTTCCCCAGTTATTAAACCACCTACGCAGGCTGGGAGTTTTGCCAAAATAGCCATTGTCGTCGCCAATTTCTTGAACTCGTTGGCTGTCTTCACTTCAGGGAAGTGTCCTGTGAGGAGTACATGCTTTTGCGTAAGGCATCTATCTGCAGTGGTTTGGGGTACGAAGTTTCGGTGGAACTTAGTCAAACCAAATTGATCCAAAAAGCATCTATCACAAAACCCGGTGTCGGCAGAAGGAAAGACGGGCTTATAAAGAACATTTCCCTCGCCACAAGGTGGCAATTGTAAGTATTGATCCATAAGAGACTTGAACGAATTCCAGTCATTGCGTTGGCCGTACATTTGAAACATCCGCTTAGTATAGTAGCTGGATCCACAGATCCAAGTAGTATTCGTGACGAGCTCAAACTCATCATGGAAACTAGAATATTTGGCTGAGTCATAGTAACAAACCTCACACAAGTGAAAACCGTTCCCATTTTTCATTACGTATGTCTTGGTCCCAATAACCTTCTTCTCTTATCCTGGGCAGGGTGGAAGGGTATTTCTACCGTTAATGACCCAAATAAAGTTATTATACGAGTTGCTGTTAGTCGGATCTTTGAGAAATACATCCCAATGCGATCTCACCGCTACAGTGTCGAAAGTACAACCTTTATTCTCGTCCGATTTAACGCACCTTGTATTCACTAAGTGAGCCATTTTATTAGCTGCGAAATGGGTGTTAAAGCATGCAACACAAAAAACGGAATCTGGTGCTTCGGGGAGGTAGTACATTTCGAGGTCACATCCCTGAGGAGAATCCACACAATCGTCAGGCGACTTTGCAAGTGGATTAATTGAAGGAGCTGGGCGTCTTCCTATTGTCATTGTAATCGAGGTGCTAATGAATACAAATTACAGGGACCTGGTGTCTTTTATAGATAACTATCCGGATGCCCAATAAGGTACACGAACCTAAAACAAGCTCCTACCATATCCAAGTTAGGCATATTTACCAGTTGAGGTGGCTTGACGCAGGGCATACTCTATAGTTCATTTTGTGAACTGGATAACCTAAACTCAACTTTTTTTAGACTTCTACAAATTCTCATTGAAGTGAGAGTTCAGAATGAGCTGAGATTGCTCACAAAATGCAGCTAGAGAATCGAAACCCGGTGTTTGAAGATTTGGCATTCAAATTTGACAAATTCGACTTAACGCTTGAAACAAAAATCATGGAAGGGGAACCTTATCATTGAAGTTTATTTTTTGTGGCATAATTTACGAAATCGTAAAAACTCTATGCCGTACACGGATTTAGAAAGAAGTAATTTCGCAACCACAAATTGCTAATAATTCACACCCCACAACCCTCGGAAATTTTGTAATTGCCGTGGCAACCTCTCTCTTATAAGTCAGTTGAAGTCACACATTCCTGTCTAATCTAACTTTTTAACACTTCAGTTGCTAAACTAATTCAATAATAAATGAAATAACTCTCTACTATACTTCTTCGTATTCAGTTAGAGTACGCTCATGGCTTTTATTGTCATACAAAAAAATGGCTGCAAATTTCTGAATTGCAGCAAAACAAAATAAAAAGGTACCTAGAATCGAGAATCTCTTCAGTCCAGTCCGTGCTCTTCGCACACGATGCGCTTCCAGAATACAATCATCGCAAGTAATAAAAATGCAGCTGTCAACTCTTCTGGAACCAAAACCATAAACGAAAAATACTTGTAGTCCCCGTAGAGCAATGTATACTTGTCGTGGGAATCAAAGTTGGTCCCTTCAAAAGACACCAAAACACTATAAGAGGACCTCACAGTCAACAATACAGCAATCATCAATGAGTACCAAAACAAAGAACGCAGCTCATGGTAGTTAAAGAATAAATGAATCAGTGCTATAATAAACATCACACTGGCAGCAAGGAAAAGTATTGCACTAGCTTTGGCTCCAGGCGAAGTTGCGTCACCGTTGGAAATTTGTACTGCACCAACTATCGAAGTGCACATCCCAGCCAACAAAAGAACGCTGAGAAACCGGAAAGGGTGAAGCAATGGAAATTGATCTCCTTCAGTGGCATCCAGTGAACCTACTATCCACAGCTCCGTAGCAGAAGTTCGTGTAGAGACAAACCCTGTACCTTCCTTAATGTCCTCTTTTAAATACTTTTCACAAGTATAAAAATATTCAACAAGAATAAACAAGCACTGAGTTGTGAATCCCAAAGAAATATTGTTGAACGCATACGCTGAAGCATAAACCCCTTTCTTGAAAGCTGTGTGTAGGAAAACAATAGTAAAGATACCACCTAATAGCTTGAACAAGGCAAAAATGGCAAAATAAATATAAAACTCTCTGAGTTTGGCAGTTGTGTGTACTTTTGAATATAGAAAAAGGCAAGCACAGGCTACCAACATTGTCGCAAACCAGCTAACTTGCACGATAGAAACTATTTCCCATTGTGTGTGATATTTAACTACCATAGTGAATTAATTGGAAATGATAATCTGAACGATTCAAACCCTTTATAAAGTTCATTTCATGATAAGAGCAAGATTACACAACACAATGAAACAGTTTCCCTGACCATTGGGCTATGCTTTGTATTCATTCCCAGCCGTGTATTCGAAGCGATAGCGCTTACGTAGAAAACAAAACGGTAGTGTCCCATTTCCTATTCTTCTATTAAATCCTTCAAGTTTGGCCTGTGCTCAAAATAACGCACCGACATTCTTAAAAGGGTCTTCATTCTTAGGTCAGCGCAACCAATATATCTTGGCTCTGTGAGTCTTCAGTTGCAAATCAGATTAATCGTGAGCCTATTCGCTGTTATGCTCCTGCCTTGGAGGGGAGGAATATTTGTACATAAAACTGATTTTAGTTTGGCTGCAAAACAGCAAATAGATTAAATGGCTTTTCAAATATCGCTTTTTTTTGTTCGCCAGCAAAGGTATTTGAAGAAAGTGGCTAAAAAGTGAACTTTACTGTCAAAAAAGGAATGGTGACTCCATTATAGGTCGCACATGTTCTGAAAATTTCGGCTTCTTTTTTCGAACACTTTCACCACTATGTAGCAGTATTCTTGTCTCTCTTTTTTTCAACATTTCACTCATTGAACTCTGAAGTTGTTTTTAAAGGGTTTTGTTGTTTATAACTAAATGTTCTAAGACGAGTACAAGTGTATATAATATTTTGATAGTTTAGAAGAATAATTTTAGTTGCAAATTGCACGTATTAAGTATAAATTTGACTAAAAATCTAGCAAATTCTTAAAAAATAGACAAATTAATTGCCATTTTTTTGTTGATGTTGCTGATGCTACTGTTGTTACTGCTGTCATTGTAGTTGGTACTACAGGAGTGGACATGGTGGCCCCTGTTGTTGTTGTAGTTGCTGCTTATAGTCTTCTACCCCTTCATAAACATAGTCTACCGTAATAGCTGTATTGATAATATTGGTGGCCCAGTTTCCAACCCTAAAAAGGCGGCTAGGCTTCTGCGATTGGGGTTGTTGCTGAGATGGAGATTGTTGCTGAGGTGGAGGTTGTTGCTCAGGTGAAGGTTGTTGAAGTTGAAGTTCATACTTAGCTTTTAGATTTGCAAGGTTTTGTCTCTCTTGTTCTAACTCCTGCTTTTTTCTCTCAAGTTCCTGTTCCATTTGTATTCGCCGGATTTCTTCTTCTGCTTTACGTTTCTCATTTTCTAGTTCAAGCTTTGCCCTCTTTTCTTCTTCTTTTTGTTTCTTCATTTCGGCCTCTTCTTGTTCAAGCTTTGCCCTCTTTTCTTCTTCAAGCTTTTCCCTCTCTTCTTCTTCTTTTTGCTTCTTCATTTCGGCCTCTTCTTGTTCAAGCTTTGCCCTCTTTTCTTCTTCAAGCTTTTCCCTCTCTTCTTCTTCTTTTTGCTTCTTCATTTCGGCCTCTTCTTGTTCAAGCTTTAGTTTTTCAAATTCATGAAAAACTCTCAATTGCTCTTCTCGTTCCTCTTCAGTTAGAATTTCGTTGAACTCATTGTCTTCTACCACCAGCTGTTGGTCTTCTCCGCTCCCTTCAAAATTGGCAAGATGTTCTCTCAATATGCTAATATTTGAGTAGTATTCGCTTTGTAGTAGAGCAGGAAATATCCAGTTAAAGTTCTCCATGTTGGCTTCCAGAGTGCTAAAATCACACGTCCTGTCTGCATGAGAATAATTCTTTACATAACTTGAGGCATTTTTGTGTCCTGCTAATTGTAGACATAAAAAGCACGATTCACAGGCATCAAAATCAGCATCTTCCAAAGTATACACTTCCCCAGTTATGAAACCACCTACGCATTCTGGGAGGTTTGCCAAAGTAGCCATTGTAGTCGCCAATTTCTTGAACTCGTTGACTGTCTTGACTTCAGGGAAGAGCCGTATGAGGAATTGGTGCTTTTGCGTAAGGCATTTATCTGTAGTGGTTTGGGGTACGAAGTTTCGGTGAAACTGAGTCAAACCAAATTGATCCAAAAAGCACCTTCCACAAAAGCCAGTGTCGGCAAAAGGTAAGACGGGTTTAAAAAGAATATTTCCCTCGCCACAAGGTGGAAATTGTAAGTACTGATCTATAAGATACTTGAACGAGTCCCATTCATTGCGCTGACCGTAAATTTGAAACACCCGATTAGTATAGCAGCTGGAACCACAGGTCCATGTTGTATTCGTGACGAGCTCAAACTCATCATGAAAACTAGAATATTTGGCAGTGTCATAGTAACAAACCTCGCACAAGTGAAAACCATTTCCATTTTTCATTACGTATGTCTTGGTCCCAATAACCTGCTCCTCATTTCCTGTGCAGGGTGGAAGGGTATTTCTACCGTTGAGGACCCAAACTAAGTTATTATACAAGTTGCTGTTAGTCGGATCTTTGAGAAATACATCCCAATGGGTTCTCATCGCTACAGTGTCGAAAGTACATTCTTTATTCTCGTCCGATTTAACCCACCTTGTGTCCACTAAGTGAGCCATTTCATTCCCTGCGATATGGGTGTTAAAGCATGCAACACAAAAAACGGAATCTGGAGCTTCGGGGAGGTAGTACATTTCGAGATCACATTCCCTAGGATCCATACAATCGTCAGGCGACTTTGCAAGAGGATTGACTGAGGGAGCTGGGCGTCTTCTTATTGTTGTCATTGTTTCGAGGTGCTATTGAATACAAATTACAGGGACCGGGAGACTTTTATAGACAACTTTCCGGACGCCCAATAAGGTACACGAACCTAAAACAAGCTCCTACCATATCCAAGTTAGGCATATTTACGAGTTGAGGTGGCTTGACGCAGGGCATACTCTATTGTTCATTTTGTGAAGTGGATAACCTAAACTCAACTTTTTTTAAACTTTTACAAATTCTCATTGAAGTGAGAGTTCAGGATGAGCTGAGGATTGCTCACAAAGTGCAGCTAGAGAATCGAAACCCGGTTTTCAAAGGTTTGGCATTCAAATTCGACTTACAGCTTGAAGCAAAAAACTTAGAAGGGGAACCTTATCATAGAAATTTACTTTTTTGTGACATAAATTACGAAGTCGTAAAAGCCGTATGCCGTACACGGATTTAGTAAATAAAATCGCAACCACAAATTGCTAATAATTCCCACCCCACAACCCTCGGAATTTTGTATTTGCCGTGGCAACCTCTCTCTTATCAGTCAGTTGAAGTCACACATTGCTGTCTAATCTGACAGTCACGGAAGCAAGGAACATTTATCCCTTATTTTTTCAACCACTTAAAGAACTTCAGAAAACATTCATTACATAATACAACACATTATTTTATTTATAATCAAAAAAAATTTACTACTGATAATTACAATTTACGAAGTCTCTTACGTAAATTATTTTATCCATAATGTCGGATATGTTTTAAAATTTCCTGCGGGGTAGTTTCTTCAAGCAGAAACACTCGTTGTGGAAATAACCTTGCTCATCCAACAATCAGCAGTCAGCTAAAAACTATATTGTTCAACCCAGGCCATCTTTCTCTTTCCAAGTATTACCAAAACGAATGATCTTATCAGTTCAAGGTTGTCGGGATTGAAAAAAAGTTAATTTATTTATTCATCAAACATAGCAAACAATTCATGCGGTCTTGTTTTATGACTACCCATTCGTAACTCTTCACACAATTACACATTTGTCTCTAGAAAAAAGACTGACTTATCAGAAGACAAACAACAAGGTGGAGTACGTTTTAAATGAATGCGAGCTTTCTCAGTTTTGTAAAAATTAACTTACACAGATCAAAGCACACAAACTTTTACGTAAACTTCCACTTTTACAAGAACCAAAACACAATTACATATAATAATTTATTAAACCCTATAACATACGCGAAACATTCATTAAATCTATTGAGCAAAATAGTTACACTCTCACTGAAATTTTATTTACCACGGTTCTAAAATTTGAGTACAGTACATTAACATTTTCAAATATTAAATTAAACCTAGAAATATTAGCGAATTTAAACTTCTGTAGATCCATCAACACTTTCATTCTATGTAGTGCCCCAAACATATCTAATTCAATAATGAAAAGTAAGGGAGTTGGGTCTTATGTAAAGTTTATTTACAAGGAAAACTGTAGTACCATCTATGCTACAAGCTTTGTAAAGAATGAATAGGTTCTCATTTTCTATCAACATTATATCTATCAACTTCAATTTTAAACAACAACGTTCGTTAAACAATCAGTTAATTATGGCAAACCAAACAAAATAATAATCTCGAGTAGAGAAATCACTAGTATTTTAAATTAATCCGTAGAAGCGAATCTTATGAATTTAGCAGAGTTTTTTCCCAAAATAATTAGCCCATATGGCCGTAGTTAATTTTTTTTGAAAACAGCCAAGGACTGAGTTTACTTGACTTTTGAACTGACTAACTTAATTTTCAATTGAGCATTTTGAATGGAGTCTTGCAGTAAACAAATTTGTAGAATGCGAGAACAGAACTTCAAACTTGGTTCTCCTCAACAGTAGGCTACTGAGTAAATGTTCGTTACTCATGACATCTGAGCAACTATATAAACTTCAATACCTAAGCTATTCTATATTTTAGTTAGCAGAAAAGTAAAATATCTAACTTTAATTATGCTATATCTGTACATATAGTTTGCTTGAAGTGTCATAACTTTGCCCTGAACCGCAATTTATTTCGTAATAGTTGATTAAACGTAATGAATTCTCAAGCTCCTATATTACTTTTCTACAATACTGAAATGCTGTCTCTTCAAGTTGCCAATGTAGTTAATGCTAGCCTTGAAGAATACTTCCGATCTCTCTTTTACCCTCCAGTTTCACGATAGTCCTCTTACTCTTTGTGTTTTTCTTGAGCTGCTAGTGCTATTTCTGGTTTTGAAGTGCAAATGTCATTGGGAAATTCTGCGACTTCAATAATTAAATAATAGGTCAACAAGAAGTTCCCCGATAAGTTCAAGTTTATTGATATGAAATTACATATTTTGTGAGCAACCAATTGATGTATCGGACCATCAACATCTCTGCTTAATTAGTTTCAAAATTGTCATTCATTAATAGAAACTTAATACTTGAATACGGAGAAATGCCCTCTGTATTAAATAGAACTATAACCTAGTTCTCACTATGTTACTATAATTTTTATTTATTCATTCCATTTCAAAAAAGAATACTTCTTGATCTTAAATTTTTTTAGTTGAAGTGCTTTTTCTAGGATACATATTAGAGACTTCGTTTTGTTAGAGACATCGCCAAAACCGTTGGAACCTGTGATTGCGCGTTCTACCTTGGCGCCTTAGCCGTTAAAGTTGGGGTCGATTTCTTTGAGATCCTGGCATAACCCGTTGCACTTGTCGGAGACTGTGATCATGATATTTGCAAAGTTTTTCGGGGTTATTGGATGGGCTGCTATTTTGGACCGATGAATTTGTTAGTTTTTCTGTGATTTATTTGACAATGCAAACATATTTCATTTTTTAAAGACTGAGAGTAATTACTACATTCAGTTATGCGAATCATTACAACAAATCCCAAATAAAACCAAGTGTAGGTGAACACATTCAAATGATCAGAAAGACCAATGTTTTGGCTTGATGCTGTATATATCCTCAAGTTGCAAAGCGTGCACTAATGTGGCTGAATAAAATGGAGCCAGAATTGTTCAAATAGTGCCGCAAATTCACAATAATAAATAAGACGTTTAAAAGTAAGTACAAGCTAGGTTTTAAGTTTATGTTAAATTTCAAGCTACCAGCTTCAGAATCTTAATTTATATTCAGATACCCTATAAACCAAAACACAGATAATATAGTATTGCATTCTATCAATTAGAGAATGGTTGAACTAGTGGAGAGATATTAACTGTTATGGAGGATAATATATATAGTAAGGTGCTAAAGTGGTGTAATCAATCAACGTTTATTTTTCTGAATCAAATACAGTAGGGGAGTAATGCTTCTAGGGAATTGTAAAGTCTAGGATTAGAGGATTATGCAATTTGTTCTGGCAGAAGGACTGACTCTGGGTTTGAGAATGCCTATGACTGAAGTTTCATTTTTCAATATGTGCAAGTGATAGAATTGTGTTTCTTTAAATATTTATGAAAGGTTGAAACAAATGTTAAAGTAAAACTAATATTATTAATGAATCCAAGCTTTTTTACACACATCGTTTGAAGGTTTGTTCTACCTTGCTAAACAGCAAGTTAGCAGGTGCAATACCAAGCGGTTGTTGGGAACTCATTTCCAATACAATTCTGAAGATGTGTGTATATTGAAAAGAGAGATGTTATTGAAGAGAAGTGATTACTACTTGTTTTCAGATATTGACCATTTTTTTTATCTTAGCATGCAATAATTTGATTCACTAAGATAGAACTAAAAGTTCGTTATTTAAACCGTTCTTTACTAGCATGTAAGAAGTAATAGCGTAGATATCTATAGCCTATACACAATTTCTTGCCTGCATACTTTTTGGTTATTTTTGTTTTTGATATAAGACAACCCCCACAAGATTTTGTGAACACTAACTGTTGACGGTGTCAAGAAGCCATTGCCCTCGTTGATGACCTTCTTGACCAAGTTGGTGTGCTATACCAATGTTTACACTGGTACCTTGATGGCTACCGTGGTTTACTGGTTGATGTAGTGGAGCTACACCTTCACTAACAGGTTGTTTATGTAATGCTTATGTGTGGTGTTCTTAGTCTCAACGCAATGTTTAGATAGTTTATGTAATGTTTATTGGGGTATACATAAACTCTGCGCGACGTAAAAAAAAAAAAGATTGTAACCGCTTTTAAGTCTTTTGAGGATATTTCAGAATCTACTCTAGTTCTCTACGTATTGTGCATTTTGTTCTTGTGATGTCAAGTGGATTAAATCTTGTCAAACTCGTTTATTTATAATACATAGCGATAGCCAACTAACTTAGAATGATTAGTCAGTACTGCTTCCAGAGAATCTACTCTTGTGTTCATAAGCTGGGTTTGGAGCATAATTTGGGGCTGCGTATGCTTGTTGGTGTTGAACAGACCTATACCCTTTCCTTCCAGTGGAGCATAAACCGCAACAATGGCCAAGTAAGTGGAATATCACAGCTAGCAAACCCGCTGCACTTGCAGACCAAAGGAATGCATAGAAGTTGACTGACAAAAATGCTTTGACACCGTACTGCAGTGTATTTTCATTCACAACTCTCCTAACAAATATGTAAGCACCAGTAGCCAAGGCACTTCCAATGATCGTAAGAAGGCCAGTGAAGAACAACAATAAAAAGTTGAGGAAGGAAAGACAGCAATTGTCAGGCGACAAGCAGAATGCAAGTAGTTGAATCACAAACGAGATCACCCCCATAGCTATTGCAATAAACAAAATGATAAAACTAGCGTATGTGACGTTGTGCAACAATTTCAAATCTTTCTTAAGGGAACCAGGTAAGTTCAAGTTCTCGTATGAAATGTTGTCTAGCAAAACCTGAATTTCGGCCTTTGCAGCATTAGTGATAGGTGCTGGAGCTCCTACACCATTCAAATGTCCCATTACCGTATTGTTCAATTCGTGCTTAATCAATTTCAAAGGATCGAATTTAAATCCTGCTTTTGGCTTTGAACACCAAGTGAAGTTGTGTTTACTGTTGTCGAATTGCTTGCTCAAAGCACCTAATTCATCGCTCGAGTCCTTCTCCTTTGTGATGTACCCACGGCAGTAACCCCAGTAGCTGATTGAGTATACGTCCGCAAGGCCCAACATTTCCGTGTTGAAGTTATCGATGATGTCGTTTATAACTGATTCCACAGATTGCACAATGCTACCTATATCACCACTACCAGCAGCAGAAGTCGCAACGGCAACCACACTTTGTATGGCGGCCGAGTTCTGACCGAGGATGCTGGTAGCAGTGGCTAGTAAACCAGAGTTTATATCGAATTCGCTGAGAAGACTACTAGCAGTCGCAGCTAAATCTCTTCTTTCCACTGGCGTAGGTTTCAAGTCTTTCCTCTCAGTGTCTTTCCTCTCAATGACTTCCACTAAACCAGCATTTTCTTCATCTCGCTTAATTTCATTTAACTGGTACCCAGGTAACAGCATCTCCCTCTTGTTCGAACCAGTAGAGAACTTTGATGCATCAAGTATAGCTGATAAATTCAAGTGTGATAATTGAACATCTAGTAAATACGTCCCTGTTAAGTAGGACTCGTTTTTATATGAACCAGTGACTCCAAAAATTGTCAACACTGCTAGGGCAAGTGTCAATATCACGAGGATGGCTCTGAATATTCCGAAAAGCATGTGTGTATGGTGGTTTTAATCAGTTGTGAGTGTCTGAAAATGATTCTCAATTGTAGCAACCTTCCCACTATATATTCTATGTTATAAAGTTTTGATCTAGGATCCGCACTAAAATTAGCAAAGATGGGGCTGAGGAACAAATTATCAACAAATACGCGAGTTGGTCACTGCAGACTTACTTGGCACAAGTCATATGTCAGGGACCAATTCTGTCCTGTGAAGGAGGCAGTGGGGGGAACACAGCCAACGGTATATGGTTACTTGGCGGAGTTAGAAAGCCTGACTAGTTACACTCGGCCCGATGTCTTGACACTGGTATCCCTGTTGAGAGGCTTCTTGGATAGTGGCTGGCTCTATGGTGGAGGCTTCTTAAGCGGAGGCTTATCCTGCGCCATTACCGGTGTGATCAATCGGGCAGTGTAAACATATTTGATTAGTTATGAGTTACGTAATCCAAATGCGATGACATCGAGAAAATTCACCAGTGAGAAGACTCTAGTGTATGACTCGTTGGAGCCATTTTTTAACATTTAGAAGGTTCAACAGCATGACAGTACAGAATAAGCTTAACGGTAGGGAGTTATTTGAGAGTATTGGAAAGCCAAAAACTATCGTGGCTCCCATGGTTGACCAAAGTGAATTAGCCTGGAGAATACTCTCAAGAAGATATGGAGCTGAACTTTGCTATACCCCTATGTTCCATGCCCGTTTGTTTGCTACCGATGAAAAATATCGTAACAGTATGTGGAGTGAGCTCGATGGCGATGCTGAACAGGACAGACCATTAGTAGTTCAGTTTTGTGCCAACGATCCTGATTATTTATTGAAAGCAGCACAGTTTGTAGAGGACAAATGTGATGCAGTAGACTTGAATTTGGGGTGTCCACAGGGCATAGCCAGGAAGGGCAAGTATGGAGCATTCTTGATGGAAGATTGGGGGCTTGTTCACAAGTTGATTAGAAACCTACATGACAACTTGAAAGTTCCTGTCACAGCCAAAATTAGAATCTATGATGACAAGGCGAAGTCGTTGGAATATGCCAAAATGGTTTTGGATGCAGGTGCACAATTTATAACTATTCATGGAAGAACGAGGGACATGAAGGGCCAGGCTACAGGGTTAGCAAACTGGAGCATCTTGAAATACTTGAGAGATAATTTACCTGAAAACCAAGTTTTCTTCTCAAATGGTAACATCTTGTATCCGGAAGATGTAGAGAAATGTATCACAGACACTACGTGCGATGCAGTGATGTCCGCAGAGGGTAATTTGTACAACCCTGGTGTTTTCTGGTTAAAGGACAACGACAAAGAGAAGCAGTTTCCACGGGTAGACAAGATTTTGAGAGAATACTTTGAAATTGTGAAATCTGTCCCCGGCACTGCCTCGAGGCATGCCATGAAGGCGCATTTCTTCAAGATGTTGCATGCATTTTTGAATACACACAAAGAGTTGAGGCCCATGATTGGTCAAACAAGTGTGCACGCTTCTAACGATAAATGGGATGAAATCGTTGTCAAGGTTGAGTCAATAGTAGCGGATATTTTTGCGCAAAGTAATATTGACGAACTCGATGTTATTACAACGGGCCCAGTTGAAAGTTGGGGAGGCGCATATAAGACTGTTCCATTCTGGAGATGTCAACCATACTTCAGAACCGTGAACGGGGAAAAGCAAAATACAAGGGTATTAAAGGTTGCAGGTGAATTAACACCTCCATCAACTCCAAAACCAGTTCAAGTGGAGGTAGTAGACTCCAAGAGGAAAATAGAGGTTGAGGAAATAGCTACAAAAAAGGCTAAAGTAGAAGCCAATGTTTAGGTTTATAGCATCAATTTTCATATGGAAGTGATGTATACACTAGTCCCACCACTTGAAACCCAATTGGGTACCCCATTCGTCTTTGATGTAACGTTTTGGGTGCTCTACTCCATATTCATAAAGCAGTTGCAACTCTTCCTTCGTCAAAGGTGGCAATCTGATTATACTTCTGATTCTCTCCAAATTTGAAGAACGAGCCAAAACAGCACGGTTCTGCAAGACGTGGTACGCGATAGCTATTTCATTTTCAGTCACATTATATTTTGCAGCCAATTCCTTTACCAAAGGAATTTTCAAAACTCCAGCGCCGTTTGAACCAAACGCTGAATAAGCAGTAATAATAATATCGTTCTTTTCGCAGAAGTCAACCAAATCCTGTTGTGGCAATTGAGGATGGTATTCAATTTGGTCAACAACTGGTTTATGTTTAGCCACGGCCAATAACTTTTCAAGCCTGCCGATGTTATAATTGGACACACCAATCGACCTAACCTTATCGGTAGAGTCTAAGAAATTCTCCAATCTTTGATAGAATTTAATGTACTCAGTACCTGTGGCCGGGTCATCAGCAAAAACAATCTTTCCATCAGCGCCTCTTGGTTGTCCCGGATTCTCGTACTCTTTGCTGTTGTCAAAGCACAATGGCCAGTGTTGCAAGACTAAGTCAACATAGTCCAAACCTAAGTCACTCAATGAACTGTTTATAGATTCTTCAACTTTATTGTAATGGGATGGCCAAACCTTGGTGGTAATAAACAAATCCTCACGCTTCACAACACCCTCTTCAAATAACTCCTTCAATGCCTGACCAATGTATTTCTCAGTACCATAATACCAGGCACAGTCAATAGCTCTGTAACCAGCTTTGACAGCTGCAATTACTTGTTCTTTAACTTCTTGGGCGTTGCCAGAAGGAACTGTCCCCAACCCGAGTGCTGGAAACTTGTATCCATTGTTCAATGTCAAATTAACTTCTGTAGATAACTTCATTATTTAATAGTGCACAGTTCTGTTCGGAGTACTCAATGTTTTATAGTTGGCTAGTCCCCAATTTAGTGGGGGGACTTACTTTGCTCGCCTGCATGGGCTCATAATGTTGCTAGTAAGAGGTTAGTGCATCCGAGACGCTACCCTTGAAGTTCCGAGCCGGGCGGGTTTTGTTGCTATATGCGCTAGATAGTGTAACTGTACTCATCCGTGGAGCTTCAGCTATCTTAAATCTGCATTGTCCTAGGTAATGTGTTCCTTCACTTTACTGATCTTGGAAATGCGAAAAGGTATCTCTTTGGATTGTTCTTGCAAGTGTATAATTTTTACAAAATTGCTGCGAAAACCTAGTAAAACTGGTAACAATGCATTCTTTTAACGTATACTCTTAGTCAAAGAATATAAAGTAAAGGTGGTTGAAACCGCAAGTGAGAATGTCATGAACATTCAAGCAGGTTCAGTATCCTTTATAGATCGGTTGTTTCCTGAGACTTCCATTAATTTGTAAATTCGAAGAAACACCACCAAAATACCTCTAAAACGCTATAATAATATTAGCGCCATAACTTACAGTTACAAATGCTCATCATGCTTTAATAAATAGAGAGTGATTACACATATATAATGAAATATGAATTGCAACTATTGGTATCGTTAAAGTACTAAATCTCCAAATCTCCCACCACATCATTATCATCGTCGTCATCTATTATTGCATCCTCATCCACATACTCATTCACATACACATCCTCCTCATCATCATCTCCATTCAAAACCTTGGTGCTTCCGTTATTCAGATCACCGTTTTGACCGTTCAACTTGTTTGTATTGTTGACCATGGAGTAGTGGATCTTGTTGATGGCAGTAAGGTAGATGAAACTTACTCTCTTTTTCTTCTTATTATAGATGAACCAGTAGTACAGCCACATTGTTTGGTAAGGGTAGTTCAAATCGTCCAAAATCGATTCATCGCTAGGTTCAAACAGGTAAATTTGACAGTTCTCGAACTGACTGTTACCCGTTGGGTACGTGGGTGACACTTCACCATTTGGGTTACCGTTGCTGCCAGCTGCACCGGTGTTCAAACTTGAGTGTTTAGGTAACGATGAAGACGTGTTAAAGCTGTTCTTCCTCAGGCCCCCGACAGCCTGAGCAGACAATTGGGGAGAGGAAGTTTTGGATGGTAAAATGTCCATATACACATTCACAGTGTCCCATATCCAATTCAAAGTCGATTCCTTCTTCCCCAAAGATATCAACAAGTTATTGAACTTGTTCATCAAGTCCTCGTGGCTGGGGATTCTGTGGAAGTTTTCTGTTGTCGGCTGCAAATTCAGGAAATCGTGGTCAGGGTAGGTGCTGTTCAAGATAGCAATCAAGTATGCAAAGGTCTTTCTGGTGGTGGTATTCTTCAACGGGCCAAAGGGCGACTCGTCGACTTCGGTCTCGTCGAATACCGGCGACAGCTGCAGCGCCGCAAACGGCGCGTTGCCATTGGTGAATTCCTTGTTGAAGTGGCCCAGGTTCGCACTCATCCTTCGTTCCTTCTCCGTGGTATACGAACCTCTCCTCGCAAGACCCCCGTTCGGAGGACTGGCGCTCGTTCCAAACAATGAATGTATCGAGTTTTGGCGCTCGCGTTCCATGGACCTCAGGAACTGGTTATCCTCAATTATCTGGTCCAAGTGCTTGTGGATGGTCTTGAAGAGCTTCCTATCGGATCCTATGGGCTTTGTCGTGAACAAATCGCATCCACCCTTTATCACAAGATTACTGTCTTGCGTTTGGAAATTGAGCTCCTGATTGACTAGTTCAATGTCAACCTCGTCGATGAACTGCATGTTAGTAAAGATGATCCGCTAAAATATCGCTTTTCCACTCCTTATTCTCCCACATTATACTCACCTTCATTGTAAATTGGTCTTTGTTATCTTAATAGTGGTATAAGCTTTTGTAACTGGAGCTCGTGCTCTGTTGTTTGGGTGATTATCAACATCATTTTTCTTCCATTCCCGTGCACGACACCGCACAAAACGACAAGAATTGCCCACTAAATTGGATCGACGTTTAGCCAACTTGCACGACCCTATACCTGGAAGAGTCCTTCCTTCTTTATCGCGAATTCCATCTTATTGGTACCCGTGGTGTTTGCATGGTGCGTGGTACACACCACACGTGCGTACCTGTGCACTTTCCAACCTTTGATTATTGTGTCATCCTTCTCTTTAGGTTGCTCTTCGACTTGGTCTTCGGGTAATGTGAAGCCTGAAACAAGTTGCGAATAGGTGATTCCTGTCTCAGGGTCAACCTTTTCGTTGGTTGCGTTGTCAGCCTGTAAGTTGACAATGGGTCTGTAGAATTTCATCAACATAATGCGGTTCTGGATTCGCTTACTCCACGTATAGCCCAACGTTGGTACCTGTCTCTTAGTTTGCGTGTTGATCTTCTCCACGTTTCGAAGTAGATCTTCAAAGTTTGAGTTTGAGGTTCTTGGATCTATTACGTTTCTAGGGTCTGTTGAGTCTTCTAATTTTCTTCTTTTGTTAGCTTGCCATTGGTATAGTTGTTGGTTTGCATCTTCCAAGTCCTGGTTTGGATTCGTGCTATTGAATGATTTATGTATGGCATTTATGTCCCACCCAGCATTGATTCCCAGCTGGAAATCCAAGCTCAATGGGCTGGGATATTCGACAGGATTTACGGTGAAATCACTCACTTGGTTCACTAGAACAACAGCAACTCCATATCGCCGAGCGATTCGTGTGAGGTGCCGGTACATCAAGTATATATACTCCGACTTGCTGCTCTTATTCTTATAACTTTCTGATTTGTTGAGCAATTGGTACTTTTGAAATCGCACATTCTGGAACTCTTCATTATCTTCCAATTCACCTTCTTGTCCATCCAACACTTCTTTGAGATACGTCGTGTTGGAAATCGCCTCCTCTCTTCTCAAATGCTGTGCAATGCTATCGATAATTACTAGTTTTACGTTGGAATTCTCGAGTTTGAGAGGCAACTGCGTGAACATGATATGATCCTGTGACTCTAAGTCTGGACAGTATATATACGACACGTTATTCATCAGAATGTTGTCATGTTTAGTCCCCCAATACTCTGTCATATCCTCCAATCTTTTGGTTTCTAAGAAGGATTCGGTTGCTATGTAGATACACTCACCTCCCTTCCCACTTTCCAGGTCAATCTGGCACTGAACTGCTAGTTGTAGTAACATTTGGGACTTCCCACAACCGCTTGCACCGTAAACTTCGGTAACTTCGCCTAGGGCAACGCCGCCTCCCAAGTCCTTATCCAAGTCGGGCAACCCAGTGCTTATGAACTGGGCGACACGAGGGGTTTGCGCATCTTTTGCTCTCTGCAAGTCTGATTTCAAGTGTTTGACATATTCCTCGATTTCGCGTAATGATCGACCGATGAGTTTGGCTAGCTGGATCAAGTTACTTGTGGAGTCGTAGACTAACACGTCGAATACGCTTTTCCCGTGCACCTCCAAGAGCAGAACTAGTGACGCGAAGGACTCTGATGCTGATGAATGTATTGGATGTAGTTGTTTAAAGTGGTCCATACAAGAGATAAAAGAGAACTATGGCTTACAAAACAGAGACAAATGTTAGGTTTACGAGGTTTGTTATTTACACGTAATAAGAATAGCCCTTGAGTTGGGAAGTCGGTTTGTGTGCTATAGTTGGTGAAGATCGATTGTCTGTTTTTATTAGGTTTTATGGATTGTCTGTTTCTGTTAAGTTGTATTAAGGTGAGTAAGAGGCTTGATTTGTTGATGACAGGAGCTATTTAATCTATCTATTAGCTTTCAAGTTTAATGCGTAGTTACTTGTAGGTAAGAGAAAGGGAAATGAAGAGCATTTGTAAAGAATGTAGCTCTTTAGCATCTATAGATCGCAGAGTCTATGTTAATAGGCTTGGAAAGTTAATTAGTACTATTGACTCTTAATCGTACCTTAAGATAGAACGCGTTCGATGCATATAAACGAAGGAACATTGGATCAATACGGAATTCACGCAGATTGTAACCCAACAGAATATTCAAAAGTAATTATGGCACGGGTGAATATTCAATCAAACACGCGAACGAAGGGATTACTACTCCCCAAATACATGATATCTACATTTTTCACCACTCAAAATTAAACTATTTAATGAGCACCAGAGATGAAAAACCACTTGTCAATAGACTTGTCAATTGGAGCTGGGTGCTGTGGAGAAGCAGCTGGAGCCTCCTGTGCGGCAGCCTCAGAGTAAGTTGGGGTGTGGGCCAAAGTGGTGTTGGTTAAGTCAATACCCTTGGAGTCAACAGACTCACCCTTGACCAACTTGTCCCAAGCCTCAGCACACTCGGTGATGATTTCCTCAGCGTACTTCTTGTTCTTGCACTCACCAGAGAAAGCAAACTGGTTTTCTGGCTTTCCGTCAGGAATTTTGTAGATTCTGAACCATTCGTTGGTGGCTCTCAACAAACCTGGCAAGTGGGATTCGACATCTTCAATGTCGTTCAACTTGGAGGCCAATGGGTCGTTGACATCAATGACAATGACCTTCCAGTCGGTCTCACCTTCGTCAAGCAAAGCCATGACACCCAAAACCTTCACCTGCTTGACTTCACCAACAGTGGCAACCTTCTCACCGATCTCACAGACATCCAAAGGATCGTTGTCACCCTTGGCCTTGGTCTCTGGGTGCGAGACGTTAGGGTCCTCCCAGGTTTGTGGGAAAGCACCGTAGTTGTGGATGTAACCGTGGTGTGGGAAACAGTTTCTGACAAATCTCAACTTGCCCTTCTTGGTGTCCTGAATGATTGGGTTCAATTTCAAGTCCTTAGAGATTTCCAACTTGGCGTTGGTCCATCTTGGGACTTCGACAATCATGTTGAGGATGGTCTTTTCCTCATTGGCGTACAATGGGATGTCGTGGAATGGCGAGACTGGCTTGCCGTTCTTCTCGAGGTAGACTTTGTAGTCCAAGGTGTTGGCAGCACCAACTTGACGGGTAGTGTAGCTCATGTTGAAAAGTGTTAAGTTTCGAAAAAATTGTCGAGCCCAAAACGTATTATATTGCAAAATTTTGGGTTCAACACGATAATGTAATCAAACGTGATTTGCTACGAACGGGGCCAAGATATGGGAGTTCAAATCTCCGAAATTATTCATTTCTGCTTTCTTGTGTAAAAGCATACCCCTGGTGATTTCGCGATGTACTATGGCGTTTGTAGTTGTGAGGTCACTGAACTCTGGCGACTTGCTTATGTTCGACACCATTAGTTTAAGGTCTCGTTGCGAAATTTTAAGCCATCCATTTGTGTAGCTCAATAGCTTGACCCCACCAAATTTTAGTTGCGGACAGTGCTGCTGATATTGATGGAAGATGTTCAAACCGTAGATATCTGAGTCGACAAAGGCAACGAATTTCGTCTCTCTTTTATGTGTGGCAGAGAATGCTGCCAAGCATCCCAACAATTTCCTGGTAAGCTTGTCTGGGCATCCTTTTCCAGTGAGCACGAGAATACTCTGCTTGAGGTTTAGCGACTGAATGTGTTGGCAGAGCGACTTGAAGACGGCTTCTTTTTCGAGCACTATAACTGTAGGACTATCGCCACTAAAGGAGATTGTATCAAAAACCGGGATTAAAACAGGATCTTTTGAGTAATCGAGCTGGATACTAGAGGCGCGATTCGCGTGAAAGTTTAACTTGAAATCACCTCCGCCGTACATGAGACCCTTCTGAGAAGGGTAAATTCTGAGATTTGTCTCCAATGACAAGCCGAGGGAACTTTCAAAGATCATTTGAAGGTTACGTTTACATACCTCCTGTTTTCCACGGTAGACCTCCACAGACTTATAGTAAATGTCCCGTACAGTGGTTGGGTTTAATGAGTCTGCGCTAATGTGGATTGTTGCGTGTTTCAACAGCACAAGAAGCGAATTGAAGCGAGCGGGGTCTTCGAATTGATCAACGTATATGTTTGAGTCGTTTGAGCACGAAAGGGCAAGGCACAAGTGACTGTCATCAGTCAAAGCCTCTCTGATTTCGCCCCATATTTGAGCACAGACTGTCAGAACTGTTTGAGCAGAAATTGAAGGGTGGCTTTGGTTTTTGGGTAAATAAGAAGCAGTTACAGACTTGGGTGAAGTTACAGTGTACGCAACTACATTCTTATTTTGGAGTTTCTCAACATTCTTATTTGGGACTTGATCAGAATCAAGTGTTGAACCCCCTCTAACTTCAGGTTGCACCAACTTCCCAATTTTTTGCAACTTTATATTTCCATTTGGGGTCCTTTGATCCCAGATTTTACCATTTTCTTCTTCAACCCAAACACTCCCATTTTCTCCAACCTCAGCCCCTACGTTCTCATTTCCTCCAACCTCAGCCCCTACGTTCCTATTGTCTACTCCTTGAACCAACCCAAACCCTTTGTCTCTCAATTCTTCACTTGCGGTTTCGAAATTCCTAACGGAACACCTTTTTGCAGCCGTGTTGGAGTTCCGAACCGAATCCCGATCAATCACTCCAATTCGATACCTACAATGTTAGTCAAATTCCTCCCATTAAGGTTCCTTTCTTACTTCTTCAATAATATTACTCTCCCCCTCTCTATATCTCTAGCACCGCCTCCGGCTTTTTCTATCCCGTTGCCGCTTTCCCGTCCCTTCTCTCTTATCTCTCTAACCATTGCTGTAAAAAAAGTCGCAGTGATTTTTCACAAAGATCGTCCAAACGTCATGAATTATAATCTTGACCGCAGCCAAACCTAAATATTCAAAGTCATCGCTTAAAGTACATAATTTCTAAACGAGACCCCGTCGCTAAGTGTGCAACTGTCAACACTCTAAATTTATAAACCGCAGCACACAGAATACACAACATCACAAACACTAAAGATCAGCCACAAATCTTCTTCAATCTCAGATTTATTTCAGTCTCAAAATCGTTTGCCTCTTACAAATCCATTCTCGCAAACCAGTCAATTCGCACCCGTTTTTCACCTCACGTGAGGCTTAATCTTTACCTTCAAGGCTTAACCCAGTAAGATCGCCGATCCGGATTTACATGGTCACTAAGGGATATATTTAGCCCCAGAGTGCGACCAATTTTCGACAAGGAATTCCATATATCAAGCGTCTTAAGTAAGTGAAAGGACAAAAAAAAAAAAAGAGCACTACTTTTCCTTCCATCAAAAATGTATATCAAAAGGGACTGGAATGAGACTGCGTGGGCCTCAGGAGGCGCACGTTGGGCTTTCTTTGCTATATTCATTGTGCTTGTGTTGATTGTTGTTTTCGGTACGATTCGAGTCAACAAGAGGCGGTCACAGAACGGTGCGCTGCCCATCTACGGAACTCGGTGGATGACACCACCTCTGTACAGACAGTCGCAGTCACACTACAATCAGCCGGACCCGCGCCGTGAAGGTGAGGTCCAGGGGGCGTACGTGCCCACATACACCGCTACCGCTAATGAGTACGACATGGGGTACTACGACAACAACGGGGAGTTCCACGCCAACCCCAACGCTAAGCTGGGCCACGTAGCCCCAGTACCACCTGCTCACCACAGGCTGGTGAGTGATGCGAACGACGTGGGCCCCGCAAACCCAATTCCTACTACGGTGACAGACGAGAACCCAGCCCCACACCAGGCAGAACAATCGACTGCCCTGCACCCAGGTGCGTACCCGGAGTCAGACGACGAGGACTTGTACAGGCGTCCGATGGGCGCACCACCAGCAAGAACAAATACAGACTTGTCTACTACCCAACCAACTTACTTGCCTCCGTCTACGCCACCACCACAACCAATCGAAGGATCTTCTACACTGGAAAACACAGAGAGTTTACCGAGTTTCACGGAAGGTCATAACGCTCCAAAGTTAAGTGAAAAGCATTGATGTAGACTTAGCCAAAAGATAATATGATAATGAGAACTGTAGGTTTAGCAATACTGTGAAAAAAGTTTATTTAGTTCAGTGGGATTATTTAATGTGGTTTAATCAGGTTGTGGTCTAGCCTAAAGTATTGTACTCAGATTATCCTGTTCTTGTGTACAGTTGAACTGTGAAACTGTTCTTTGGCGAAATAGATACGGCTAGAGTGATTCAGTTCTTTTGAAACCAAATGTGGTGGTTGCAAAAATTTAGTTTTGGATAGCCGGACTAGTTCAAATAATAGTCGAAGATGAAATGAAGTGCGAATAATGATCTACTAGTGCATCTATTCAACAGATGAAGTCTTTCTTTTTAGTACTATTTAGTAGTAAACTTACCAATTTATATTATAATACTGTCGCTAATGTAAACTAAAAACCCATAAACTAGTATGAACTTACCTTTTAATTGAATCTATTCAGCTCACAATATTTCACAGCAATCTATCAGTAGCTTTCTAACTTTTTATGGTAGACTGAAACAGTAACATTTTGGATTTTTTTGGTAACAATAAGCTTAAGAGTGTGATCGTACGAGTTTGAATCAGAATGGCTATTCCAGGCTTTTCTATAGAGAATACTGAAATTATTCATAAGCCAAAGTGAATATATCCTGTTATAGCTTTCTCAATGCAGCTATCATGTCGCTGCTTTGGTTTACTTTACTTGTTCAGCATGAGCACCCCAAAAACCTAAACTTTTATACCCTGTTCAAGTCCTCTCCATATACACTTCCTCTCCTTAGAGTATGCTTGCTATCAGGACTTTACGACCTAGTTGTACCACGTTTATAAAATAGCCTTATTATTAGAGTTTGCAGCCATTTTTTCGTAAAGCTATGAGGGTCCATATTTCAAAGCTCATAATGTGGATCATGTTCTTAGCACAAGAGTAATGAACAGATATATTTCAAGTTTTTTTACTCAATGGTTTATAGGAGAGAGCCATATTAGCTTTTGAGTTCAAGTAAGAATTCCTGTAACAACTAAATAAAACAAGGGCCCAAATACCAAAAACTCAAGAATTACTAGAGAATTTGTACTGATTTCTGCATTCCAGTCCAGACGTTTTTGCAGAAGGGAAAGCAAATTTGTACTTCTTCTTCATTCTCTACATTCTCTGGGATCTTTTAGGTTGTCCATTTTAGTTACAATTTGACTTCGCCCGATGTTTCAGCAAATGTCTAGAATTGCTATGTGCTTGCTAACTTTGGTATTCAATTAACTGTTCCATAATTGAATGAAGCATCAGCCTTATTACTCCCACATGTAAATGCAACAGGTTAGAGATATGGTTTGAAATTACTTCTTAAGATCTGGCCCATTCAACTCTAAATACTCGGACACTTTGATGGAGACTATTGCTTTTCTACATTCATACTTTACGTCAAACAATTAAATATATTAGGGAATTAATAGGTATTAAACATCATATATAAGCCTAAACCTTCAAGGCTTCTTCATAGGAAGGTGGTGGTCCAGTGTACACAATATCGTTCTTCTCGTTGAACTCAGCATGCTCAATAAACACATTGATGTTGTGCTCTTGAGCCTTCAACAGCTCAGCCTCAGCAAGACCCAACTTATCCTGAGCAACCCAAATAGTTGGCTCCTTGGAAGTGACACTTGGGTCGTCGTAGGCGTGCTTCAAGAAAGAGTCGTTGTACTCAATATAGTTGTTCAACACAGTAGGCATGATAGAACGGAGCAAGTCGTATGTTTCCAACTTAGGGTTGAAGAATCTCTTGAAGAAAGTGAGAGGCTTCTTAGCAGCATCAGCACCTGCAACAGGAGGCTTTTCAGTAGCATGAGCGTTGGAAGTACCGGCAAAGGTGGTGGCACCCTCGGAGTCGCTGGCCTTGTCGAAGGACTCTTCCTTCAACTCAGCCCCGCCTTCCCAGTAGTTGGCACCTTCAACCTTAATTTCCTTGGAACCATGGTCCTGTGGGTAGTGAGCATTGGCATCACCAGTGGAGTATCTCAAGGCAGAAATTGGAACAATCTCGAATAATGGAACAAACTTCCACTTGAGGTACTGGTGAGAGGCAATAGTGACAAAACCCATAACAGCTTCCAAAGCAACAGCAACCCAGTTCTTCTTGAAAACAAACATAGCAATCAAACACAATTCAGCCAAGTACAAGGCGGTGAAAGTCTGGAACAAGGCTCTTGGGTAGTTTCTTCCTCTAGCATCGTTCTTGTTTGGTCTCAAAACGTAAATCAAGTTGTAGCTAAAGGCCAACCAAATCAAAACAAAGGTGATAAAGGCGAAACCAAGAATCAATGGAGCAATGATCGAGTAACACAAGACAATAAGAACCAAAAATTGGTAGGCTGGGTAGATTGTCGACCAACCTGGTTGACCCAAGGTAACAAATCTGTTCCACTTGGATCTAGGAGTCTTGTCGAGGATCTTACCCAAGAATTGGGCCAAGATAAGAGCAACCATTTGGAATAACAATCCCGAAGAAATAGTCAAACCTTGCAAACACATCAATGAGATGTAAAAGTTAGAAGCCTTTGGAATGTTCTTGGACAAAAGGTTCAAGGCATTGCCTGGCTTACTGAGAATTGAAGGAACCGAAGCGGAAGCAGCAGAAGTCAAGGTAATCATCAAGAACAGGTTAACTGCCTGGAAAGCAAAGAACCAAGATTGACAATAGGCTTCAACTTGCTGAACGGTGGTCAAACCACTAACCTTACCCATCTTCTTAATAAATGGAGGAACCAACAGCATCAAAACAGCCAAGGCAATAACAGGCAATAAACCAGTAATAATACCCATAATCACCAGAGGCATGTTGTCAATAAACTTCAAAAAGTGGACCTTACTAGTCAAAACGTTAATGTTGGAGATGGCACCAACAACAGCAACAGGAATACACCAGAACATAATCATCAAGGTCAAAATAGTCGTAGCAATAATCTTCTTGATTCTTCTCTTGGTGGTAGTCAACAGCAAGTTCTCCCAGATAACGTCATCTGGAGCAACACCGGTGAACTTCTTGACGCCCTTCAATTCCTTGTTGTAACCCACGGCTTGGTATGCCTTTTGCAACTCCAATTGTGTAGGGAACTCAATGAATACAGCAGGTGTCTTTTTGAACAGTTCATAGTCTTGTTGTTGCTTGGAGATCTCGGTGTTCAATTCCTCCAAGTGCTCAACACCGTACGACAAGGTGTCAACCTTCTTTCCAATCAAAAACTTGAGTCTGTGAGTTGGACGCTTCTTAGCATACTTGTCCAAGTCATTAGCAGGAGAAGGAACAGGCTTGTTCTTCTTGGTCAATTTAGCGTGCTTCTTAACAGCCTTAGAAATGGTTCCGTTAAGAGTACCTTCGTACTTGTTAGCCAACTTGTCACGCTCCTTAACGTCGTCCTGCAACTCTTCGTAGTCACGGCCAAACCAAATGTGGTGGGCAGCAGGGAACAATTCACGCAACTTCTTCTCCTCCTTAGCGGCCTCTGGGATTTCCGTCAAGAGCAAGACTCTCAGAGAAAGCAACGAGTCGTACAATGGGGTGGTCTGCACAACGTGTCTAAAGGTGGTGTAGTAGGTCAATTCACGGTAAATCAAAAAGATAACACAGCCAAAGTAGACCCACGACATAAAGATATGGGCCAAAGGACGCCATTTCTGCAGAACGTTCGAGTAAGTGAGGATATTCAAACCCTGTTCACCGCCACCACCAGTGGCATTGACAGGGAAGAGAATTGGCCATAAGATAAAGCACCCAAGTAAGGTGACTGCTGCGAATTCAAACAAAAAACGGAGGAAAAAGTAACCGTCAACACCAGTTTGCTGGATAATGTACGACTCTGGTTTCTTCAAAATGGCTGGGATCCAGCTGAAGGTACCACGAGGAGCCTCTTCTGGGACCAAGTCCTTTGGAAGAACATCAACATTGTTTCTAGGCTCGTAGACCCTCTTTTGTTTCTTTCTCAAGGCCACAAAGAGACCAATAAATATAGCAAATGATATCAAAGTTGGAACCAACACAGATATCAACTGCGACACCGAAGTGTTCGGGTTGGATGTAGGATCTGAAGAAGCCATCTTTACAATTTATCTTCAGGTACTTTGTTTACAAGAGAGCAAGCGACGGGAAATTCAATCAGTTTTATATAAACAGAAAAAAGATTGAGGTGAAATTCGATGGCCTAATCGAACAACAACAAGCCGGAGGCTCATGCGTCACGCCAACTTTGCTCCCCCCGACAGATGCATGCTTGTGTAAGTGTGCCTTCTAATGTGCAGTGCGCCAGTCTGGCCAATCCGAGGTCTGCGCCTGCCGTGCTTTCTAGAGCTACACGGCTGAGAGCAAACCAACCAGCTTAGTGTGACGAAGCTACCGTTTCGAGTGTTGCTTGAACGCGTCCACAATCGTATCCTGCAAGAGGGGCTTTCTCACGGTTTGAAGCTGCTTCTTGTTCACCTCAAAAGGCAGTCGACTAAACAATTATGTGGGACAAAACCCTATTGTAGTTGGCGAACAATCATTGTTTTGAGGGCTCCCAATTATTTGTGTTAACAGTTGAAGGCTCCCAATCTTTGTGTGTTGAAGGCTCCCAATTTTTGTGAGTTAACAGTCGTCTGGGCCCAGAACCCTTCTGCCTGGAACTCAGGGCTTTGAAGGGAACTCCACGCAATTTTGTGTGGAATTCTGACAATAACTTTATGAATGGTTGCTTCAGGGATTGTAACTGGAGCCTGAAATTTCGTGGGCTTTGACATGAAATAATAACGGGAGAAGGGATCAATGTAGAGGAACAAGGGAGGGGACTAGTGTATCTTATTTAAGGTACTGGTTTGAGGAGAAAATGGCCAAGACGTGTGTGTTTTGGAGTTAGTCTGGCTATGTTTGTCTAGAGAATTGTCTTGAATTGTCTTGAATTGAGAATTGTCTTGTGAGAATGAATTCCAGTTGTGAAAAGTATTCCCTTTTGAGACAGAAAAAGTTTTTGAGCCATGATGTTCGATTGACAGCAAGTCGAAGGTTGCTCAAGATGACAATTACGTCACATAAATGAAATTCATTATTGTAGTCATTTCAATCATGGGTAGTCATTTCAAATATCATTGCATAGTCATGGAAAGGGTTCATATATTACGAAAGCTTAATTTTAATCGAAACCGTCGAGATAAGATTAACAGATTCGAGGCTCTCAGGCGCCTCAGGGGGTAGTATATAACACCACCAAAACTAAATTGTAGAACATACGGATGGAGACTGACAAGAAGATAACATTTGACTTGGGCCCCAAGCCGCACCATGTAGCACAGGGCAGTAGCTCGGACAGTAGCGTTGCTCACTCTATGAGTTTTTCGCAAAGGAGCCTGCAACTGGGGAGCATTGAACTGCCGTCCCAGTTGGCACGCGACAGGATACACGCTCTAGCACGGCTTGTCAGTGGCGCCCCATGTTACACACGCGGGCAGCATCGCGCCAAATTCGCGCTGCTCAGGCTGCAACTCCCGTTGTTCGAGCTGTATGCTACCGAATCCTTTGTCGAAATGCTCGCAGCAACTTGCTTCAGAAAGTACCCCTTGGTTCAAGAGTACTTGGCAAGCACCTCCAGTGAGTCGGCAAAACTTAACTGGACTAAAGATGCGTGCTTGGAGGTGATCGAGGACTCGGTTGTCGACCTCGTACCCGAGTTCGCGACCGACCCTTTCGAGGCTAAGCGAAACCTTGATATTGTAGCAGACCAAATTGCAAACTTACGTGTTCCACGACACCTCAAACAGATCCTCTACGACAATGCGTTGGTCTTTACGCCTGTAATGAAGCCCGCGGTAATGGCGCCCCCAGAGTGCAAATTGCTCCTCGATAAGCGCAAATGGCTGCAATTGGACCCTGGACCAGAGCCGATATATACTCTTGCCGAAAAGGCCTTCATAAGCGAAAAAGTGCAGCAACTCTTGGAGGCTGATATGATCGAGCCGGTGCCTCCACCGGCCGTGGAAAAGTACCTGTTCCCGCGTGTTGTGCCGATCAAGAACGTATTCCACGATATGTCTTTTTCAATCGATTACAGAAGGTTGAATGAATGCTGCGAAAAGTTGCAATACAATAACGACCAAACTTGGAGACGAATATCCTCACATCTTTCAGGCGACCGTTTTTCCAAGTTGGCAATCAACTCTGGCTGCCACTTGATTGGTTTGCACCCAGAATACAAAAAGTATACTGCTTTCAAGACAGACTTGGGTGTTTTTCAGTTTAGGGTTTTCCCGTACGGGTTGAGCAGCTCGCTGGCTGTTTTCTCACAATACATTGATAGTGTTTTATTCAACGACAATGACACATTATGTTACCTGGAGACGCTTTTTGTTTGTTCTTCAGAACTGGACCACGGCTCCAGATTGGACCGTCTTTTGAAAAAGCTTTCTAAAGCTGATGTAAAGTTGAGGTTAGACCAGTGTCAGTTCTACCAGTCAAGCATTGAATGGAAGGGACATGTAATATCATCACGAGGGATTATACCTTCGAAGGACGACTTACGAATGATAACTCAATTCCCAATACCTACAAATACCTCTCAAGTGCGAAGCTTTCTAGTACTATTGAAATTCTACCAGGATGCAATACGACATTTTGCAGAGCGAACCTGGGCCATGTCCGAGTTATTGCGACCCAATACTCCATTTATCTGGACTGAACAGCATATGGTAGAATACAATGACTTGAAAAAGGCTCCAGTTGAACTGTTGCAACCATTCAATCGACGATTTAAAACAATGATTTACATTGACGTGAGACTGAAAACTATTGGGGCTGCACTTTTGCAGCCTGGGCCGAACAAGAAGATCTCTCCGGTCCAGTACGCTTCATACAAGTTTATGGGTCAAGAAGCACGCTGGCCCCAAAAGGAAAAGGATAAGTTTGCTCTTGTTCCTGTGCTTCAGATGTTCAGTTTCTACATTGAAACAAACTCGGAGGTGGAAATTTATTGTACAAGTGGTTCAATTCGTAGATTTTACAAATCGCCAAAAAGTACTCAACTTTATAACTCTGGAGATATGCTGGAACGCCGTTCCAAATGGTTTGAATTTGCTTCTTTATATTCCCTTCGTTTTCCTGTTGTTGGTGAGAATGATCCTATCACGCATAGTCTTGATTATCCATAGGAATTGGTAAATAGTCTTGATTATAATTTAGGGATTGGTAAATAGTCTTGATTATAATTTAGGGACTGGTAAACATAGTCTTGATTAACTTAGGGATTGGTAAACAAATCTTGATTATCTATAATTTTTGATGTAAATTTATATACTATCATTAAATTTATATATTATCATTAAATTTAGATATTAACATTGAATTTCATTAAATTTACATCAATAAAAAAAACCCTTTATTTATTAAAATCAAGACTATATGCAAGAGAGACAATCTCCTCTGTCAGGATAATGAAGAGCGTGAGAGAACAGAAATGAGAGAAAAAATGACAATGACCATATAAATGAATGAATGAAGTGTAAAATATAAAGAATAAGAAAGCGAATGTTAGACTTCTTACAACAATAAAGCGGCTAATCCAAGCAAACAAGAACTAGCTGTCAATCTAAGAGCAGAACCACTTCCTTGAGAAACTTCCGAGGCGCCTGGTGGAGGTGATGGAATCTCCGAGGCAAGAGATGGCACTGGTGCCGAAGAGGACTCAGAAGTCTTTGGAGCCTCAGACTTTGGACCCTCCGATGAAAGTGTTTTTGTAGTCTCGGTGGTTAAAGTGTAAGAAGTAGTTGATTCGCGGGTCTGAGAGTTTGGAGTTTTAGCGCTTGGACCTGGAGTCTTAGAGCTTGGAACAGCTGGAGTCTCAGCGCTTGGAACGGCTGGAACCTCTGGGTTTGGAACAGCCGGAATCTCAGCAACCGGAGCTGGTGGGACAGCCGGAATCTCAGCAGCTGGTACAGCTGGAGCAGGTGGGACTCCCGGAATCTCAGCAGATGGAGGAGGTGGGACAGAAGCAATCGAACCATTTGGTGGGAATGCTGGGATAGGAATAGCTGGTGCTGGTGGGACAGAAGCAGACGAAGCAGCAGATGGGATTGAAGTTACTGGAGCTGGTGGAGCTGAACCTAACGATGCTGGTGGTAATGAATTCACTGGAGCAGGTGGGGCAGAACCAACCGAAGATGGTATTGAGATAGCTGGTGCAGGTGGGGCAGAACCAACTGAAGATGGTATTGAGATAGCTGGTGCAGGTGGGACCGCAGCAGACGAAGCTGGTGGTAACGAAGTTACTGGTGCTGGTGGGGGAGATTCTGTTCTAATACGTGGGACAGATGAAATTTCCTTCACGCTAGATGGCACTTCAACTTGACTTGGAACTGGACAATAGGTGGTGAAAATCGTTGCCGATTCGGTCAATGTAACAACACCTGTAGTCTTTGGTACTGAAGTACATTTGTTGTTCTTGCAAGAGGTAATAGTGACAACAGTAGTTCCAATCTTAGTCTGAGTTATAGGGTCTGAAGCGCCAGGGTCGCTTGGATCGGATGGATCACTTGGGTCTTTTGGATCACCTGGGTCTTTTGGATCACCTGGGTCTTTTGGATCACCTGGGTCTTTTGGATCACTTGGATCACTTGGGTCGCTTTTACCGTTACTAGCGTACGGATCTCTAATAGAATTTGGATCGTACTTACCGCTTGGGTCGCTGTTAACGATTGACTTGGTAGTAGTAGTAGTGGTTTGACTAGTAGAACCTGGGACAGTGGTAGTCGTGGTTTGTGTCTTACCATTTGACAAAGTGGTAGTCACAGTAATAGTTTGAACGTCTGGATCATCACTGATAGTAATGGTTACATCGTCATCACGAGGAACATTGTTTGAGTCACTGGTACCGTTTGTCTTGGTGGTGGTGGTCGTGAATGTTCTTGGCTCACCATTTGGCAAGGTAGTGGTGACGGTAGTGGTTATTACGTTAGCATTTGGAGCTGTGGTATTCTTCCAACCACCCTTAAAGTCTGGCACAGTGATGGTAGTGGTGACAGTGTTAGTCTTACCATCTGGCAAAGTTGTAGTGATTGTGACGGTTTGAGCACCTGGATCATTAACCGTGTCACTTGTCGTGGTAGTAGTTGTGGTCTTCGAAGTTATGGTGGTAGTGATGGTGTTAGCCTTACCATCGGGCAACGTAGTGGTGATTGTGATGGTTTCACCCTTACGACCTGGAACAGTGGTAGTGACGGTATTAGTCTTACCATCTGACAAGGTTGTGGTGACAGTGATGGTTTCAACTTCTGGATCATTAACAGTGCTACTTGTCGTGGTAGTAGTTTGAGTGTTAGCAGGAGGAGCAGCTGGTGTCCTTGGGTCGCTGTCACCGTTTGGCAAGGTGATGGTGGTAGTGAATGTCTTGGTTTCACCATTTGGCAAAGTGGTAGTAATGGTAGTGGTTTGAGCGTTACCAGGTGGAGCAGCAGGTGTCTTTGCGCCAGTATCAGCAGGTGGAGCAGCAGGTGTCCTTGGGTCACTGTCAGCAGGTGGAGCAACTGGAGTCTTTGCACCAGTATCAGCGGGTGGAGCAGCAGGTGTCTTTGCACCAGTATCAGCAGGTGGACCAGCTGGTGTCTTAGCGCCAGTTTCAGCAGGTGGAGCAACTGGTGTCTTAGCGCCAGTGTCAGCAGGTGGAGCAGCTGGCGTCTTTGCACCAGTGTCAGCAGGTGGAGCAGCTGGCGTCTTTGCACCAGTGTCAGCAGGTGGAGCAGCTGGTGTCTTTGCATCACCGCCGCCGTTTGGCAAAGTAATAGTGGTTGTGAGGGTAGTGGTGATAGTACCATTTACACCACCTGGCAAAGTAGTAGTGATGGTAATAGTTTTCTCATCACGTCCTGGAACAGTGGTAGTGACAGTTTCAGTCTTACCATCTGGCAAAGTGGTGGTGATGGTAACAGTTTCATCGCCACGACCTGGAACAGTGGTAGTAATGGTGTCAGTCTTACCTCCTGGTAAGGTAATAGTGATAGTAACCGTTTCAACACTTGGAACGTTAGTAGTACCATCTGGCTTGCTGATAGTGGTAGTCTTTGAGGCGGTGTCAGCAGGTGGAGCAGCTGGTGTCTTAGCGCCAGTGTCAGCAGGTGGAGCAGCTGGTGTCTTAGCGCCAGTGTCAGCAGGTGGAGCAGCTGGTGTCTTAGCGCCAGTGTCAGCAGGTGGAGCAGCGGGTGTCTTAGCGCCAGTGTCAGCAGGTGGAGCAGCGGGTGTCTTTGCATCACCGCCGCCGTTTGGCAAAGTAATAGTGGTTGTGAGGGTAGTAGTGATGGTATCATTCCTAGGACCTGGCACAGTAGTAGTGATGGTAATGGTTTTCTCATCACGTCCTGGAACAGTGGTTGTAACGGTTTCAGTCTTACCGTCTGGCAAAGTAGTGGTGATGGTAACAGTTTCATCGCCACGACCTGGAACAGTGGTAGTTATAGTGTCAGTCTTACCTCCTGGTAAGGTAATAGTGATAGTAACCGTTTCAACACTTGGAACGTTAGTAGTACCGTTTGGCTTACTGATAGTGGTGGTCTTTGACTCAGTGTTACCAATTGACTTGGTGACAGTTGTTGTGATAGTCTTAAGCTCACCGTTTGGCAATGTGGTGGTAACTGTAACAGTTTCAACACTTGGAACGTCTGGCTTGCTGATAGTGGTAGTCTTTGAGTCACCGCTTGACTTAGTGACGGTAGTTGTGATAGTCTTAACCTCACCGTTTGGCAATGTGGTGGTAACTGTAACAGTTTCAACACTTGGAACGTCTGGCTTGCTGATAGTGGTGGTCTTTGACTCAGTGTTACCAATTGACTTGGTGACAGTTGTTGTGATAGTCTTAAGCTCACCGTTTGGCAATGTGGTGGTAACTGTAACAGTTTCAACACTTGGAACGTCTGGCTTGCTGATAGTGGTAGTCTTTGAGTCACCGCTTGACTTAGTGACGGTAGTTGTGATAGTCTTAACCTCACCGTTTGGCAATGTGGTGGTAACTGTAACAGTTTCAACGCTTGGAACATTAGTAGTACCGTCTGGTTTGCTGATAGTGGTAGTCTTTGATTCACCGCTTGACTTAGTGACAGTTTTTGTGATAGTCTTAACCTCACCATTTGGCAATGTGGTGGTGATTGTAACAGTTTCAACACCTGGAACATTATCAGTTTCGGTTGGCTTGCTGATAGTGGTAGTCTTCGAGTCAATTTTACCATTTGGAATAGTGACGGTGGTGGTGATTGTACGAGTCTTACCGTTTGGCAAAGTAGTAGTGATTGTAATAGTTTCATCACTAGGACCTGGAACAGTGGTAGTGACAGTCTCAGTCTTACCATTTGGCAAAGTAGTGGTGACAGTAACAGTTTCATCCTTACGACCTGGAACTGTGGTAGTTATAGTGTCATCACCGCCTGGCAAGGTAATAGTAATGGTGACAATCTCAATGTCTGGAACAATAACAATGGTGCCGCCTGGTGGGGTATCATCTGGCTTGCTAATAGTGGTTGTCTTAGAGTCAGTCTTACCGTTTGGAATAGTGACGGTTTTGGTGATAGTGTGAGGCTTACCGTTTGGCAAAGTAGTAGTGATGGTAATAGTCTCATCAATACGACCTGGAACAGTAGTGGTGACGGTATCGGTCTCTCCGTTTGATAAAGTAGTAGTGATGGTAATGGTTTCATCCTTACGACCTGGAACAGTGGTGGTGACAGTCTCGGTCTTACCACCGGGCAAGGTAATAGTGATGGTAACAGTCTCAACGCCTGGAACATTAGTAGTGCTACCATTTGGCTTGCTGATAGTTGTGGTCTTCGAGTCAATCTTACCGTTTGGAATAGTGACGGTTTTGGTGATAGTGTGAGGCTTACCGTTTGGCAAAGTAGTTGTGATGGTAATAGTTTCATCGTTACGACCTGGAACAGTAGTGGTGACGGTATCAGTCTTTCCGTTTGGCAAAGTGGTGGTGATGGTAATGGTTTCATCTCTACGACCTGGAACAGTGGTGGTGACAGTTTCAGTCTTACCCCCTGGCAAAGTTATAGTGATAGTAACCGTTTCAACACCTGGAACATTAACTGTCTTACTTGGCGTGATACCGGTCGCAATGCTACCATTTGGCTTGCTGATAGTGGTAGTCTTCGAGTCAGTCTTACCGTTTGGAATTGTGACGGTTTTGGTGATAGTGTGAGGCTTACCGTTTTGCAAAGTAGTAGTGATGGTAATAGTTTTCTCATCGCGACCAGGAACAGTGGTAGTAACTGTATCAGTCTCACCGTTTGGCAAAGTAGTGGTGACGGTGATAGTTTTATCGTCACGGCCTGGAACTGTGGTAGTAATAGTGTCAGTCTCACCTCCTGGCAAGGTAATAGTGATGGTGACTGTTTCAACAGATGGAGTAGTCTTCGTCGCAGTATTCGGCTTTGTAATGAGAGTTGTGATTGTCTTAGTCTCACCATTTGGCAAAGTGGTAGTAATGGTAACCGTTTGAACAGTTGGAGTCTTCGTGTTTGGAATAGTGATCTTCGTGTCGGTGTTCGGCTTTGTTATGAGAGTCGTAATTGTCTTAGTCTCACCATTTGGCAAAGTAGTCGTAATGGTAGTGGTCTCGACACTCGGAGGAGCTGTCTCTATGTTTGGAATAGTGATCTTGGTGCCGGTGTTTGGAATGGTAATCTTCGTGTCTGTATTTGGCTTCGTTACAAGAGTCGTGACTGTCGTAGTCTTACCATTAGGCAAAGTAGTTGTAAAGGTAGTGGTTACGACAGTTGGAGTCTTCGTCTCAGTGTTAGGCTTTGTAACGAGAGTCGTAATAGTCTTGGTCTCACCATTTGGCAAAGTAGTTGTAATGGTAGTGGTTATAACATTTGGAGGAACTGATTCAGTGACTGGCTTAGGAATAGTAGGCGACGAAATCGGAACATCTGGCCTGCTGAATGAAAGATTGGGAGGCAAAGGAGGACTTCCACCTGACTCTGGACCACATACACACTCCCAACAAGTTTGAACAAAGCCATTCTTTTCGGTAGTAATAGACGTTAAGAAGTCCTTAATGTTACCACCAGATGGAACTAGAGGAATTGAAGGAGGGACTTGAGGAGGACTTTGAGGTGGGACAGGAGGACTCAAAGGAGGAACCTGAGGAGGACTCTGAGGAGGAGGGGGAGGAGGAGGAGCCTGAGGAGGTGGACTCTGAGGAGGAGGTTTTAAAAGCTTTTCGCCTATATCCTTTATGAGTTTGAGCTTATTGAACTTATGAGGAAAGAAAGTCCTTTTATCAAACCATTCTCTCTTGTCATTTCCACTTGAAAACTGCAGAAGTTGCCCGCTATAAAGAGTAGAAGGATCGTATTCCTTCAAATTACCATCCTTTGACACAATGGAGTACTGTATGCCATCTCCATAGACATCCTTAAGAGTCTGGAAGTTGCTGTCACCTTGCTTGAATTTAGTGTTGATTGTCAAGTTAGGCAAACAGCATTTACCGTTTCTGATTTCAGCCTTAACGACGATATCAGCAGTGAACTTAGCCGCATTTTGAATCTTCTTGTCTCCACCAGTGATCAAGTTAACATCAGTAACACCAGTGTTACCAATAGTAAGAGAGTCAACATTGGGGCCTAAAACATTGTTGAATTCGTCAGCCTTATTAGTTTCAAAATTGGCAGTAACTTTGAATAAATCATCTTTAAGCTTGTCGACGTTCGAGATGAGGAAAAGAGCTGAAGGTACTAGCGCCGCCAACGCCCCTGCAGTTCTTTTTTCGAGACCAGTCTCTTGAGAGTCTTCGTCACTCGCATCTTCACGGCGACCAAGCGATAATCCAGCATTAGCTTTGAATCCAAAGTTTCCGCTAGACTTGATTACAGTACTTGCAACAGTGGAAACTCCACTACTTGCATCAATCAAAAGCTTCAACTTTGTACACTCGATCGTTTTAGCTGCTCCTAAGGTCAAATCAGCGATGCCTCCTCCAATTCCACCTAACAACCCATTTATTATGGGTAAGAAGGTGGCTTCAACTAGGACAGAGTAGGCAAGCGCCATGCAGAGAATCTGCGATGGTGAATACTTAGTTACTTTCATATCTATAAAGACCAAGTATTATAAAAGCGAAAGTCTGTGTTGATCTGATGAATAAATGTGAAATGTAAGGTGATCTACTAGTATTTATAACTTGGAACATGATAGTTCCATTTGCTTTAGAATAAATCTTCCGTCAAGTAGGTTATCCTTCACGCAAGAACGGTTCCAAACTAGACACCAAAGTTGCAGCCAGTCAAAAATATGGTTATTTTTAGCACTCAAAAACTGAAACACCTGGCTCACCTCCTCGATGGTCTCATACGTCTTCTTGAGTAAGTGTTTTAGCTGAAAATGGACTGGTCCTTCCACCTCAAAAAAGTGATTTCCTCTACCAAAGCCTCTTGGCCAAGACCCTGTAATGGAATGTAACCGCAAAAAACGAACTCGTATAATTTACGCTTCATTGCAACGCACATGTACGCAGATCGTGTTTGCACGCTCATTAAGGCTGTAGTTTATCCCACTGTGCTGATTATCTGAAGCATGTTTCTCACAACTCGCCTTAGAACTTGTTTCCAAAGGGAACGTAGACTGGTTTTCTCCAAATCCGAGAAGAAGCACAAGCTCCAGTTAGCCTTGCATGCATACGAAGTAAGAGCATCCCCCAAGCTTTCCAGCTGTAAAACAATAATCGGAATGCGAGAACAATAGGTATAACTTCTACCAGGAGCTCACGCATAGAAACGATCCTACTTGGGAAATTTCTGTCTCTCTCGAGCTACAAGCTACGCAGAGTCCAAAAGTACTGGCGAGGAACGCAATAATTAGAGACACTCGTCTAAAGTCACTTGCGACAGAAAGAAAGCTGAGCTTCGAGTATTTTGCAGCCGTAGCAAAAGTGCGATATTTTTTATCGAACTGATACAATGAAACCGATGTTCACTCGCCTGAAAGCGAAGTACAATGCAACGTAAGCCATAGCTTTATTTTTGACTCAAGAGTGAAAAATCCAAAATTAGAAGGGGGTTGCAAATATTTTCAGTGGTACCTTTTTTTGCTGCATGATTAATATTGAATATAGGTGCTGGTGCATACAGCAGATGATAAGGTAATAGCTTCTGAAACCTCAGTAACGTTTGTGGGTGTTTGTAGTGTACTGACGCAAGTTGTACATGTAGCAGAGCTAGCTTCGCAGAAGGAGTCGGCTCGAGGAATTTCAGTTGATGGAATGATTTATATTTAAGAACACAAATTGCGAAACTTCTGGGATTCAACACCAAAATTACCAATACTCACCGAGGAAATTCGAGGTGAGGTGATGGCAAGCTTTGTTCAAGACTTTTACTCGAGAAAGTGTCTTGGGAAAGTGCACGATGTTCTTTAAGCATGACATATTAAAGTCAAATTGGTGCAGAAAAATGGCTGCGAAAAGTTAAAATCGAGAGCACAAATATGGCATGGCAGAGTTTAATAGAAAGTGTATTAAAACCCAAAGTTGTAAGACAAGAAAATGAACAGTAATGCTTTTGAAATTCTTATTGCGTGCTACGGCTGTTACGTGTATGGCTTTGGAAGCTACTTCCGGCTCTAAGGTTCAGGATTCTCTTGAGGAAGTGCATCAAATGAGCACTTCCGAATCCGTGCATTCTAAAGTCAAAGTAGTAGAGGTTAGTAACTACCAAGACTTGAGCCTGAAACCAAGCCTTTTGAAGGCAGACAACACGTTATTTTATTTGAAAGATTCAAATAAATATCTCACCAGGTCCAACAAACAAAAGCCACAGTCACTTGACGGTTTAGTGTCTACGTCATCTTTTGACTGGTGGAAATTTCCTTGGAGTAAGTCTGAGGAAAGCTATGAAGATGATTCAAATGAAGATGAATGGATTGAGTTTGACGTGAACGAGGGAGACGTTGTTGAGTACCCAGGCTACATTCCAGCCAGTTCATGCCAATCACAAGAGTTTGGAGGAACTGGAACCATTGAATTTCACTATTCGTTTTCACTTGTGGGATCTGGTCTGTTCAAGGCAACACCAACTATGGGGATAAGCTTACCTATATTTGAAGCTGCTATTGGTATGCAAACCAGTTTAGGAAAAACTTCTACTGACACTACTGGTGGTTCTATCGAGTGCAATTTGAAAGAAGGTCAGGTTGGTCAAATCTGGCTCAAGCCTAGATTTGTTACTATTAGGTCCGAGTTGAGAGAAGGAATCTTCTCTTCAAAGTTGAACAAGTTTAAAATGTCTCAGGAGTTTAAGGTGATTGAGGAAGTTCACAAGATGATGGAAAAAGAGACTTATCAAATTGACTGTGTTACCGACGATATTGTTAAGGATTTGGATTGTTCTAATGTGAGAATTGGATTTGTCGACTTCCAAAACCCATTAGGTGCTGAGTATCGCTTCGACTAGCGAGTTAATTTTAATTGAGATGCTATATCTCAACCTTCATGATCACACTGTTTAGTCTCTTAGTTTTTCATCATGCTATCTCTCTATTGTTATCATGCTATCACTCTATTTATTGTTTCAAATCATACTATTATAATCTGTGTATTGTTTCTCATACTATTATGATCTGTGCATTGTTTCTCATGCTATAATCTGCTGTGTATTGTTTCCGAACCATACTATCACTCTGCTAGTATTGTTTCCAAACTCTAATCTATCACTCTATCATAGTTCCGAACCATATGCTATCACTCTCACATTGTTCAATAAACTATTATTTCTCCTACTAAACTCCAACCCCTGAACACCATTTTTACTGAACACTCATTACACCCCCCATTTTAATCCTCCTCATTTATATTTTATATATAATCAAAAAACATACAAACTCCTTAATAACTCAGCTTAACAAGTTGATTATAGTCATTGGCAGACACATGGCTAGTCATCTTCGACTGTTGATGTATCGAATTAGTTTTCACAATAACTTTTTGTATTTGCTCTTAGGCACTTCGAATACTTCAGCTTCGCCATCCACCAAGGACTTTACGATTTATAATTCAACAGACGAAGACACGCCGGAGGCGGCCTTGTCAACCTGAGAGGCAAACTTGTTCAGGCGACCAACAATGAAGTTCTCTGTGATGGGTCTGATGATGTGGTTGTACACCAAGACAGAACCACCAAAGTAAGGAACTCCAATGTAGAGCAAGAACACAGTCTTGAACAAAAAGTAGAATGGAATCCAGTACAAGAGGGCACTGGACCAGAACTCAATCACATTCAAGAAGGCGAAAACAACCCAGTAGGTCAACAATTCGGTGTCGTCACTCTTACTTCTAGTGTGTAAGGCAAGCAACGAGTAGTAGCCAGGAACAACGAAACCGGCAATGTTAGACAAGAGCTCACCAATTCCTCCAACATTCAAGAAAATGAGAAGGAAGTAGACAAGACTACTACTCAAGACGGCATAAGATCTTGGTAAGCCGGAGTACTTCTCAAAGTGATCCAAGCCAAAAGTATTGGCAGTTTTCTGGGTTTAGTTAGTATTACTCTGCGAAAAAGGTACAATTGAAACGTACTCTGTCAATGTGCGACAAAAAGAGCTTTGCCTGCGAAGGAAGTGGGATTTTGTTGTGGTCGAACATTGTGTTTGGCTCAACTAGGGGAAAAAGGGTGATGGAAATTTATATTACCCTCTCCTTAGTCTTAGATTAGGTGTTTTTTTCTGTGTACAGCAATCTGAAACGGTGTTGCTGGTAATGGGGGTATGCAGGAATGGTTGCAATTTGACGAAAGCAAGCCACCTCACTTGGTTAGAGGTGAGATGTTTAGCAATTATAGTTTGGCATGAACAGTTTCGTCATTGTACAGTTAGGAATTCCGTGAAATTGAGCTGGTTGGCAGTTTTTGGTGAATTTATTCACCAATTTTTACCATCTGTACAATTAGACCCTGTAAATTTTGCCAGTGATTTTCGTAGAGGATAGATAGTGGGTTTTAGTGTCGACTCAGTAGTAAAACGTTCGAGCTAATACCACAATGATGGGAGTAAGAATCGCGGAATGTGTCATTTTTTGCAACCATTACTGGATTGGTAGGTATTGTACCAGAATAACCTACTGTTACTTCACTGAGGCTTAAGACTGTTTAGAGACAAAACGTTACAAGATCTATATGAGACTAGACAATTAGTTCTAAAATTGGACCAGTTTGATGTAGATAAATACAATACAATATCTTCATTACTCACACAAATAGATTTTGCACATGCGTTGGTCTTGATTATTGATTTTATGGGACTAGATGTCTCGATCTGAGGGGATTCATACACAGTGCATTTCTACTCTCTATTCGTACTTGTCCGAGCTATTACACTAGTTCTCATTATGTTCATATAACAGTCTCACTATTCATATTTGTACCTTCCATTCATTTTTACAGTCTCATAATCCTATCTGTACTCACTCATTTTACCACCCTTTATTTGTATCCTCATTTTCCAAACTTCCTTCTTGTATCCACATTTTCCAGACTCCTAGCATCCTCATTTACATTCATACTTGTATCTCAATTTAACCCTCACTACTTCACTTAAACAGGCAATTCTCACCTCTCATAAAAAAGTACTATCGTATTCTATGTATCCTTATGCTATTATACACTACTTCTTACTCTTACCATTACTCTTGTTCTTCGACTTGGCACTTCCCTCAAAACCAGCTCTCTTCTTAGCGGTCTTGTTCACAGTACCAGTGAACTTCTTCAACCTAGGTTGATGCTTGGATTTCTTCCCCTTGTTTTCCTTTCTCGCCTTCAAGTTCTCCTCTCTTCTCTTTGCACGAGCAGCAACTGTATCCTTAACAGCTTGCTTTCTATCCTTCCATTCTATCTCGCTCTTCAACTTTTGTCTTTCCTTTCTCTTGAGAGCCTTCTTCAACAACTTTTCATCGTCCTTCATTTTGATACCTTCAGCAGCAGACATCATTCTCTTCCATTTGTCCTTCTCGCTCTCCTTCTCCTGATCTTCTTTCGATAAGGTTGCCAATTTACGTTTCTTGGCCTCGAGTTTTTGCAAATGTGCCTTCAAGTCGTTGTTAGCAGGACCCTTCTGCTTCTTCTTCTCAGCAGTGTGACGGAGCTTCGACAAGTCAGACGTCACTCTAGATCCATCTTGGAATACAATATTTCCAAATAGCACTTCATTCGATTTTTGTGTTTCTTCTTCATCTTCAGAGTCCGATTCTTCTTCCTCTTCTTCCTCTTCCTCCTCCATTTGAGCATGCTTTCTCTTCAACTTTTGTTCCTTCTTCAACTCATCTCTCTTTTTACGTTCAGCCAAAATCTGCTCTCTCGACTTTGGTGCACCTGGAACCTTGGATCCTGGGGCCTTTCTCTTCTCTTTCATCATGCCGATTTTAGCACTCAACTTCTCTCTCAACTTGGCCAAGTTGTCATCCTTCTTCTTTTGTTCTTCTGGTGTCAATGCTTTCTTCTTTTGCTTCTCTTGTTTTGCAAATTTGGACTCATCTTTAGAATCTTCTTTGATATCATCCTCAAACACTAACAGAGGTTTATTTATAAGAGGTGGATTGGAGTCGCTAGATTCTTGCTCAGAATGTTCAACTTCAGCTTCATGCTCAGAAACATCTTCATGCTCATGCTCAGATTCCTCAACCTTAGGTTCAGGCTTCGCCTTACCAGGCAATACAACCTTCTTCGCACTCAAAGCCTTATTGCTCATCACATCCTTAGCACTGGCATGAGAGTTAGTATATTCATCAGCCTCAACCTTGGCTTCCGGATCAAACTTGGCTCTCTTGTTGTCTTTTATCTCCTTCTTGGTCTTCTTCTTTTGCTGCCACTGATCTTGTGTCGCATCATCGTAGTAGTACTTGGCCGGGATCAACGACAATAACCCGTCAAATGCAGTAGAATGAGTCTTAAGGCGTTCCTGAATCTTGTTAGTACATTCTCTCTCATCATCATGCTTGGATCCTTCCTATACATACCTCTAACGAGTTAGACATCTTTCTTATGGGGTAGTAAATTTTATCGCATCGCAATTTGTCTGAAAAAAAAAGTAGAGTGTGAGAGTGATAGTGATGAATAGAGGAAATACAAGATAATGCTATTGAATTGCACAATTTGGGTACCAAACTTTACACCAACATTCCCATACAAGTCTTCAGTATAATAATGAAATGTAGAAGATGTACCTGCCATAATTGACACTACCTCCCTAATTATGTCCTTAATAAGGGAGCCAATCGTAACTAGTAGTCCGCACACCAAAAATAGTCCCAAATTTACCCCCAATTAAACGGAGCGACCGACAAAAAAACATGGCAATTATCAATTCTTCTTATCAACATGTCGTCACCCGTCGCTAAATACTTGGTTGTTTCTTTGCCACAATCAACCAACGCACGCGAGTGGTTAGAGCAGTCGCTCAACAACGGTAAGTGTCCCTTGACCAAGCTTCAGTTTCCCGAATTCCAGATTGGAACGTTGGATTCGTTAATCCAGGAATCTGAAGAGTTAAGTAAACTTGATTCGCAATTGGCGGGATCTGTCGCCAAAGTCGTTGATATCTTGCAAACAGTCACCGAATCAACTGCTCCACAAAAGGTCCAGGGTAAAGATGTATTGCAATATGTTGAAAGCTTCAACTGGAACTCCACCAAATACAATGTTGATAGACCAATTCCACAATTAGTGAAATTGATCTCAGAGGAAGCTTTCACTTTGGATAGCGATGTGAGAGGTGCGTACCAGCAGTTCCAGACAGCCAAGTCCAACTTTTTGGCGGCGGACAGAAAGAGAAACGGAGACTTGTCGATCAAGTCGTTGCACGACATTGTCAAGCCCGAGCAGTTTGTGTTGGACTCGGAGAACTTGACCACGATCTTGGTGGCTGTGCCAAAGACCCAGGCCAAGGATTTTCTCAACTCGTACGAGTCGCTTGTCAAGTTTGTCATACCTAGATCGGCGGAGGAGATTGCAGCGGACCTGGAGTACGTATTGTACACGGTGACTCTTTTCAAGAAATACAAGCAGGATTTTGTCAACGCTGCAAGAGAGCATAAGTGGCACCCACGTACCGATTTCACGTACTCTGAAGAGACGTTGAACGGTTTGAGACGGGAGTTTGACTTGACCAAGGCCACAGAAACCAAGTCGAAGAACGACTTGATACGCTTGGCCAAGACCGCCTACTCGGACATTTTCGCTGCCTGGGTCCACATCAAGGTTGTACGCAACTACATTGAGTCTGTGTTGAGATACGGCTTGCCCCCACAGTTTGACCACTTTTTGGTCAAGTTCCAGGGCTCCAACATAAAGTCGTTGAGCTCTGCGAAGAAGGAGTTGGTTGCCAAGTTTGGCTACTTGGGCGGAGACGGGTTTTCGAACAAAAACAGCTTGCACGATTATGCTGCCTTGGTGGATACAGAGTATGAACCGTTTGTTTTGTACGAATTGGACGTCATTTAGTTTTAATTCTTCGATGGATAAGATCCTTTTTAATAAAGAATAGAATATTCTGTGAGAGTAGATAGAAAGATAAAGTATGATTATTGTTAATTAAAAGTTATGAATGTGATATAGAAATTCAAGACTGAAATCTCAAATTTTAGCATAATAATTTGCAATATTAAGTTAAAATATGATTGAATAATTAGGATACAAAGTATAAAACGTTGTGGATCTAATTAGTATTTTTGATTAGCAAAACAACAAAATTTATTATGATCATATTAATATTGAAAAATAGACAGTTAAAATATAACTGGGAAGATTTCAGAGATTAAACAATATTAGTGTATAAAGTCTGGAATACAAAAAGTTTACTAGATTCAAAATTGCAAATTTCAAATTTATAAGCATCATTATAATTTTGCATCGATTCTGGAACTTCAATGGTAAAAGCGACCTAGTGTAACTGTGCTTACACCAATATACTCACCTCGGCAAGAATATGCTTACTCATTCTACTTCATAAGTGCTGTCACCCTTCTTGCATAACTTGTCAGCCGCCTCTATTGCTCTAAACCTGGTAGCGCAGTTTATCCCTATATAAACAAGTGATTCTACTTTATGATCCCTGACCAATTCAAAAATGGGATATCCAGCAAATTTCAAGTTAGTTAACAGAAAGCTCACAGATAACATTGTCATTTCTTCTGGTGCATTCACCAGAATCAATGTATGGAATTTCGGTGCTCGTATGGCGTTGTTTAAGTACAACGGCCTGATTTTAGTATGGTCGGCTTTGCCTTACGGGGCAGAGGTTGAGAAGAGTTTGCAATTACTTACCGGTCAACAAGACAAGTTCAATGTCAGTCACTTGATCATCCCAGACAGAGAGCACACTTTGGCTGCTAAAAGTTTCAAGGACGCTTACCCTGACTTGAAGATTATTGCTATGGATACTGTTAACGTCCCAGGACTCACAATTGACCACAAGATTACTGCGGCTGACGGTTACAAATTACTTGACAAGGCTGCTTTGGCTAACATTGGTATCACAGACCCAATCATTGCTGACAACTTTGAGTTTGTATACTTGCCAGACCACATTAACAATGAATTGGTGCTATTCGACCGTAACTCCAAGATTTTGTTTGAAGCCGACTTATTATTCAACTTGGGTGTTCCTGGCACCACCAGTGGTAAGGTTGTTTTGGAGCAGTACTCTCCAGAAACAGGTTACCCCAAGGGATTCAATCCTCACGGAGGATTGTCGTTTTTCACCAGATACTTGCAGCCATATAGTAAGATTGGAGGTGCTTTTGGCAGAAAAGCTGCTAACGCTGCTAAGACTGCTGCTGGGTTGAATATCATTTACAATTGGGACTTTGACACGATTGTTATGTGTCATGGAAATCTCATTGATAAGGATGCGAAAGCTGCTTTCAAGAGTGCGTTCCCAAGTGTTGGAAAGTAAATAGTGAATTGTGTATAGTGATAATGAATATCTTTAATTATTTAAGATGGGTTATAAGAATGGAAATAGGACAGTTGGAGGTAGTGAGACAAGAGAGTGATAAGCGATGAGAACACAAGAGTAGACGTATAATGGTGATTAAATTGAAAAGTAGAAACATGGTGAACTCCGCATGAAAAATAATGAGAATATTCAAAATCTTATCAAATTCAATCGGCATATCAATCAACCGAATCTCTGACTCTTAATTGGACGGCAAATTATTTCAACAAAGCGAACCTAAACGAGTAAAGGCAAACCAAACCTTTGCCCCACACAACCCAAATTCAAGCACCTCCACATTTCATAACATTACCCGTGGATCATCTGGTCGTGCCATTTTGCATCAACCTCGTACCCAACTATTTAAACGATCGCACTTTTCACTACCAAACTCCATATGTCAGCCATACAATCGCACCCTGTTTACAAGCAGTACAAGACCAGTTTCGACAAGGTAAAACCTGCTCTTGAGCACTTTCTCATAAACGAGATCAAACCAAACTTGACTGGTGTGGTTTTGGCAGGCCCCGACAAAATCGGCTTCCGCTCAGATTCCTTCTATTTTATCGACCTGAAATACCTTGAGTACCCTGAGATCGAGGAGAATTATGAAGGTGACAACTACTCGGTGACTTTCTTTGAGTTGGGCGACATGTTGTCTGGGCACAAGGGGATTGTTCACGGAGGACTACTTGCGACTTTGTTGGACGAGTTGACCTGCCGCATAGCGTTCCAGAACTTCAAATCGAAGAAGGGTGTGACGGCGAACTTGAACATCAACTACAAGAAACCAACCTTCACGAACACTGATGTTGCTATCAAGTGTGAAATTTTGAGGAAACTGGGTAGAAAGTGCTGGATCAAGGGCACAGTGCACGAGTTGACGGAAACTGAATTGGGAAATGTATTGGCTGAGTGTGAGGTTTTGGTGATTGAGCCTAAGTGGGTTGACGATTTGAACAAGGAGAATTAGGGATGTTATTTATTATACTATTATTACTATTTATTAAATATAATTAACTTAAAATGAAGAGAATTGGCTAGTGCTTTGAAAAAGTAATAAAATGGAGATGACTGAGACCTTTGAATCATGGTACGTTCTTATAGTTGGAATTGCGCTAAGAGTTGGGCTCATTATGAACTCATTATGATAAATATATTGAAGTATATAATTCAAGACATAAAGATTCTAAAAATAAAATTTTCAGAAAAAAGAGTAGCTGGCCAAATGGTCAGCACTTCAAGCGCAAGTGGTTTAGTGGTAAAATCCAACGTTGCCATCGTTGGGCCCCCGGTTCGATTCCGGGCTTGCGCATCTTTTTTGTTTTGCTACTCATTTTGTTTTTGCTTTCAGATATCTTTAAGTTCGAACATCGACTAGAAGCCATCAGCTAGACTTTACTTTCAATAAATTCTTAGAATTTGTATTCCTCACCAAGACTTTTCTGTTTATTTTTGAACTCTCTGTTTTAATTTGGCTGCAAAAAATCTAATCTTTGAATGTAATTCATTAAGTAATAGAGAATGTTAAATCTTCATAATTCCTTCTAATATATTAATGTACGCATACTTCCCCCTTCTATAAACTATCTGTTCCTTTAACCTTGCTCTGCCCAATTTCCAACTTCGCACTCTTGGCCCCAAACTGTATGGCCCGCTTAGCCTCATCCTTAACCCATTCCAATCCTAACTTAGCAGCTAACTCTCTAAGTAAATACTTACGAATAGGCTTCATTTGTATACTGCCTTCCTTATTCTTTTTTGTAACCACTCGTTCAAAGGAATACTTGAACTTCATGTTAGGAGCTACCTCGTTGATCACATACTGAATAAACTCTTCATCCAAATATGGATATCTAAGTTCCTTACCCCAAGAACCAATAACTCTGTCATCTCTGCTAAGATTACGTGTGTGGATAATGTCAATATCGTGCACAAGCTCATCTGAGAGTTTTCTATAGCATTCCAATATTTCACTTGGAGATGAATCCGGATTGAGAGTATTTGTGAAGATAGACTCATGTCTCGAGTACCCAGCAAATAACTCATCTGCGCCCAAACCACTGAATAATACCTTAGATGCAGATTTGTACCCTGTTCGTGCTTCTCCATCGAGTTTGGTCATAGTGGTAAGCTTAGGCAACTTTGACGAGGCAAAATAAAACGCAATTGCAATCGACAAGTCCATCTCCGTATTGCGCGGGTATATCAACAGCAAAACACGTCTACGATGGGACAACCAATCTGTGTAGGAAACGTCGATTTCAACCAAGCGTAGCTCGAGCACTCCCCGTTTATTGTACTTGGTGGCTAACCCATTCCATGATTTCCTAGCCAACTTTCTGTCGGGCGAGTCAGCGCTGCTCTGGTTGGTACGCGGATTGTCAAACCCTACTGTAAGTAAGTCTATGTTGACTTGGGATGAAGATGGGTTTTCCAAGATATTCTCACAGAGAAGGGCAGCAACAATAGTGCAGTCTAAACCACCTGAAAAAAGAACGCCAATCGTAGCCTCTTCATCATGAAGAGGGTGAACGGTGGTTTGGCGAATCTGAACCGATTGTTTCAACATTTTGTGAAGAAGGTCTGTTTGTAAGTCCAATTCTTTCACCTCTGAATTGTTTGAATCTGAAGGAGAGTATTGCAAAACCTGTTTTCCATACCTTTCGTAGATCTCGGGATAATCTTGGATCTGAATATCTCCAGTCTTAAGGTTGTAACAGTACACTTTATTCTCACAATCCAAATAATTTGGTGCTGGCACCGAACTGATACAAATACCCTCATCCAGTTTACGATAAACCAAAGATCTCTTTCCAACACAGTCTCTACCAAAGTACACCAAATCATCCTCCAAATCGTGAATGACAAACGCAAACTCTCCCGTCAACTCAGAAATGCTCTTCATAACATCACCACTGGAAACTAACTTATCCAATACAAACAGCGTATCGTTGTTTTCCAAACACTCTCTGTTGTATAATTCTCCATTGAACTGAAGAATAAACCTCCCTCCGTGAATTGGTTGTGGTTGAAAAGGCAGCCTCAAAGAGAGAACAGAAGACACAAGATGAAAAGTAACATTACTGTGCTCAAAAGTGTTGTATCCAACATAATCCGGACCCCTACTTACAACTCCATCTATTAAAGAACTGATCTCATCACGCATATCCTCCACATCATCAATCTCTTCACTTTCCAATATTTCTGCGATCTGTGCTTCAACATTGGAGATGGCCAACACCTTCTCCTCCTTTGAAATCTTTACATTATTCTTGACCTTGGCCAAGCTAGTGTTCAACCCACGAAGCTTATCCAAGTTAGACAACTTGTTCAAGTCAGACTTGGACAACCTAAGTGTCTGAGCTAAATCATCAGATATAAATTTATCAATAGTATCCGGATCACTCGACCCCCACAGCTGATAACTAGCCAAGCTTGGAGAAGCCTCCTTCTGCAAGCTCGTAAAGTTGCTGATACCACCCTGCACACTGGTTATCAAACATAGAATCCCACACATCGCGAACCGCGTTAAAACGATAAAACGATGAGATGGAAATTCGAAGCGCGTTTTGAATCGAAAACATAAACACACCAAAACAAAGAATGAAGAAGATCTCTCGAGGGGACAAGCGGAGCCAATTCCACTTGGGTGAACCGTTGCCATTACCGTACAAGGTGAAAACTACACTGGAAGTTAGAAATGTGCCAATCATAGAACCGAAGAAAGAGCCAGAATTAAGAGAAGTCTCCATAGGTCAGAAACCTAAAGAAGAAGTGTTGGATAAAACCTTGAGAGAGTATGTTCGAGGACCAGTGCGACAGAATAGTGTCGATGCTTTAATACGACAATTGGAGGAAAAGCTCGAGGACGAGCCTGTTTTGGTTGACAAGTTGGATCGGTTGGTGGAGATATATGAGCAGGTTAAAAGTGAGAGTAGAAGTGGGAGCAGAGGTGAGGTTGAGAATTGTGATGAGAAACTTCAAAAAACAGAAGAATATGAGAAAACAGAAAATGTGGAGAATTACGAACCGGAAGAAAGTGTAGATCATTCAGAATTCGGACTGAGTGACCTGGAGTTGATTCAGCGAAGGCAAAACCAAGTTGAAGAAAGTGATCCTTATGAGGATGAATTAAGAATATTTGAGGAGATTCGAAAAACACAGCAATTACAACAAACAAGAGGAAAGTACCACACAATTTTTATAATACTTATAACGACGGTTGTTTTATTGACTGGATCGTATCTTGTTTCAGAGTTGTCATATAATTATTGTTATTATATGTGTTGAATTATGAGACTTCCTGTTTTAAATTGACTTTAGACAGTTATTCTTTGTTTCAAGAAGATTTTGAGTGAGAGGATTGTGGGATTTACTAGTGTAAAGACACTAAAGAGACAGTGAAAGAGACAACTAGTTAGAGACATCTAGTGAAAGAGACATCTAGTAAGAGACATCCAATGAAAGAGACACTAATTAGTGAAAGAGACACTAATAGTGAAATGATACTAATTATGGAAATCAGAACATTGACTCAAACTGAAGACAACCCCAAAATGAAACTCAAATTACAATACCAAACTCTAATACTCACATTTGTGAGCCTGTATTACTATGTACTAATCTAACTATCATAATCATTTTTTGGTGGTGGTGCACTCTCACTCCTCAAATACATATCTATAGCAGTCGAAAAAGCGGCAAATCCAGCACATCCAACCAACGCAGCTTGTGGCCCCGCCTTAATACTCAAACCTGCTCCCGTTATGCATCCAGCAGTTATACCGTTGTAGATGTCGTGCTTTGCACGCAAACTCTCGATCGAACACTCAACTCCAGAATAAACCATACCAATGTACCCAAAGTTCTTTGCACTTCCGTATGCTCTTCTTCCCATGTCTGAGAACTGCAACTTCATCTGTTGTTTGAAGGGCAACTCACTGATGTGTTTCACGGCATCAGACCCCACAGGCACATCATAGGCCATCGAGGCCATGAACAAACCGAAAAAACCACCGAGGGCAAAACCAGAGATACCTGCCATGGCTGTTTTACCGGGACACAGTTGCATGAAATCCACCATTCTCTTGGCTCCTTCTTCGGCCTGCTCCTCCTGTGTCATCTCGGTGAGAGACTTTGGAGGAGGTTGCTGGCCACCGTACACTCCAATCATCTTGTCTTTAAAATTTTCAGTATTTGGATTTGATGTGAAGAAAAGTGTGCGAGTTTGAATTTTTGTTAGATTATTGGGTTGAGTGAGTGGTGATTGTGGTGGTTATGGTGGTGTAATGGGGGCCAATGGAAGGTTCAGCGAGTGGATCGTGGTGAGAAATGGAGACTGACTGGTGAGTGGTGATAGCTGGAAAGTGGTGATGGGTGAAAAGTCACGTGAGTGCCTTGATCAGTTTGGTACTTTATGGAGACTCTATCATGGTATTATGGAGGCTCTACCATGGTATTATGGAGACCCTACCATAGGGATGGATATTCATTGGAGTCTAACATAGGGATGGGTATTCATTATGGAGACTCTAACTTGGGGATGGGATACTCATTATGGAGACTCTAACACACGGATTTAACTCAGTATAGTCCAAGACAAAATACTGAAGCACCAAAGTTATTGAAAGATTATCAACCAATTGGTTAGTACCCTTCAACCAAAACCAATACTTCTTTTTAATCTTTCTTTTAACCCAGAGGTGAAATCTAGAATCTCAACCTAAGAGCAAACCCCACTCATCAAGACTTCTGGAACAAAAGCATTGGTTTTGAGATTTGCGGGATTTGACAAAAAGGTGATGCTGGATCCACTGATCAGCTCTTACAGTGTTCAATATACGAGGAAGACTATTCAAGCTTCCATACTTGACATTACAGACTAATCTCTTTATACTGATGAAAAGTTCACCCGCAGTTCAGTCCAGTGTATTCTAACCAATAATTCTATCCAAGTAATATTCTAACCAATGTATTCTAACCTACCAAATTGTTGGGACACACCGGATCTCCTGATGGAATTCACAAAACCAACCCAAACACAAGCATACCACCAACAGCATACCACCAGCCACCACCATACCACTAAAACACTCTCAACTATCATTCCCAATACATCACTTTCCCAGTATGTTTAATCCTCACGTGATCACCCCGACGTCACAATACCAAAACCTGGGGTCACTTATCACGCAACAGCCGTAAAGTTTGTTTCTGATTGTACCACTGTTTGTCTCCTGACGTCAAATCACCATATACCATGTCAACTTATACGACGAGGTCTCGTGGTGTGCCTCGTGGTATGGTGTTGATCGTATTATCAGCATCCAGAACTCTCCACCCGCAACCCAAGCGGTGGGGCACGGAATCTATTGTCTTATCTTAAAGTTTCCCCCCCCATCCCCCTGAACCAAAAGCTATTGGCCAGGCGTTTCTTTTGGTCTTGTAATGAAACTTCTGAATGGCCAATCCAACCCAAAAAAAGACAAAATACCAAAAGCCCCAAGTACCAAATTCGAACAGTTTGTGGGGTGACCATTTCTGATTATTCTCGTGAGAGTTACTCCACTTTTCAAGTTGCTCTCGCAAGGTGCCGAAATGTCAAGTATATAAAGGGGTGATTTCGAGAGCAAGTCCTCTCTCTTCACTATTATCATTACATAGATAATTATCCTACAAATTTGCAACCATGACCAAAAAGAATAAGTTGATGTTCAAGAACTCCTTGCCCTTGGACTTGGACAACTGCCAGAAGTTGGAGCATTTGCAGCCAATTCCCAAGTCCAGGTCCTCTTCTATTACCTCTATTGAATCGACTGACTCTGCAGGGTCGATCACTATGCAGCAGGTATTGGCACCTCCTCCAGTTAGGGAGTTTGATGATTTGACGGCCTTTGAGAGTTTTGTCAGGGACGAAACTTGGGACAATGAGTTTGACTACTACCACGCCCACTTGACCTACTACCCTCCATTTGTACTTAAAGAGTGCAAGAACAACTTGGAGAAGATCAAGCCCACGGTCAACAAGAACTCCAAGAGATTTAAGAGACACTTGAACCACCACGTCAAGAACCATTTGCTTAAAGACTTGGAGAAGGCTTGCGGCTACGAGTTGAACTTGGAAAAGATGGACACGATTGAAACACCAAAGAATATCATTTGGAGATACAAGGACGACACTGATCACGGTTTCAGTGCAGAGGAAGAGGACCTCTATGATAGACACTGGAAGTTGGAATTGGAAATTAAGTGTAACAATGAAAACGCTATGGTTGACATTGATTACAAGTCTGTTCCTCTTATTTAATAGGCTGGTACTATTATGTACCTTGATAAGCTGGTACTATTTCTGATCTAACTTTCGATTAGAATCCTTATGTTATGTTTATGTTTTTTATGTTTCTATGAATGATATGTTTGATGATTATAATTGTAGAAGAGAAGTGAGAGAAAGGGATTTGAAGAAGGCTGTGGTGAGACGATTGGATGAAAAAGGGGGTATTGTAAGGCGAGTGGGGTTCTTCACCAGTTTGGAAGGTGGGATCAGTTTGGAGAAATTGCTTTGGATTAATTTAATTGGTTGAGATGTTTTATTGGCTCGAGATTGTTTACTTGAAGTGGGTGTACTTTTCACTTTCAAGTTGTATTCTACAACTTAGGAGTCAAGTTGTGGGGTGGCATGTTGATAAGAAACAAGAAATCTAGGCTGAAAAGTGGAGATTCAAAGAAATTCAAGAGGGATGAGTTCACAAGTTTCTTTTAGGGGGTACTGGAAGATGAGCCCGGTTGAAACTGGTTTAAAATTTGAGGTTGGAGGTTTGGTTGCAAAAACATGTGTCACAAAAATGGACTGATAAGAGAACTGTGAAACAGTTTTAATGTCAAAAGGGATAGTTTGGTTGGAGTCTAATTATAAGTTTCAGTTTCAAGGATATACTTCATGTTATGTTACTTGTTGTGCTAAATGAAAATGTCATATCAACAAGTTGTGACCTTTAAAATTGCTATTAAATAAAGTTTCATTATGGGGAATTGAGGTTTCAAAGAAGCTCAGCCTTGTAGAACACACATTCAGTCAGATAATTCAATGCCACTTCCTGACTAAAGATCCAAATTTACTCATCGAAAGTTCTGTTATAAAAATTTGCAGCCATTTTATTACGAAATACTTTCAGGAAATATATTAACACTATCTACATTGTTCTCTAATTGTCCACTTGATGTCCTATTGATCCTCTTATACCTTGATCTTCTTGATCCTCTTACCTTCTCATCTGTAAACTTCCATTTTTTGACCAAAATCTCATTGATAGAAATTGTCTCTTTAAAGTCCCACCAGCCACTTCCTCAAAGATCAAAATTAACTCACTAACAATGATTGTCCCTATATTTTAGACAAACTATCATACTGCGGACTAGTATAAACATACTTGTTCGCATACTTCTCCACATTGTCACTAAGAAACTCCAACAACTCAGTAACTTCCTTAATCATAACCCCAACACTAACAGCATCCATAGGAGATTGTCCAATAAGCCCAGGTAACGAAATAAGTAACCTCAATAAATGCTCCAATCCATATATTTCACTCACACTCTTCTCTTCAGATATCACCTTTTCCTTGAGAAAGTTCATATATTGCAAGTTCTCCAACTTGTAGAGTAGCACCAAGTTGAGTGACTCGTTAAAATACAACTCAAGTCCTGTAATAACCTCCTTTAGTATCTCAAATTGCTCTTCCAAAAGATGAGGCTCACGATACTCAATGTACTCCTTTAGTATGGTTGATACAGAATACTTTGCAGGCAACTCTACCAACTGTTTATCCTTTGTAATGAACTCCCAATCATCAATAAGCAAATATTTAAGCAGATTATTGAATTCAAGCGAGATGGTTGGTGATTTCTTTGTCTTTTTCTTTGTTGGACCCGGTGCTTCAGTCTTACGTTTTAAAGTCTCAGTACGAGGAGGTTCTTTTGCAGGTCTACCAGCCTTTTTTCGCTTGGTTTGTTGCTCTAATTCATGTTTCCTGAGCTTGTTTTCCTCATTATTCTCCAAAACTCGAGATTCAGTCACCCATTCGTCCCACTTGGAATTCCATCCTTGGTAATGAAGAAAGTAGGCATCAAAAGGAATCATTTCTTCGGGAAACTTGGGGTTCGCAGAAAGCGTTTCGTTCTTGTTTTCTCCATTTATAATGTTTTTAAGATTCGCCTTGTGTACTTTGACCACTTTAGCTTGATAGATCAAAGGTCCATGAAAAGCCAACACTGTATCGTTTGGCTGGAAAGCGGTCATTTTAATTTCAACCGAATAAAAAGTTTCTGTTCTTCCAAGGTCTCTGCTTATTGCACTTTACTACTTTTTATCTACCTCTGCTGTTTAGATGACCCTCCACTATAAACCTGCTTAACATTCATGTTTACAAGTCGTCGTGTGCGATGTCGCGTTCCCCAATGTCGCAATAGCGACATCGTCTCCACTCACGACATTGGCCCCTCAGAAAAAATCTGTAAAAAAACACTATCAAGACCAGGAGAACAGTACCAGGTCGAGCCCTTCGTCGCACAACCAGAAAGTGACCAGCACAACCCCTACCCCGGCCCGAGACACACGCACCTATCCCGTCTCGCACTTTTCCCCACGAATTTTCGCCGGACTTACCGCATTTTTGGACCCCCCTAGGCAGAGCAAGCATACATGGTCCAATCCAATTCCGCTGGCATTGTGGGAATCCACTACAAGGTCGGCAAGAAGATCGGCGAGGGTTCATTTGGCATAATCTTCGAGGGATTCAACATTTTGGACAACCAACAGGTTGCTATTAAGTTTGAGCCGCGCAAGTGCGATGCTCCCCAGTTACGCGACGAGTACCGGTCTTACCGCATATTGAAGGACTGTGTGGGAATCCCCCAGGCTTACTTCTTCGGGCAGGAGGGCGTCCACAACATTTTGATCATAGACTTATTGGGCCCCTCTTTGGAGGACTTGTTTGATTGGTGCAACCGCAAGTTTTCGGTGAAAACAGTCTGTCAGGTCGCCAAACAAATGATCAATAGAGTCCGTGAAATCCACGATAATAACCTTATTTATAGAGACATAAAACCCGACAACTTCCTCATTGGAAAGCCAGACACCCCGGAAGCCAATATGGTGTATGTTGTTGATTTTGGTATGGCGAAACAGTACCGAGACCCGCGCACCAAAGCACATATTCCGTACCGTGAAAAGAAGGCGTTGAGCGGCACGGCTCGTTACATGTCCATAAACACACATTTGGGCCGCGAACAGCTGAGACGAGACGACTTGGAGAGCTTGGGCCATGTGTTTATGTACTTTTTACGAGGCTCGCTCCCCTGGCAGGGCCTTAAAGCACCCACCAACAAGCAAAAGTACGAGAAAATCGGTTTGAAGAAACAAACAACAACGGTGAATGAGTTGTGTAGTGAATATCCTATTCAATTTTCACAATATTTGACATATGTGCGCAATCTCAAATTTGACGAAACCCCAGACTACGACTACTTAGTTGGATTAATGGACAAGGCTTTGATCACTTTGGGTCACCCTGTTGACGACAATCACTACGACTGGATGGACTTGAATAACGGCCGTGGGTGGGACGCTGCACTCAACAAAAAGGCTAACTTGCACGGCTACGGCAACCCACATCCACCTAGAAGGCACCAGACTCAAACACAGCAACATACTCCACACCACCACCATCTGCAGCTGCTGCCCCAACTTCAAACACAACAGCAATTCTACCCACAACCATACTTGCAGCCGCACCGGAACCTGGGGTCTCTGAAACCATACAAGAAGCTGGCGCAACATGGTGTTTACAATTCAATTCAGCAAGACAACCACAGGCTGTACTATAGTCAACATACTCCGTCGCAGGGTTCGCAGGGGTATAACTTTCAGAATGGAATGGTACCTGTACGAGATGAGGGAGATTTGCACTCAGGGTCACTGAGTTACTTGGAGAGGAGAAAGGATGGGTCATGTTTGCTGGCGATCTTTTGTTGTATATAATGGGGGAGTTTTAAAAGGTGGTTGTTTATTCTAAGAAAATTGGATTGTTGAGGTTTATCATTCTTAGAAAGTGGGTTCTCATTCTAAGATAAATAAAATGAGCAGTTGGCTGATACATTCTAAGAAAACAAAAAGGGCTTGAGGTTGTTCTAAGGCAATTGGCTAACTTTTGTTAAGGTTATTCTAAGACAACGCAATGATTTGGCTACCTTTATCAATTCTAAGACAACGCAAAGAATCTGATGAGATGCTTTTCTAAGAAAGCACTGTTGACCCGTTAAGGTCGTTTAATCCATTTCAATCTTTTGATGCGATCATAATATTCAAAAAATCATCCCAAATTCTGACATCCTCAAAAAACATCCTTTTCATCGCTATTTCTAAGAAAACTTTGCATGCATTAGAAGTTTTCCAGAACGATCCCAATACCTTCTTGCAGCTATTCTCCAGATAAGAGCCTTTGCAGGGATGCCACATCTGCCCATTCTCATAACGAACACAATCCAATCTAAGCCAACACTAATTATTCACTCTCCGCTCACATCCACAACCATCACTCCACAGGCCACAGTTTAGATTTGTTCATTTCACAAATGTTATCAACAACACAAAACTGATTAGCCTAAGGCAATTTTCCCGAGACTCTCTCCCATGCAAGGAAGAACATAACTTCGGAAGAGCACAAATTAAAGCACACAAACCACTTGTCTCGTGTCAACTGATAGGTGCATACTGTGAACGCAAATTTTGATGATGGACGGAATCGTGACTTCTACAAATTGACCCTCAGTTTGAACGTACGACTTAATTACAACTAATTTGGTTCTAATTAGGGTGTGTCGATGGATCTCCGCCTTTTGCGGGCACACCCTCTATCGCACACCCGGTCTCAAATTTTAATGGTTTCACATGTTTTAGTCTAGTTACAGGCACCAAAAACTTTCAATTCCTATGTACCGATTTAATAAAACTTTTTCATAGTAAAAGATAGTACTCTCTTTGGTGTAAAAGTCGGCGGAGTTACCTGTGGCACTCGTATGTTGAATTAAACTATAAGTCCCGTCAACTTTGTGCCAAGACCCTCATAAAATCTGCTATGTTCCTGTCCTGTACGCAAAGTATTATCTAATTATACATATGACAGCACGTAATTTTCCACACCACGTCAAAGTTGTTGAGACTTCTCAGGCCTAATCCACCCCAGTTCAAGGCAGTCGAAGTCCACTCTACCGCTCGGTTGACAGAAGAGAACCTTCCTTGCTATTGTTCTGTTGTATCATTACTGTAAACCTCACACCGGGTTTCTAATTTACAAAAGCTCCACACATTTTTAAACTTTTTTATTTCTGCAGGTGTGGGTCAAACGGCGATTGCTGCAAAATTGATAAGGCAAGTTGTGGCACACCTAATACTTTCTATTTGAAATTCCTGTTTTCTGGTAGGTGGAGAGAGTCGTAACTATAAAATGCTAGAAGGTCCCAACCTAGACTTTCATCAGCGCAAATATGGCAAGTAAGATTGGAAAAAGAGCCATCGAGGTTGTCTTTGGTTACGACGAAAACACAACTAAAATCGACCATGATATCACAACTGGGGAGTTGGTTGAGGACGGGTTGGATCAAAACTCTATTGGTGCTCCCGTAGAAAAGCACAATCCCTTGGGTTATAACTTGGATTATATGACCACTTTCTATATGGTTATTCAGGGTATTATTGGTACTGGTATTTTCTTGACCCCTGCTTCTATCGTCAAGTCAATTGGTTCTGTTGGTGCTTCTTATGTGCTTTGGGTCGCTGGTTTTTTTATTGCCCTCTTTGAGGTGTTTGTCTATATTGAGTTTGTCACTTATTTCCAGAGAAGATCGGGAGGTGATGTTGCTTACTTGGAACAAGCTTTCCCAAGACCAAAGCATTTCATTCCAACCACTTATGCTGCCATGACTGTTATTTTGTCTTTTGCAACCAGTTCGGCCACTGCGTTCGGTACTTATATTTTGAATGCCCTGGGCTCCGAGGCAACTGCATGGAAGCAAAGAGGTATTGGTGTGGCCTCCTTGGTGTTCACATGTGTTCTTGCATCTATCAGTTCTAAGCAAGCTGCAAGATTATCCAACTTCTTGGGTTTCGTGAAAATGATCTCGGTCTTCTTTATCATCATCACTGGATTTGTGGTCCTTGGTGGTGGTACTCACGTCAAAGATCCTCATACTGTTTTCAAGAATGCCTGGGAGGGTACTACCTCTGATGGAAATGCCATTTCCAACGCCATTATCAAGGTCTCCTTCTCGTTTGGTGGTACCTCCTATGTGTTTGCTATGGCTGGTGAGTCCAATCCTAAAAAGACCAAGAACTTGTTCAGATTCTTTATTCCAGGAATCATGGTGTTCGTCTTCTTCGTCTACATTTTAATTATCACCGCCTTATACTCTTCTTTTGCATCTGTTGCTGATCTTAAGAAATCTGGTACCTTGGTTTCCGCCAAGTTCTTCCAAAACGTATTCCAAACCAAGGCTGCTGTCAAGGGTTTGGATGTGTTGATTGCCCTCTCTGCTTTGGGTCACTTGATGGCTGTTATCTTGGGCCACTCTAGAGCTTTAAGAGAAATTGGTCGTCAAGGTGTGGTTCCATACCCTAAAATCTGGACCTCTGTCAAACCTTGGGGTACTCCACTTTTCCCAATCTGGGTCACCTTTATCGTCAACATTATTGTTCTTTTAGCTCCTCCAGCTGGTGATGCATACAACTTTGTCGTTGATGTCGGTTCTTACTCTGGTTACATCTTCAAGTTGTTGTTGTTTGTTGGTTTGTTCAGACTTAGAGCAGAAAGAAAGAGAAATGGTTTGGGCTACAACGGATGGAAGACTCCATTGCCAATTTTAGTCATCACAATCTTGTTCTACGTCTTTGTTCTTGCCATGGCTTGGGTCCCTCCAAAGGGCACGTTGAAGGGTTCCGATGTCTCCTTCTTGTACTGTGCCTATGCCATCACCTGTGTTGGTATCCTCTTGGCCTGTTTCGCATACTACTGGCTCTGGGCCTTCTTGTTGCCCAAGTTTGGTGGCTACCTGCACAGAATCCAATACTATACCTTGGATAACGGTGAGGCTGGACACACTGTTGTTCAAGTTAAAAAGGAAGAACTTGAAAAGTGGGACGCCGAGCATGACTCTGCTGGAAGGGCGTACGACGACCCAAGTAACCTGGACAATGTTTCAGTCGAGAATATTTCTCACCATAATGAGTATAAGAAGGATTCAGTTTAATTAGTTTAATAAAATTTGCAGCCATTGATGTGCAGGATCCCCCGATTGGGAAACTAGTACAATTAGCACCATGATGTCAATTAATGAACGTCATGAACTGTCAAACTGGTTATGATCTTATGATGTATTCAGCTTTGCAGTTCAAGATAATGCAACACTTTTTGACATCTGAGTACAAAACTACTATAAAAGGTTGTATACTTCTTCACTGAATAATGTAAGTTTCGAATGCTATACTGAATGGGCAGTTAAATTGCACTTCAGAGTTATAGCATTATATTTAACAGCAGTTAAACACGATGACTATGACATACCTAAAAATCCGAACGAAGTAAATCTTTCCACTTAACTTGTAGTATGAATGGAGGGTTTCAAATCTGGTACCAGTTCCAAAAGACTCGTATATCACCTTTCAAATTATTCAGTGGGTATCGAATAAATAAAAATACTAAACTTAACCGAATACTCTATTCATCTAAATCAACATAATAACATAAATTATAAACTTCTTAAAATAACCAATGTTCGTAATCTCCCGTACTCAATATCTGTCAAAACTACAAATTAATAAAACATAACATTCCATTCTTCTACAACCCACACTCGTGAGATACGCACCAATATTAATGTATCAACGACATGAAATAAAAAACTATAAAGTTGCTCCCAAACCTACTCTTGACCGAAACCAACTGTCTCCTCAACAGCTAAGGTCAACTTTTGCTTCAAACTCTCGTAATCTGTGTAAGGTGGTAAATCGACTCTGTTGAAACAGGTGTGAGACTTTGGCAATTGGTTGGACTCACCAGCCTTTTCGATGGTAAACCTACGTGGACCGTCCGAACCTTGCAAATCCTTGAAACCGTTGACAGGAATACGAGAGGTACCGGTGGTAAATTGCAATAATCTAGCCTTCTGCTCAGAGTCCCATTCCTTGATACATTTCCAGAACCATTGGATAACCTGGTCATTTTCCTGGTATCCTCTGTAGTCTGTGTGCTTCTTCCAGTCCTCGACGTCAATCTCAGCCAAACCACCAATCAATAACTCCAATTCTCTCTCGTCAAACACGTTGACCAACTCCTGTGGGATCAACTCGTTGAACCCGTCGATGAACGCCTTGAACTGCTCGTCCACTCTCTTGGAGATCTTCCATTCGGAGATCAACTCAACATATTCACGCTTGTTTTCTTCAGTCACCTCAATGTCCCTTCCACCAGGCTTGAGGTCGACTTCGACAATCTCACCAAATCTCTCGTCTTCCGCACTGAAGGTCAACTCCAAAATGTCCGTGATGTCGTTGTCGCAGATCCACTTCAAGGATCTGAAAAACTCAGCGTCAACACCCTCCATGTCGGTTAACGCAACCTTCTTGTGCAACATCATCTTGTACAAGGCACCCACAAAGAAAGCATCCAAGAATCTTCTGTGGAAAACACCCAAACCAACAACTCTACCGATAAACTTGAAGTAACTCAAGTGCTCAGGGTTAATACCCGAGTTAGGGTTGATCTGCAAAGTGTAGTTGTCGTGAGAGGAGTACTCAAACAAACAGTAGAATGGGTTAAACATATCGTGGGAAAGCAAGAAGAAGAATTCTCTCGAGACTCCACCATAATCCAAACCTTCTTCTCCGTCAAACTTGATCATTAATCTCTTCTTCAAGTCTTCTGGTGTTTGTCTCATAATCTCCTGGTATGAGTCTTCAAAGATATGGTCTCTCCTCACCTTTATGTGACATTGACCAGGTAAGATTCTGAGAGCAGGTTGCGATCTAAAGTAGATAACCTTTCTTCTAAAGTCACGCTTGTACTGTGGCACATTCTGATCTAACGACGAAGGCAATCTTGGATCGTCCCATGTTGTGGTCTTTGTGTTGTGGTCTACAAAATACACTCTTGCTGTGTTTGTCAATCTCATCTCCCAACCTGAAGGCAATGGTCCCAACTGACTGACTGGTTGCTGCAGAATGGTTGTGTTTGGTCCAAAGGTACGGATATACTGCTGTCTTCTTGGGTCGACCCATGTAGTAGTTCTTGTGTTGTGATCGACAAAGTACGGACGTCCCTCGGTGGTGAATCTCTGTTCCCATCCGGACGGCAACTCGCCCAAGCCGGTTGTGGTGGATCCCAGTGCTGCCATTGATACCGCAGCCGCAGGGCTCACCGGCGTGTTGGCGCCCGACGCACTCACAGTGACATTGCCAGTAGTGGCAGTTTGCCCAGTAGTGGAAGACGCAGAAGATCCGCCCAAGGGCAGAGCAGGAGTCTCACCAGGTAAAGTTCTTCCTCTGTGTTGTCTTCTTTCAGCTTCAGTTGCATTGATTCTTTGTTGGCCTCTCTCCAGCTCGGATTGCTCCAAAGTGGGTCTTTGCCACGTCGTGGTTCTCGAGTTGTGGTCAACATAATAGGTTCTACCAAAGTTATCAGTTCTTCTTTCCCATCCAGGAGGTAATCTTCCGTATTGATCTTCAAACGACGAGTATTGTCTATTAGTATCTGTTCCGGAAGCTGCAGACGCAGAAGGAGGAGCAGCAGCAAAGTCTGGTGCGGCTGGTCTTGCAGCGGTCGAAGCAGGGACAGCAGCGCTGGCACTGCTGCCGTTTCTAGCATGTGCAGCTCCATTAGCAGCACCGCCACTGTTCTGTGATATCACAACAATAATCTTACCACTCACAGCCAAGTTCTCATTCGACTTTTTCAAATCACGGGTGATTGTCTCCTCAGAGTTGGGCAACGTCAAGTCAATAACATCACCAACACGTACATTGACAACACCCAAGAATCCTTGGTCCTTTTTCTTAAACTTTTTCTGGTCAAAAACCTGGATCACCAAAATCGAATCTTCCAACGAGTTGAAATTGAACGACTCATTCCAGTAAGGGTTTAACGTTTTCTTAGCGGTTTTGGTTGTTTTGGTCTGTGATCCATCGACAGTTATGACTGCAAACGGATCTGGCTGTCTAAAGACATCCCTCTTGTAGAGAGACTCAGCAGCGACAACCTTGACGTTAATGGACCTCGACATTTGTCACTAGCAATCAATCTCGAAAAGTGGTGCAGTCCTTAAAATCTATCGGCTGATTCGCTCGGTATGTCCTGGTGCTAGTGTGATGGCTGTACAGGCAGAGTACAGGATGCGAAGCGGTCTATACAAGCGGTCCAGGTGGCGATAGTAATAGTGAACTCCCCTATTTTTTGTTTTTTTTTCTCCCTTTTGATTTTTCGCAAGCTGTTGCCGGGAACCTGCGGCTGTAAGGCTCAGCTAAAGAGAAGGGAGGAGGATTAGGAAGGGATTATGGTAGGGTGAGGTAGAGAGTTTGAGTGTGGAGGGCTAGGTTAGAGGTAGTGTTAATAAGCGTAATTATTGGATGATGTTAGGATGATGGTGTGGTCTTAGTAATGGTGATGGTGTCTAGTGTCTGGTGATGATGGGACATGAAAGCATAATGGAACATGAATAATGGGGCAGTGATAATTATAGAACGATGATCAAGGTAGAATTGAGATTTGTGAGAGTGATCAAGGCTGATGTGTTTTATACAGTACCAGTATGAAGTGCAATTCGCCAAGTAGGGTGGTGAGGTGAGACATGAAATTTATAAAGTAGGTGTGAGTTTACAAGTTATAGGTGAGAGTTTACATGTAATATTAATATAGGTATGAGTTTGTAATAGTAATATATGTATGAGTTTACATGTAATAGTAATATAGGTATGAGTTTACATGTAATACTAATATAGGTATGAGTTTAGTTACTTGTAATACTAATATAGGTATGAGTTTAGTTACTTAGGTAATACTAATATAAGTATGAGTTTAGTTACTTGTAATACTAATATACGTAAAAAGTATGTAATAGTAATGTAATATATGTAAGAAGTATGTAATAGTAATGTAAAATACATAAGAAGTATATAATAGTTAGGGTATACAATGACGTACGGCTATTCATGATATTACTATAAATGATAACAATTAGTTGTGATGACTAAGGATTTATGATCAAGGTTATTCCGAATCCTCGTCTATATGACTATTTTGCGTTGCATTTCACTGATAGAGGCTACCCTTTGCATTTTTGTTCTGTGATCTGAGTGTACATTTTGCGTTTGTGGTGCCTAGTGAAATTGCCTTCTTTTCGCAGCCATATCATTTTCTCTCCATCCTTAATTCCTATTTTTAACAATCGCTAATACATTCATGTGGATAAGCATTAGCTAATAAACATCTATTCCATGTGGATCAATTCCCCCAGTGTCAATTCCCCGTCCCATTCGTTCTATTCCCCGTTCTATTCTCCCCCTAACATCACTCACCATAGACTCAGTATCACTAAACTCTATGCTCTTAAGTTCACCCTTGAATCCAGGTATCAACATCGCCAGATACCCAGAGTGGAGCGTGTGTGTCGTGGATAATGTGTCCACCGACTCGTTAAATAGCTCGTTCGCGGTCTCCGGCAGCGACAGGTCGACAGAGTCCGATTGGATCGAGTAGTGCGAGTTGTTTGGGTGGGTCGATTGAATCGAGTAGTGCGAGTTGTTTGGTTGGGTCGGCTGGCCGATCCGAGGAGTATCACCAAACACATACGAAATGGGCGATGCTGGAATGCTGGGTGTTTCTTGGTAAACTTCTGTGGTGGCCGGAGCCCCAAGCTTGGGCACTGGTGGTATGCTCTCAGTAGGCGCAGGTCCTATTGGACTCGACCATGTCTCGTTCAACGTCTCGTTGCTCGAGTATCCAAGCTCTGGCAACTGCGCACTTATTCTCTTCACTATACTCAACGGTTTCACCAACGACACCACCAGCAGGTTCACCGACTTTGGCACCAACGTCGACGCAGATTGGTCCTGTTTCATCAATACAAGATCATCCTCAGTGTAATGTGACTTTGGAGTGCTGTACAGTTTAGAATGCACCCCAAAGAAAGAACTGCCGTCTATCAGCAAAACCTTAAGCTCGTCCTCGTATCGCACCGAGTTCATGGCTATAATGTTGGTATTCGAGGCAGGTAAAATAGTACCACACTGTCGTTGACGCAGAATCCGCTCTACTGTGTTGCTGCCAGCATTAAAGTCCACACTGGCAAGCCCTTCCTTGAGCCCACATACAACCTCGCTGTCACGTGCCACAACATCAGTGAGGTCCCAGTGTATGATATTACCGTCGTTACCTCCAGTAAAGAGGTCGTCCTTGTTCCATTCAATATTGTTAACACGGTCCATGTGCCCGCGCAAGCGTATAAACAGCTCTTTGGTGTTACGCACGTCAAATAACCGCACCTCACCATTGTAATAACTGGCTGCAAAAACCGTCGGATTTTCGGGGTTGAATCGGATCACGTTACTCGTTCTTGTGAAAGGGCGCACAACCGTCTCATCACTCCGCAAATCCATAATTGCAACACCAAACTTACCACATACTCCCACTGTGTTCTTGGTCTGTATATCGAAGTTGACCGCGCCGTTGACTGCCCGAACCTGCGTGGCCTGCGGCTTCAGTGCACTCAGCTTCACGTCCCAAAGAAACACGTGATTCAGGTACAAACTAACCATTTCCTCTTTACTCGTAAAATCGACCTTGGTCACGTTGCCCATGCTCCCCTTCAAGCTCCTTCTGTGGTTGAATCTCTTACAGACCTCTGCCTGTTGCTCGACATCCTCGTACATGTCTCTTGTAGGGATCGAAATGAGATGTGCGTAGCCCTTGTTGTTACCAGTGGCCAAATGCCTCGAACTACGGGGCACCCATTTCATAGAGTGGATATTAGGCAAGCTAATAGTCTTGTGGTGTACCAAAAAGTTATCTAAAACATCCAACTGGTAGATAAATAAGTTGGCGTCGGTGCTGCCACTCGCGAGTGCCAACGTAGGTGTAATCGTCTCTTCGTGACTGATACTCATACTGGTCATATGGAAGCTTTCCTCGGGGATCTTCCAATAATTGGACTTGATCTTCAACCCATCCAAGGCACACGCTTTATTTAACACTGCAGTGTCTGCAGGACAGTCAGGATTAAGTAACCACGACTTGGTGGTTCCAAAACTCTCGACGCTGGGAATGGGGGATAATGTGCTGTGAAAGCGTTTCATAGCGTTGTGTCTGAATAACAATACTGGCTCATAAAATTCACTCATATCGAGTTCAATAAAGTTTTAAGAGGTTGGATCAAAGTGGGCAAGACAACTTATATATCTCGACGCCTGCAAACCTTAACTAGAGAGCACTCAAGGCAGGATTTTGCTGGTGCACATTGCCGCATTCTTTTTGAGTCGGTCAATCCTGGGTTGCGAATCCATTTTCGGGTAGTCACCAGAAGCTATCGGTGGCTGGCTTCCGGTCTCAATGGGCTCGCGGCCGCATCGATTTGGTGAGGCACGTGATCGCGAACGTGACGCGTTCTATGAAATTTTGCAACCATGCTTACGTCATCACAATGCAACGAGGGCAGGGGAAGCTAACAGGAGTCATTGTTGGAGCCCCTTCGGGCGAGATCTTTGACATGAAACCATCCCTTTGCAAGATAGAAGGGCTTGTTCGAACTGGTTTATTCTTCACCCCAAACTCTAGCGGCTTGCATTTTGTGCTTGCCAGCTTTGTACTGTTCAGCCCTCGCTAAAAAGTTGCTTGCTGTATGCCTACACAAGAAGGATTCTTCTCTATTGTGAGAAGGTTTCTATAATTGTGCACTGTCCAGTACGGATCCTTCAGTAATGTGCACTCTCCATCATAAGGTTTCTACTGAACTTGTGCTTTTCAGTAGATCTTTTTCATGACGTAGGTCATTTCTCAAGAATAAGCTTTTTAACTAGATGAAGAATATCGGATGTCCGTAAAAGTTGAAGGGATGATTTCACGTCCTGTTAGTCTTGGATCATCTGAATTTTCCAACTTGCTCGTGTTCATCTGCATAGATAATTATTTACCAGTCTTGGTTCAGCTGTACAGATTATTAACCTATTTGGATCAATAATTTAGCCATGTTTGTAATTAGTGTGATGTTCTAGGTTTCGATACAGTTATATTGTAGGGTACTGCCTTAAGCACATGTAATTAAACGTTCTGTTTCATCTGCGAGAATAAGACTCATAATTTCAAGGAACGCTTTAAGTTATAGTGCGTATTCTTATTAAGTGTATTATATGCCACTTGTTAAGATCTACTCTTAGTCCTGCTACATTTGTGAAATCTGAGAGAATTGTTCTACATAATTCAAGGATCTAGCCAAATACAACTTCATGTGCCTTGGTTATTTCACCCCTCGGTTGTTTTTACTGAGAGCTTCATGGCTACCAAATGGACGGCATTCTTAAATTAATACCGCACCTTTAATCTATGCTGCATTCCTACAACTAATTCATTAAACTCATCCCTTTAATTTCATCTTTAATGTGATTCTTTATTCATTCTTTTCATTCAATATATTCTATATATTGTTTAATTTGATTCTTTACTATATTGTTCAATATCATTCTTTAATATATTCTTTATTCCATTCTTAATTATCTTTAATTCTAATATCTTTAATTTTTCAATATATTCTTAACATTACTTCAACTATAATTACCTCCTCTTATAAATACATGGCTTCAATAACCACTCTCCCTCAGGTTGCTTCTCCCTCTTCGAATGCAAAGCCTCTAATTCACTCTCATTCTCAATAAACTTTTTCTTCTTCAATAACCTTTCATGCTTCTCAGTCAATATCTCATTTGATGGCTTATAAAACTCAAATCTGGTAAACATCTTGTTGTCGTTGTCCGTCTTCCTGTGAAAAAATCCACTCAACTTGAGTGCATCCACAAACTCAGCCCCTACCTCGTACGGCTGCAACTTCTTCGTCAGAGACCCAGATTCAGTGAAACGGGACTTGATCTCAGCAATCCATAACTCACCCTGTGGTGCTAAAATTCTCTGCGCTTCCTGAATAAAGTCCAAGAAATTGGTACCCATCAACGCCAAACAGAAAATCACAACCGAACACGATTGATCTGGCAATGGAACGTTTTTGATATCTGCTACGGTGATTCTCTCATTGTGCTTCTTCAAGTCAAAACTGTGAACTTTGATATCGAGTTTACGAGGTCCGTTTCTCGACTTTGGTGGGTTCTTGTTAAACTTCTTCACCATATTGTTCACATCCAATGCAAGTTGTGCCTCACCACATCCCATATCAGCAATTACAACCTGTTTTCCAATACCAGGTAATCCTCCTGGAGCATTCACTTGTCTGGTGGTAGCTCTTTGTCTGATGGACTCTACAAACACATCGACTGGGTTCTCGGGCCATGACTGAACCTGCGATCTGAATCCCTGGTGATACTCGTCAAACAATGATGGCTGTTTCTTGATCAACTCAAGTGCATCTTCTGAACTAATAGTGTACAACTGTTCATTTATCCATCTGAATCTGGATCCTGACAATTTAGCCATCATCTTTTGTTGTAATGGTGTGAGTTTGCCTGTACTTATAGGGGCTGGTTCTGGGATTTCCAATTCTTCCACCTTTCTCTTCTTCTTGTTCAGTTTGGTTTTGGTATCTTTGGGCTCTTCCTTCTCTGTCTCTTGGGCATTTTCTGTTTCTTGAGATTCTGGGGCAGTCTCATCCTTGTTCTCAGCAGCCTTCGCAGCTCTTGCAGCTTCTTCCTCCTCCTTCTTTATCTGTCTCTCCTTTCTAATGGACTTCTTCTTTCCAGCAGGGCCACCAACAGCCACTTTGCTCTTCAAGTCCCATCCATTCACTTCAAATAACGGCATTATGGTATGAAAATAATTTTGAAAATTTCGATGATCATCACGTTGATAAGTGTTGGTAGAGTGAACATAAAAAATTGTGCTGGAAAGTGGTTGGGAATGTTATTCTGAGTGTCTACAGGAGATCCCAGACACAAATATCCAACTAGCACGAAGTGTTAGTAGAGAGCCCACTCTCACCTGCACTCTTAACCTACGCGACAATGTCGCAGTATTTTGATATGTATCCATGTCGCAGATCATCTTTACGCGTCACTATGAGAGTGGACTTTGCACCGGGTCAAAACCACATACATAGGATAGTCAAAGGTGTACCATACTATGAGGAACTGCTATTCCATTTGTCCCCCACGATGAACCGTTCGGTTCATTTACTCATAACAGACATCAACAATGCTAAAGATACGCACAACTTCTACGACAGGCCATTGGGAAACACGATATTGATAAATAACCATCCTATTAAACGGTCTGTAGTAGTTGGACGAGTGAAAGGGATAGTGGAAAAAGAAGTTATACGACGGCGGTCAGAAAATCTCGATTCTGCTACTCTGTATTATGTGATCACAGTAGACGACAGCTCAGGTTTCAACCTGTTGATTGACGTTTCCATCCCACAAGACGCATTTATGATCCTGGGGATCAACATTGACGACTTTTATGGTGTGTTGGTAGAGATTGAAAGTGATGGGTTTTACTATCATCGGTTTAGAAAGAGCTGGAAGATGAATGCGACTAAAGTGAATAAGTTGAAGGATCAGAGTCTTAAGGCAGAAGCGAACTTCTGGTCGAAAGCACTTGAGTTTAGGCTGTTGTTGGCAAATCTTTGGCAACCATATGTTCCTCCTGTGGATGAGCTTCCATTGCACTACTATTTTGAAGCGGAAGAGATGCAGAGGAGATTGAATAGATCGAATCTAGAACTCTCAGAGCCTAACTCCCAAGAGGCTGTTTTTGTTGAGGATAGTATGGTAATTCATAAGACGCACTTGAATGAGGTTGTTGAAGTAATACAAGTGCTGGATGAGGAGGACCAGAATGGTGATGACAACGAATCTGACGTTGAAATTGTCGAGGTTATAGAAGCTCCAACATTTGTAGTTACCGAGTTCCAACTAGTTTTAGAGTTGGTGATTTGGATAATACGACAGAACTTTGTCAAGTTCAAACTAGTGCAATTGTTTCTGGACCCGCATATATCAATGTTGTTAGACAATATGGTTAAATCTGCGTTGGCCTGTAAAACGTTCCAAGGAGAAATTCAACCACAAGAGGATCCTGAAGCAACCAAGGCCATCATTTTCCACGAGGCACGCCACAAGATGCAGCTGTACAGGCTTATCAAGGTGACAAAAATGCAAACTGTGAAGCCTTATAATTTGCAGAGACTTTATAATTTGCTATACAATTCACTTGAGAGTGTGAAGAGCAGACACCAACCACAGATTAAAGAGTTAAACACAACCACTTTTATTACGGTGAACAGGTTTGAGTATGTGAATTTCAAGTTGGTGAATGGAATCATAGATCATATTTTGCATGGAAAGAATGATCGTAGTGACTGGAGGTATGATCCACGGCAGACTCTGTGGACTCATGTTGCATTTCCTAGAGAGATGTCACCTGGGTCATTAGAGAATCTGCCAATATATATATAATGAGAATTATGAGTTTTGGTTATTAATCTTTATCATAATTGAGTATTAAGCGTTCATCATTAAATGATGAAAAGTACGATTACATGATTCAAATCTTAATATTCATGAAATCTATTTATTACACCAACCAATTAATTACACCAATGTAATATTCATGACTATACCAATCTAATATTCACATTTCCCAACCTCTATTCATGACATCACGAACTCTGAATGGAATGCTGGAGGGACCTAGTATTAGGTTATGAAAAATTTATATATACATATATTCATAAGTACTTTCTAAAACTCACAAAGGAACTCATAAATCACCAACGTTTCACACCCAACATTCTTACCTCCCTACACCCAATTCACTCTCATAACATCTCAATCTATTATCCCATAATTAAATGGGTGCAAATTTGATATTACATAATCATCGGCCTCACCCGAACCCTTATCTTTAATTAAACAGCAAAGTTATTCACCACTCTACTCATGTCAGTCGACCCAATTACTTGCCATATCTTGGACACCACCATCGGAAAGCCAGCCCGTGGTGTCACCTGCCAAATCTTCTACATCTCGCCCTTAATCGAGTCCCCAGAAGAAGAAGCAGCTTATGAGATAAGCTCAAACACCCCCTTTGGCATGGCCAAAACCGACAACGACGGTCGTATAAAGAATTGGGTCTTCAATCCCGAATTGCTGGCTTCTCAGAAATCAGAGATTGGAATCTCTCAATCCTGGTCTGACTTGAAGCCTGGTATCTACAAAGTTAAGTTTCTTACTGGCAAATACTTTTACCAATTACTGCGTGAAAATGGCCAAGAAGGCTTGCAATTGGCCGAAAGAACATTCTTTCCATTTGTGGATATTACTTTCCAAGTAAAGAGTCCTCCTGATAACCATTATCACATCCCATTGTTGCTTTCAAACCACAGTTACACGACGTACCGTGGTAGCTGAGTTAGCATTCCGTAGTGAGGTACAAAAGGGTGTAATGGATTATTGGGGGTTATAAGGTTATCGTTTTATATTCCATCAATGAATAAATCATAAAGTAAGTTACAATATCTTAACATGCATTACATAGTACAATATGTTACTTAACATGTATTACATAGTACAATATCTTACTTAAGATGCATTAATTATATAGTATAATATACTAAACATACATAATACAATATCTTCCTTAACATGATTAATTTAGTATAATATCTTCTTATCGTTACATAGCACAATATCTAACATGATTAATTACATAGTATAATATCTTACTTTACATGCATTATATACATAGTACAATCTTCACTAACATGATTATATAGTCACTAGTAGAAAAAGTGAGTGTTTTGTTGAGAGTTCTCGTGCACCAACATTTCGTGACACTTGTAGTTATTCAACTCATTCTTTATCTTCTTGATTTCCATTGCTTCTGTTAAAGTATACTGCGTGACCGACTTGTTGTACCGTTTGTACTGGTCTGCAGCGAACGTTTCGGTGATGTGAACCGTATTGGAGAACATCACTCTAGGACGCGTTGGCACGCGGTTACGCTTGGGTGCAATGGGGTACACCAGGTGCCTTCTTAAAATTGGGCTTTTGACGATATTGGCCCTTGGCATGTGCATGTCCTTGTTCTCAAAGTCTTCAAACTTCTTCATGTGCAATTCAACATAATTAAAATCTTTAAACTGCTTGATAAACTTGAGATGTCCAGGCAAACGACGACGTTGCTGTAAGGTTAACGAAGTGCACAAGTAGTTCAACTGTTCGCCATTGATGATCATAGTCTCGTCCTCTGCTGGTGCATCAATAATCGAGTGACACGTTCTAACAAAGTCAGAGTCGAAGATATCATCAATCTTGCTTTTGACCTCAGGTTCTTCTAACCCAGACCATATAAATTCTTGTTGCAAAAAGCGGATGTTGTCGTCAATGTACAATTCCTCAGACATTGGTCTTCCCTTCCTGTCAAACATAGGTGGTTTGATCAAGGGGAGTGGACCAACCTCATCTTCATGTGCATCCTTCAACTGTTGATCAAAGATTTGTGCACTTGTTAACTCATCGTCTTTTAAGAATGGATCCTTTCTTATAGATCCACTCAGCAACTTCGGAGGAATCGAAGTTGTGGTTGTGAAATTCTTAAGCATTGCCGATTTGAGTAAAGTCTCATGATCCTGTTCACTAATATCATTCAACTCGTGCATCATATCGTCAAACATATCTTCGTCAGCCTCAAAATCAGGTAATTCAAAATAGTCCATTGCAATCTCGAATTCCTCTTCCTCGGATTCTTCAGAAGATTCCTTATCCAATTCCTCTTCCTCTTCTTCCTCCTCGGATTCTTCCTTCTCGTCTACTTCAACTTCCTCCGCAAGATTCACATCCAGTACTTGAGGAGCAGGGTATTCCAACGATGGCTCTTCCTTTTTCTTTTGCAAAAGTTTAACCCCACGTCTACCCAAACCAAATCCACTTCTCCTGGAAGTTTCAGAGTCGGCCCCTGTACTGTAGGAATCCTGTAACGATTTGGCCTCCATCATGGCTACCTTTTCGTCTTCATTCAAGTTCGGATCAAAACACAATTGAGGTGACTTGACTGGGTGGAAGATCTTTTTCCAGAATCCTTTGATGCTGGCCTTTCTGTTCTCGTCGTCGTCAAGCTCGTAGTCGTCGTCATCTTCAACAATTAGCATTTCTGGAGGCACTTGAAGTGGAGGATCCAACCGTTTTGGTTCCAGGTGTTCAAACATAGGCTTGAACGGCTTGGTGGTGCTGGCTTGCAGTACAAGAGTTGGAGCTGAAAGATTGGCTTTTGGTAACGCACCAGGTAAAGCAGGTGGTGCTTCAGTTGGTTTTCCTGCTCCAGGTGTTTGCTTTGGAAATATCTGAAGTTTTGCTGGTAAACCTTGGATTTTAGGTTGAGCTGGGGATTGAAGCACTGGTTGACCCTTTGGTTGAGGTTTTGGCATTCCAGGCTTTGGTAATCCTTGGATTTTCGGTTCAGCTTGAGATTGTAATACAGGTTGTCCTTTTGGTTGAGGTTTTGGAATTGGTTGTTGCAAGCCTTGGATCTTTGGTTCAGCCTGCGATTGTAACACCGGCTGGCCCTTTGGTTGCGGCTTTGGCATACCAGGTTTTGGTATGCCCTGAATCTTGGGTTCCGCTTGTGATTGTAGCACAGGCTGATCCATCGAAAGAGTTGGTAAAACAGGTTGCAGTTGCGCGTGTTTCATGTTGATCGGATGTTCCACCACGTCAAGAAGGGATCTTTTCGGTTTAAAACCTCCTGAAATTTGCGATGACGGAGACGAGTTGACCGGATCCTTAACCTGTGGTGGTTTGAAATCGCTTATTGATGTAACCAGTGCCATTGGAGATCCTCCCAAAGAGTCTGGAATTCCCTTTCTAGGTGGTAACATAATGTCAGGAGAACTTGGACCGTCAAGTAACATTGGTTTGATCTTTTTAGTCTTTGCAACCGAAACCAACTTGGACGTTTTGGTCAGCGTAGCGAGTGGCTTTACTGGTGGAGGTGGAGGTCTTCTAGCTGGTGGAGTCGAAATCACAGGTGAATGCATGATTCTAGGTGTGCTTGACTGAGAAGGTGGTGGAGTTCCAAAGATCGACCCTCCACCAGCATGCATTGCTGGTGGTGCCAACATTGCACCAGACCCATTTACCTTGTTTCCCAGAGTACTCTTTGACGAGCTACCAGATCCACTTCTTGGTTTGGACGAACCAATTGCGTTTGGTGGTGCCAATCCAGAGTGCTTGGAGTTGCCCATCTTTGATTTGGGTGGTTTTGCTACGTAGTTGCTGGGTTTTGGAGGTGGTGTTGGTGGAATTGACAGTGGCAGACCGGAATCATTCTTACGTGGTGGGGGTGTGATAGGACGTGCAACCGAAACTGGCGGCTCTTTATCGTGCGTTCTCACTCTCTGTTTGGTCAATGCCTGCAAATCACCTCTAGGTGGAACTTCTCCCTGTTCATCATTCAAGAGCATGTCGAGTTTGTCGTCGGTAAAGTCGAGATATTTCGATGTTCTCTCTGGTTTTGAAGTGGTACTTATTTCTCTGCTCTCAGTTTGGTACAAACTAGATGGACCTGGACCAAGAATAAGAATATCGTCCTTCATTTTTGTTTCTTCCTTACCATGGGATCTAAATTGTTGCGATGAAATTGAAGCAACGTCGATGGTGGGATCAGGCAACATACTCACAATTCTCTCCCTCTTCTCAAAGGGATCGTTATTTTGCTGCAATGCAAGTGGAATGTGAATCACGTCGTCGTCGTCTTCCAAGTCCTGCAATGTTACTTTAGGGTCAAGGGGAGAAGTTTTTGTCTTTGGAGTCGCTTTTACTTGCTTCCCGAAACGCGACTCCAAGGTACTTGGGGGGGTCGTGGCCGGCTTGGAAAGTACTTGCTTACCAAAACGAGTGTCTAAAGTGCTTGGAGGCGTAGATACTTGTTTCGCACCCTTTTTGAGACGTGCCTCAAGACTGCTTGGAGGAACTGAATAATTACTGCGCTCAAAGTTTGATGTGTAATTGTTACGCTCAGTTGGAGTCGATTTCTCAATTGCAGTCGAATTCTCAAAGTCACTAGTTGGGATCCGTCCTTCTGAAGTACTACGCGGCATTTGCTTGTTTTCAAAAGGACTGATCATAGGCTTGCCAATTCGGAATTCAGACGTACTGCGTGGAATGCCCCCTAGTGCGATACGGGGGTCCCGTATGTGATCCATGTTTGGAGGTCCACGCGATTCCGATGATTTACGTGAATGTTCCCCCGGCGTTTTTAGACGAAGATCTGAAGTCGAAGCCAGTTTCGAACCCTTTACTGGCTTTTGGCTCCGAGAGTTGTGGTTGGGTTCAACAGCTGAAACTTCCTTACGATGAAGGTCCGACGTTGAGGCCAGTTTGGCACGGGGGTCCGAAAGGCGTTTCAAATCGGAGGTGCAAGAACCCGGATTAGTGCGTGCTGCGTTCGTTTTATTTGGGTCCTCCCAATTGTACATTTTGGAACGCAACTCTTCAATGGTTGGTTTTGTCGATTGTTCGTCCAAAATTGATTTACTATTGAGGCTCTTGGTGGAATCCTTGCTCTTTGAGCGAGAGAGTTCGGGTTTCTTTGAGCGGGTTTCTTCGTTCCCTACCCTTGAACGGTAGTCATCAACCTTAGAACGTGAGTCTTCCAATGTGAATTTAGAACGCGAGTCCTCCAAGATCGAAACTCTTCTACTAGACTTATCCTCAGCAACTGTCGGAGTTGACGGTTTGCTTAAACTGGTGACACTTGAAAGTCCAACACTCAAATTGATGAAATCTCCAGTTTCAGGGGACTCAGTGTCATCATCACTCTCAACTTCAGTGGCTGTTCCCGGTTGTATTATTGTTGAGTTGCTGCTTTCAGCTGGTGAAGTAACGGGTATACTTGGTGCGAGTTTTGGACTAAAAAAGTCGTCATCGTCGTCACTGGGGATGATTGCCACTGAAATCCTCTTCGAATACTTGTTGGCGAACTTGTTCTTAGTGGTTTTGGTGACTTTGATGGTAGAAGCTTCCTTCACTTTGACCACTTTTTCTTTTACTTTCGCAGCCGAGGATTTAGTTGCTCTAAAGGAGGAAGGTGTTTTGAAGGATACTGGAGCAGGTGGAGGGTTTGGATTATAGGTACCTGGAGCGACTGGACGTACAATCAATGTATTTCCATTTTCGTTTAAGGTCTTTTCGTTTGGATCGAGTAAAGTAGGATTCAATGTTTTTGGTTGGATATCTTTCTCTATTATTTCCTTCTGTTGAGTTTCACTCTCCTCTATATCTTTCAGATTTTCCTTACCCAAATTATCCTTACCTTTGTCTTTAATGTCCTCACCTTTAATGTCTTTAATGTCCTTACCATGAATATCCTTTTCAATTTCCTTTTCCTTTTCATTCTTTTCAATTACCTTTTCCTTTTCCTCTAAAATAACCTCATTTCTCAAATCTTTATTTACAATCTCCTTATCCTCCTTTCTAGTCAAATTATCATTCGCATCCAATTCATACTTGCCCAATTCAATGTTGTAATCCTCAAGCGACTGCTTGTCTTCATTCTTGGTTGTTTCATCGGTGTTTATCGATGTTGTTGGTGTATGCGAGGTATGAGACGCATTAGTCTTACTTGACTCCTCCGAAGCCGAAATCGATGGCGGAGAAGGCGATGGCGACAGAACTGAAGATACAATCAGAGAATAGTTCGAAGACGCTCCAGAGTACCGCAGCGAATTATGAGCCGACTTGAGTTGTTTCTCAGTCGATGGGATTGTCGATATGGACTCGCTGGAATTCTGAAGATAGTCGTCTGGTGATGCCTTCACTATATTGTTCAGCTGAAGAGTAGGAAATTGCTGTGGTGGAGGTGGAGGTGGTGGAGGTGGTGGTGGAGGAGGACCAGGAGGTGGGTACTTTTCAGGGTTTGAATGGTGCTGCTGGAGTTGCTGCTGGAAAAGTAAATGCTGTTGGTAGTACTGTTGGTATTGTTGCTGGTATTGCTGTTGTAATTGAAAGTACTGTTGGTAATAGTTGTATACCTGTTGTTGGTGCTGTTGTTGAAGTTGCAGTTGCAGCAGCAGCTGGGAAGGCATTTGCAGAACTGGCTGAGCCAATGGTGACGACAGATAATTTGAAAGGATCGAGTTTGTTCGCAGAGCCGAACGCGATTCCAGCGTTACAAGCTGAGTGCTGTACAATTGCTGCGGTTGAGGCAGTTCGTGTAAATTTGTAGCTGTATCCAACTTATTCGACCTGATATTCTTCACCAAGTTCTGTTTCGACATAATCTTAAGATTGGTGTACGAGTTGTTTTTAGGCAATGGAGGTGATTTTGGACTGCTTATAGGTGATTTTGAGTGGTTTCGAGGTGAATTGTTCAACGACAGCGTACTGAGTGGTGAATGAGGATTAATAAGTGGTGAATGGGGATTAATAAGTGGTGAATGACTTGGTTGACTTCCAGGTGGTTGACTTAATGGTGATGGGTGATTAGTGTTTATAGGAGACAATGGTTTCTTCAACAGTGTTTGTCTAATCAAGGTAGATGGTGAGGAAGTCAGTTTTATTTCTGAACTGATCAGGTTGATCAGTATGTTCGAAACGTTCAGGTTCAGAACATTCAGGTTCAGACGATTAATCGAGTTCAGCAAATTCAGCACATTATTCAGCACATTCAGGTTCAGTCGATTAATCAGTGTGTTCAGCTCATTAATAGAATTCAGAACACTCAGTACATTAATCAGGGATTGCGAATCCTCAGTAGGAGAATTTTGAGCAGACCCCAGTTCTGGCCTCTTCAAAGTTTGAGTTGTAATGTTGTCCTCCCCCAACTTTGGAGAATCTCCCAACTTCCCAGGCCTGTTTCTCTTTGCAGGCCCCAATCGAGGCCGGAATATCTCACCATTCGGAAAATAGTACGCCCCCAGCGTGTTTTTATGAAACCCGTCACCTAACGGCGGCGATCCACCGTTGAACGCACTAATCGAACTGGCGACCGTACCCGGTTGAGGGAGTCCGCTTTGCGTGGGTAACTTCCGCACTCCACGTTTCATAAACTTATTCTCAACAGACATCAAGCCGTCAGTCGACATGCCTCTAGCGCCAGTACTCCCTGTACCAACGACTCCCAGAGCAGCCAAAGACGACTTCGCGGCAGCAACCGTCGTCAACGACCCGTTGCGGTAATCTGACATTTATCAAGTTCTTCTCTTTGCTCTGGTGTTCTGACCTGCAATGGTCTGAAGTAAAGAAGCTGATGTTTCGGTTAGCGAATTTCAATTCCTTTCCATGCCAATTAGAACGGGAACTTTTGTACGTATTTTCTGTTGTTATTCTTCTGGCTTTTCTTTTGCGTGAGAAAACGCACGATGGATTAAGTGCGAAAAATACATACGGGGCGGTTTGAGGTGGAGGTAGAGGTGGTGACAGAATGGGAGTTGGGAGGTTGTTGGGAGTGAATGTGATTGTGAAGATAGAGATGTGGAGATGATCATGGTGAGGGTGAAGCTGATGACTTGGGAGTTGAAATAGAGTTGGTGTGGATGTTGAGGTTGGTGAAATGGTCTGGTCTTGGTTTGGGAATTTGGGTGAATAACGACTGATGGTTTGTGTAATAGGAGAAGATCTAGGTTTGGGACAATAGTTGAAGGGGGAGAGGTGTATGTTATGTATTGGATAAATAGTTAAATGTGGTGATAATGGTAGTAATTGTTGGTAATTGTTTGTTATTGGTGAGTGTTGGTGACTTATAGAAGGATAATATATAACTTGACATCTTTTATTTGTATTATTTGTGAGTGTTTTATCAAATGGTTTCAAGCATGAATCCAGTACAGTTTGATGGCCATTGATTCAATATAATTATCAATATTATACTAATTATACATATTCCCAATTATCATTAACATCAACATTCTTTTCTCTAACTAGTCTTCTCTATTATTCTCATTATATTCATATCTCAAATTAATTATAATTTACGACTCGCTAATACTCTCGCTAAATCAAAGCCTGCAAATAAACCTGCGCGAAACCCACAAATTATCACAAATAATCAAATAATCAATAATCACAATAATCATTAATCACAATAATCAATAATCAGACCCTCATTTACTATCACAATAATCACCACAACAATCTCACAAACAACCCAACACAATAACACGTTCGTTCGATGTGATTTTGCGTACGCGTGTCCTCATCCGTGTAACTTATGGCGAAAAACAGCAGCACCTGCGGTTTGTGTGCAGCCCGCTGCACAACCGTGTTCTTTTCGGTCTGCTTTACTCCTTGTTGGGTCAAGGCTGCCTCGGCACTTTTCGTGCTTTTTTCGCGTCTGTAATTACGAATTTTCGACTGCGTCCCTGCTTTGCTTTGCTTTGCTGCTTTTTTACCTGTATAACGGACACTGTAATCACTTGCACTGAGCACCCTCACACTACCAAACTTATCCAAACACAACAAACACAACTCCCCCGTCTCACACCAAGCGGAGACAACTTGTTGTGTGCGCTGACGAGGCGGAAGTCTGCTGCATGCACGGTGCATCCTGATATCTGGAATAAAAAAGCTTGCATATGATTTAAGGTACCGTTTAAATGTTCAGGTACGGTGGTGACGCATAACGCTGAAAATGCCTTCTGTTGTGAGGGTTACCCTTCTTAGATGTTCATGATTAGTTGTGAAGGCTACAGTTGGGGTGGATAAATCTTCTTACAGTAAAAAATTCTCTACAATTGTAGTTTTTTATTGTATCATTGTAATTTCCTCATGTAGTAGTTCCCTTATATAGTACACTTTTACTTTTTAATCCAATTTCTTGAACGAACCGTTTTAACATCACATTCGTTCCTTTTACTTAAGCCGATGTCATAATAAACTATAATTTAGAAGTTTTTAGATTTTGAGGTACATCCTACACTTTAAAGTCTATTATGCCCAGATTCGTTTATGCCAACGGAAATCGATATCGATCTTCACTGTTCCGTTATATGGTTAGGTCGTAATGCTTGTGATGGATTCATCTTGTGCTTTCAATAGGTTAGAATGTGTCAAGTTTGGACTTTTATTATATAACTGACACATTAATGAATGAACTGTGAATGTATCAGGTATTTTAGGTCTAGATTTTATCGTAAAAAGATGTTAATTTGTCAGTGATTTAGTTTTCACTCCATATCTTCCTCTTTATTCCACTTCCTGTTCTTCCTCTTTATTCCACTTCCTCTTGTTTTTCCTTCTCCCTCCTTTTCAAGTATATCAAATACCTCTTTTGGCTGCAAATTCCAGTTTCTATTATTCCGCAGAACAATAAACCCCATGATGCTGCTGGATCTCGCGGGATCTAGAAGAGCATACAATGGTCGCCTAGTATTTTTAATGCTTATCGAGTATGAGTGTCCTTCCAGCGTTTTTGGTGGTTGCAATACATGAGACTACGTAAACACGTATAAGCGAAAAGATAACAATATTATAGATGCATAAAAAGAACAAAACAATTATAAATGATTAAAAAGAATAAAACTATTATGATGATTAAAAAGCAAGGGAAACAATCAGATTCAAAGTGGCTTATACTAGATGAACTTCTCAATTGACCTTTAACCTAGTAAGCCAAATTCTTTTACACAAACTTAACAAGCTCGACGGGACAATCTCCAAATATAGTCTGTGTAATACTCATAATTGGGTGAGCATTCGGTAAATTTCAACACTGCTCGACTACTCGAGTTTCTTGATTGAAATTCACCCCACATTTCAGCAGCATCTAAACTCAAACTTTAATTTCAGTGAACAATTGATCGTTTTTTGCGTGTGAAAGTGAGGTTGTGATTTTTTTGATTTAACTTGTTATGTGAAGACACAGCGAACATTATCTTCTCTTTCTTTTTGGACACCTTGATTTTTGATTCTGGTTTCAATGGCTGCAAATTTTGGTGTTAAATTTTTTATTATACTTTGGCTGAAGGTTTAATCATTTTGATCTAAATATTTACGCAAAGCGTACTGCTGGTCAATTCACTGTTCTAATACGTTAATAAAACAGTAGGTTTAAATACAACAGTGTAAGTCAATACTTCTTTCTCCTTATCATACTTAAAATCAAAACTTACAATCAATACTTCCAGTCAATACCAATGCTTCTAATAGTTACTCCCAATCGAAATTCCTCTTTCATTACTCTTCCGCAATCCCAAGTTCTCTGGAATCCCATGTTATTTATATTTCCAAAACTTAACATTTCTCTTCCAATTGTATTTGTAAATTTCTCGTGGCTGCAAAAAGTAATGAAGTTTCAGGTTTTTCTATACTGGGTACTACTTTCAGGCACCTCAGCCTTGTACCTAGTTGTGAACGAAAAGGAACACCATCTCAGCAACCTCATTCCCACTCTGATCAAGTCCTCCATCAAACAAGCATCGGACCAAAGAAAAGTACTCAAAATACCTATGGCGCCTGGAAAGACCATAGGTGAGACTATAAACCCGCCAGTTTCTGATGAAGCCAAGTCGTACAAGTCGTTGCAGAGGTTCAAGAATAACTTGAATTTCAACAATCATGACATTGTAACCACTACGATTTATGCATTGCCCACTGCGCTGGTGGAAAGTGATTCAAGTGTTGAAGAGAGGGGCTCAGAAGGTGATTCTATCGTTGAAAGAGTTGAAGAGAGAAGCCCAGACGTCGTATTGAACTCTAAAACCTCGTGGCTTAAAGAGTTTCTTGTTTTCAAAGAGAAGAGTGATAAAGTGAAAGACGCTCCAGTAGAAGATCCTCGCAAGATTAACGAAGCACTCGCTTCCAACATCAAGACTTATGAGGATTTGCAATCCGACGACACCAATTTGAAACAGTGGACAAGGTATGTTGTCAGCACAGACGATTCACGGTTCAACGATTATTCGTACAAGAAGTACGGGTTGCACGATACGTCCAACAGTCACACCGACACGGTTACCAAGAACAAAATCGATATTGGTGAGTTTATCAGCTACTTGGTTTCGGTACATGGATTTGTAGCCAAGGACTTGAAGTTTTTGGACCAGCTGGACTTGGACTACGGCAGAGAACTGATTGAAATTGAATTGAATAAAATCAAAGAGAGAAATGATACACTGAACCAGATCATTGATATTGGAGGAGAGCTGGAAATAAAGGAAAGTGGTTCTAATAAGGTTGGTGTTTCGTTTATGATTTTAATAGGTTTAATAGTTTTGAGTTTTTAGTTTTCATTGTAGTTCAATATAAGACTAATTTTCCAATGTCTGTAGTCTCACCCAATATAAGGCTGATTTTCCAACGTCTGTAGGTCTCACCTAATGTAGGGCTAATTTTCCAATGTTTGTAGGACTCACTTAATGTAGACTAATCTCCCCTGAGATCCTCAACCTGAGTCTAATTCTCCAACGCTGCAACAACTGTAGCACTCAACCTCCAATGAACAAGCATAAGAACAGACCGGTACGGCTGGAATTCCTCAGCATGGTACTTGACATACTCATCATGATACGGAGTCCAGTCTCTTTTTGAATTACTGGTGTTCAGAAAAGTGGTTTTCTTACCTTTGGTAATAAGTACACCCAATTCCTCATTATCCTTGAAAGCCTTCTTTATTCTCTCAATCTCCAGAGGCCTTCTCTCGAAATACCTAGCAACACCTCTAGCTACACCCAAATCCTCATGTGCAAACACATCCAACTTTTTCATAGTAAAAAGGACAAACATTTTGGCCGACCAAAGACCAATACCTTTGAGTCCGACAAGCTCCTTGTACAAGTCGTCCAAGGTCAGCTCAGTGTAGAACTCGGGCTTCGCGAGGTTCGAGGTGGGGTCGGAGAGAACTTCACTAATGTGTGTTACATACTTTACCTTTGAGTTGGAGAGTCCAGCCGCACGCAACTCATCATAGGATTTGGTGAGCAACTGTTCTGGGGTAAGAACACCCTCCAACACAGCCTCGACCTTCTTTTTGATGGAATTAGCAGCAGCACCGCTTACCTGCTGCGAAATTACACTGGAAATGAGCGACCACCAGTACGAATCGATCAACTCTTTGCCTTCCAACTGAGAAGGCACCGCGTCTTCTCGTTTGAACACGTCGAAATTGTCATGTACAATTGCAGGATAAAGTGACGCGTCCTTTTCGAGTATCAGTTTGACACCTTGAATAAATTCGTCCGAATGGTACTCTACAAACGCGTTTGGTAGTTCCAAGTTTTCTGGCGTAGCAATATGAGCGACCGACTCTTCGAACGTTGTTTTAGGCGTTTTCTTGGGTGCGGTCTTCTTAGTAACCTTGGTTTTGGTCACTTTGGTTTTGGTGACCTTCGCTGCTGCCACTGTCTTGGTTACTGTTTCAACAGTAGTTTTGATTTGTTTAGCTCTGGTAACAGCCATTTGAGGTTTAGTAATTATTGAGAAATTCTGTTAAAATTGTAGAAAATAGATTTAAGATATGGCTGCAAAATAGTGAATGAGGTTGAATTTGAGATTTTTATTATGGTGAATAGGTGAGGTGGGTGATAGGGAAGAGGTGATATGATTGGGATGTATTGATGGTTGTGGTGATTTAGAGTATTTGATGTTTTGGTGATTTGGGTGTGTAGTGAAATTTAGTATGCTAGTGTGTCTACTTATGGTGGATATTGGTTTATGATTGGTAAAACATGTTTGGTTTGAACATGGGGCAACTAACAGTAGCCATATTAATACAAATATCGTTATTAAATGAGTTCTCTTGGTTCTACAGTGCTATGATGGGGAATCCAAATATTCTTTGACTCTTAACCTACTGAACTAACCCTACCAAATATGATATACAATCTACTACTCACTAACTCAACTAACAAACCTTAATCAGCAATAACCAGTAAACATAGAACGACGACATTCAATTAACTTATTAAGAAGATAAATAAATTAAGTCGACATTTAAACTTTTAAAGGTGCTGTTTTATAATTATCATATAAAGATAAATGTTGATAAATATCAATAAATATTGATAATCGAGAATACAACCAAGAATCCATAACTAATGAACATTTACGAAATAATACAGATCATATAATCACCACATTCAAATCAAATCAAACATTGAAAACGCGTCCGAAAATCAAACCTCATGGATAAACCATTCAACGGACTATCCTTCTGCTGTACAGGAATCCTTTCCAATGTCCGCGATGAAGTCGCCAAAAAGATAGAAGCACTTGGTGGAATCCACTATAGTGACCTCATGAGCGACGTCCAGTATCTAATCGTGGGTGAACGAGATACTGCAAAATACAACTATTGCATCAGAAAAAGAGTTGATGTCAAGTTCATCAACTACGAAGCAGTATTTACCATCTACAACCTATGGCTAAAAGGCGAAGATGAAGGTTCTAAGAAGTTGGACGTGAACAACTACTGTAAACCTATATTTGATGAGATGAATGTGTGCATGTCACGTATCGAGTTTGAGATAGAACTGCTACGTACATTGTTCCAGCGCGACCATTTCAGACTTCGAGCTTTAAAGCACGTAGCTCTGGATATGAAGATCCAGGAGTACTTGTCACCAGCCAACTTGAGCAAGTTAATTGTAGATAATGGAGGAAAGTGCACTGATTCGCTCACTACTGCTAATACGTGTGTTGTGCTGACGGAAACCGCAGGAAGACGGTACGACAAGGCTGTTGAGTGGAAGATTCCTGTAGTTCATCCAATTTGGATCTTTGACTGTATTGTTCGGGGAGCCCTGTTGAACTTGGACTCGTACGCATTGAACTGCTCCACTCAGTACTATGAGGGCTGCGAGGTGTGGGATCAGTTACTAAAGGAGATGCAGAGGGAGAAAGAGGTTACAAGTAAGGTTGTAACGGACGAGGGTCCGCGTAAGCGTACGCAGAATAACGCAGATATATGGAACTCCATCATGGATCACACCAAGCAGAGAAGGAAGATAAGGTCGAATGAATCTGTTTGGGATGATGAGGAAATAGAGAGGAAAGACGATGAAGATGAAGAGGAAAGTTTACAATATTCAAAACTTCAGAGTGAGCTGAAAACAGAACCAGATCCGTCAAAGTACCTCTTTCTGGGCTACAATTTTGCATTTGTAGGGTTCACACCACATCAGTCCTCGCTCCTCACCACTGTAATTGAAAGTCATAATGGTGAAGTATCGAGTACCGACGACTCGATGGACTCCACTACCCACATAATATTACCAGCCATGAACGGAGCACAATCAAACATGATGATCCGCATTCTTCCTTCCTCTGTCAAAGCCAGAGTCAGCAATGGAGATATACGCATAGTGACCGAATGGTTCATTGAACGCTCATTATACTACAAAAAGGTAATGCTGGACCGTTGGGGACTGCCGATGAAAGGACTCATTCCTCTGAATAAAAAGTTCAAGATTTGCATCTCTGGGTTTACTGGAATCGAGCTTCTTCACATTGAAAAGTTGATCAAATACCTTAACTTTGAGTTCTGTGAGTCGCTTTCCTCGCAACGTGATTTACTCATAGTCAACATCAACTTATTTAAACAAGCATTGACCAAGAGTTCTCCTCAATTGTTCAAGTACAAGCATGCAGATATAATTAACTGCCCCATCTACCAACAAGGTTCAACTCTGTCAGTGTCTACAATTTCGTCGAGAAACAAGATCAATGCTGCCAAAAACTGGCAAATACCCATTGTCTCAATTGCATATTTATGGGAGACCTTGGAACTTTCAGTTGGTAAACCCACTTTGATCATGCCTGACATTCTCGACTTGAAATGGTGTCTTTTTGCACCCAGTACTTATAGTCGTCCTAAAACATTATTAGAGTATGTGAAAAACCTCTCTGGGAAACACATGGAGAGCTCCAATTCAGAGAGTAGTTCGAGTTCCCCAACATCTCAGAAACGAAGTGCTGATGATGAAACTAATAAGGAGAACTCACTGGTGAGATTGCCCTCACCACGTAAAACTAATTCGAAAAGACAAAAGTATGGCAGACTCACTGGTCGCGACGACTCGATCAATGTTTTACGGGACGACTCCACCAATCCCCTGCGAGACGGTTCTATCAATGTTCTACAAACAGAAGAGGTTGAAGAAGAGCAGAAGGAGAAGGATTTTGATGTCACGTTAGACGAGGACTTTGTGGCAGAAGTAGGATACCAGGATGCTGAGTCGATACTCAATGACCGTAGGTTGCTAAAGAAACTAGGCAGTAGCCCAAAAGAGTCCGAGTTGCGGGAGCAACACGAGCAAAGTGTACGAAAGCCGAGAGGTGCAAAAAAAGTGTCCAAGTATACGAGGTAGTATTTTAGAGTGTATAAGTGGTAGTATCTTAAAGTAGAGCACAAATGATTAGGGCTTGTAGGAGGTTAAAGACTAAAGTGGAAGGGTCAATGAAATAGGTCTCTAACCCTAACACGTGGGACCGAAACACGATTGCGGCCACGTTCCTGTGACCGGTTTATTGGTCATTTTTTGCCTTCGCACGCTCATCTCGGAAAAAGGTGATGACTTGTCCTATTGTATTTTACTATTGCGGTAGGGCCTTTCCCAGATGCATTGGCACGCTCGCCAGTGTATAAATTGAAGGATGAAAATTTTTCCAACTTTTTCTTCTTCTTCACATTCAATAATTCATAATGGGTAAGGATAAGGTACACGTTAACGTCGTTGTTATTGGTCACGTCGACTCTGGTAAGTCTACTACTACCGGTCACTTGATCTTCAAGTGTGGTGGTATTGACAAGAGAACCATCGAGAAGTTCGAGAAGGAAGCCGCTGAATTGGGTAAGGGTTCTTTCAAGTACGCTTGGGTCTTGGACAAGCTTAAGGCTGAAAGAGAAAGAGGTATCACCATCGATATCGCTCTTTGGAAGTTCGAGACTCCAAAGTACCACGTTACCGTCATTGACGCTCCAGGTCACAGAGATTTCATCAAGAACATGATTACTGGTACTTCTCAAGCTGACTGTGCTATTTTGATTATTGCTGGTGGTACCGGTGAGTTCGAAGCTGGTATCTCCAAGGATGGTCAAACCAGAGAGCACGCTTTGCTTGCTTACACCTTGGGTGTCAAGCAATTGATTGTTGCTGTCAACAAGATGGACTCCGTCAAGTGGGACAAGAACAGATTTGAGGAAATTGTCAAGGAAACCTCTAACTTCGTCAAGAAGGTTGGTTTCAACCCTAAGTCTGTCCCATTCGTCCCAATCTCTGGTTGGAACGGTGACAACATGATTGAGCCATCTACCAACTGTCCATGGTACAAGGGTTGGGAGAAGGAGACCAAGGCTGGTAAGTCCTCTGGTAAGACCTTGTTGGAGGCCATTGACGCTATTGAGCCACCTGCCAGACCAACTGACAAGCCATTGAGATTGCCATTGCAAGATGTCTACAAGATTGGTGGTATTGGTACGGTGCCAGTCGGTAGAGTTGAGACCGGTGTCATCAAGCCAGGTATGGTTGTCACCTTTGCCCCAGCTGGTGTCACCACTGAAGTCAAGTCCGTTGAAATGCACCACGAACAATTGACTGAGGGTGTCCCAGGTGACAATGTTGGTTTCAACGTCAAGAACGTTTCCGTCAAGGAAATTAGAAGAGGTAACGTTGCTTCTGACTCCAAGAACGACCCAGCCAAGGCTGCTGAATCTTTCAACGCCCAGGTTATCGTCTTGAACCACCCAGGTCAGATCTCTGCTGGTTACTCTCCAGTTTTGGACTGTCACACTGCCCACATTGCTTGTAAGTTTGACACCTTGGTTGAGAAGATCGACAGAAGAACTGGTAAGAAGATGGAAGACAACCCTAAGTTTGTCAAGTCTGGTGACGCCGCCATTGTCACCATGGTTCCATCCAAGCCAATGTGTGTCGAAGCCTTCACTGACTACCCACCTTTGGGTAGATTCGCTGTCAGAGACATGAGACAAACTGTCGCTGTCGGTGTCATCAAGTCTGTCGTCAAGTCTGACAAGGCCGGTAAGGTCACCAAGGCTGCTACTAAGGCTGGTAAGAAGTAAACTGACTAAGTTGATGCTGGCTTGCTAGTGTTTGATTTAACAGTTTATATAGTATTCAAATACAAGTTTTAAAAAATTATTGTAGAGTGAGATGAGATGAGATTGTTCAGATGTATTATGTCGTGTTTATTGTTTATCTTGAGTGTTGAATGTTTCGTCCAAGTTTGGTACTAATTTGCTATCTTAAAGCAGATTAAGATCATTTTAATTGGTCAATGAAGATATGTAGTACAATTTATGAGTTACAAACATAAGTTACACTAATCTTTCGCTCTGTAGTGCTTTGAGTTTCTTAATCTATTTACGAACTAGTCTTATCCAGAGGCTACACTTTGAATGTTGTTTGAAATTGGTCTTGTTAGCAATCTTAATTCCCTAACGTAAACAACTGTACCTCTGAGATAGCGCTAAACAATGTGCCAGTCATGTGCAAAACCTTAGTCTTACTCTCATAGCCATCCAACTTCTTAAAGTTTATGATTAAGTTCTACTTTTTGGTTCAAAAGGCATGCTCATAATCGCAAGGCTTTGATCACCTGAGAATGCCTTCTGTTTAACGGGTCCGTGTATGACCGTTTCCCGTACACCCTGTCCTTCTATCTAAAACCTTCGTAATACATCCACAACTACCTGTGTGTGGGCTATGTCAGCCTCGCACCAGGGCTGTGAATCAAGGATTTTGTTAACCTAGACTAGCGAATGGCCATACTAGTCGAGAAGAAATCCGATTACAGTCATAAGGAAATAGATGACACAGGTAGATAGGATAATATATAAAGATACTCAACTTACTCTCAATTCTCAACTTATCTCAATTACCAAGAATTTTTAATAAATTTGCAGCCATATCAACAATGACAACTAAAGAACAAGAGTACAAGATTAAGAAAGACTCTCACAACAAGAAGGGTGAAGAAAAGGTCGAGAATGAACAATTAAAGAATAAACCTTTTAAGACTCACCTTCCAATCCTCGATTACATTATCAAGACGGTTCATGAGCGTAAATATAAATAATTTATATTAATTTATATCTGAGTTTGACATTGTAGGTGGGTAAGAAAACTATAAATGTGGAATGTGTATTACTTAAAGAGAGGTAATATTGAAATTTCCAGAGTTGTTAAATCTCAGAAATGCTTGAGAATGCTTATAATTCTATCTCTCTTGAATAATTCTCCAACAAAAGTATAAGTGATTAATCCTTGAACCAGTCCACGCAGGCTAATTACCTTCGATTGCAGCAGATTGAGCCAAATTATCAACTAGGCTGAGCTCTCGAAATACACAATAGCCATTATTTTTTGAATTGACAATTATTGGCACAGCCGTTTCAGTTACCAGTTAATGTACAAAAGAGAAGAATGAACTTTTAGATCTCTATGTATGTGGACTGACAGACTTTTATTATCTGAGTTGTGTTGTACTGTACTTCTCTATCATAATTCAGCTGATTCTCTATCATAAATCTAAATGTTTCTTAACTAATTCCAGTTGTTTCTCAATCATAATCCAATTGTTTCTCTATCATATCCCAGGTGTTTTCTCTCAATACAATTAACTAAAACATTCAAATGAACCACATTTTAACAGTAACATACAAGCAGGAGATTCTCAAGTCACCATACCAAATATCTAACACCTTACTCCAAATTACTCATTGCTTTTCTAAAATAAACTTTTCACTATTAGGCTGCAAATTGATCATATTAAAATGGGCTAACTTTGATATCAACAGTTTTACCCTTGGGGTAGAATATAATCAGAACATTTCCGAGCATTGCAGATCCCCTTCTTTTTAATGATATTCCCGAGGATTTTGGAGTACTTCTCTACCTTCTCACTCGTATCTTACCTTGGGGCTGTGCCAACCAATCACACAGTAGTTTACTAAAATACAACCATAATACATTGCAACCCTCGTGCCCTCACTAACATATTGATGCCTCGCTCATAATCCGAGCCGTTTCATCACTAACAGCCGTTTCATCACAACCAGCCATTTCATAACAACCGTTTCATCGCTAACCTTGTTGATAAACAGAAAGTTCGCACCCAAAAATCAACAACAACATGGCTGATATTGACAGAGGAGTTCGCCTCGGCGACAACACCAGAGACTACAACCACGCTACCGACAGCGAGTACAAGCGTTTGCGTGGCGAGGCGGACCGTTTGTACAAGAAACGCCAGGACTTGAGCAACCAGTCGCAAAAGGCGTACAAGAACGGCGACAAGGGCAGAGCCCACGAGTTGAGCGAGCAGGCCAAGAGTGTCGCTCAAGAGGCCGAGGACACCAACAGACGTGCTGCCGAGTATGTTTTCAGGGAAAACAACGCCGACAGTGCTGGTGATGAAATCGACTTGCACGGCTTGTACGTCAAGGAAGCCGAATGGATTTTGCAGCGCAGAATCCAGGCTGCTGTCAACAACCGCGAGCTGCACTTGCGTGTGATTGTGGGTAAGGGATTGCACTCGCAAAATGGTGTTGCCAAGTTGAAGCCTGCTATCGACAATTTATGTAAGGAGATGAACTTGCTGCACCACATGGACCCCAAGAATGCTGGTGTTTTGGTTATTGATTTGGGTAATGGACCACTGCAACCACAACCGGCTTACCAGCAACATCAACAACCACAGTACCAGCAACAACATGGACAACAACTGTACAATGGATACCAACAACAGGCACACCAACAAGATGCACAATTTACACTTGGCAATCCAATCTTGGACAAGTTGCTCAGTATCTTTTGCAATTGTATTAATAAGTGATTAGATTAAATGATAACTAGTGTGAGTGTATGATAACTAGTGTATTGATTAGAGTGTATGATTACTAGTGTATATTGATTAGATTAAATGATAACTAGAGTATTGATTAGAGTGTGTGATTACAGTGTATTTTGATTAGTATATGATTTCTAGTGTATATTAGAGTATAAAAATTATCTAGTGTATAGTGACTATAAGAGTAAATTACTATCTAATTGTAGAGGAGAGATAATCACAATTTTTAAGATAGAGATGATGATTAAGATAGAGATAATGAATTCAAGTATGAATATTAAATACCCTATATGTAAAATATCATAATTGCCTAAAAATCAACTATAGTTAACCTAAATGGAAATCTTCCAATAATCTCATCTCGATACAAACGTACAATTGTTACAATTTATATTAATGGACAACTACGGTACATAAAATATGCTTCTACTTTGCATTTGAGTATTTTGGTTGCCAGTATAACCTTCCTATATTTTGGCTGCGAAAATTCATTATGGCTTATAAAATTATACAAATGAAAGACACAATATGAAGTGATTGACACTCAAACAGTTAACTAAGTAACACTTCAAAATGTAGAATTTCTTGATAAGAATAAAATCCAAGGCTTTTCCTACCTTACTTTGGATGCCTTCCAACTTACCTAAACTACAATACAAAAATCTACATAAAATGAATGTTTAATATTCCTAAATTCACTCTCAAGGTACATTAAATTCTTATCTTAATATTATCCATACTCTAAAATCTCATTAACATATATTTGATACTCTTAAAGACTGAACCAAAAAATGATACTCTTAAACAACCATCAAATGCTAAACTCTGAAACTTATCATAATAAAACTGATTTCATCAGTTTTATTATATCAGTTTTTACATTAATCTAGGAACCATCTATATCAATAACTCCAAGAGTATATACCAAATATTCTAATTCCGACTCAACTAATAAAGACCAATTATCATTATATTAACATCATCAGTGTATAAACCCACCATACAAAAAACAGATTCACTAACAATTTTGAGTGAGTGTTTAACACCCACACCCTCCACCATCACTCTCCAAATGGATGTTTATGGCATCATTATAATCGTCATTCACGTCATTCCCGTTGGCCTCATTCAACTCTTCCTGTTGCAATGCCATCTTTGCAATCACCTCAAAGGCGCTCTCCACGTTTATCAGATCCTTAGCACTGGTCTCGAAAACGGGGTAGTTTAACCCGCCCAACTGGTTGTTCGTGATGTTGGTCAACTTCTTCTGCAACGACGGAATCTTCTTCAGGTCGTCAACATCAATCTTGTTGCCTATTATAATAAAGGGAAAGTCCTGCGGATTGTTGACGTTGGACTGGATTAAAAACTCGTCCTTCCACGAGCTCAAAGAGTTCAACGACTTCTCGTTGGTCACATCGTAACAAAGAACACAACAGTCTGCTCCTCTGTAAAACGCCACTCCCAAACTCTGGAAACGTTCCTGGCCGGCGGTATCCCAGATCTGCAACGTCACCTGCTTGTTGTTGTCGATGGTTATCTCCTTAGTGAGGAAATCGGCTCCGATTGTAGCTTTGTACTGGTGCGAAAACTTGTTGTTGACAAACTGTTGCATAAGCGAAGTCTTACCAACGCCAGAGTCGCCTAGGATGATCACTTTCAAGAGGGTTTTCTTTCTTCCGGACATGGTGCTGGTAGATGAATTGGTTTGGTTTATCGTCAATTGGGAAAAAAGATTAGAGTCACTAGAGATTGTGTCACGAGATTTAACGAGCGGTTTCACGGGACTAATAATAGTGAGGATAATGATGATGAGAGTAGATATGGGGTATTTGCTGGGGTATTGTAGATGGTTATACTTACAAGATGTTGATGTATATATGGTATATATCCATATGTACCACATTTAACCTTTTTACTCACTTTACTTAACTCTTACTCAACTCTTTACTTCCCACGAGGTTTGCCTCGGTAATTTTGGTTGCTGCGGTCACCAAAGTTAAATAGTGAGAATGGTAGTACCAAAAATTTAGGGAATTTCTCTCTTTTTTATCGCTCAATGCCACAAATAGTATTCTCCACAGTTGAGTCCCATTAGATGTCAAATATTTACAGTTAAGTGCCCATTACATATCAAATATTTGCAGTTAAGTGCCCATTACTTAACAGATATTTGACAGTTAAATGCTATTAGTTGTCAAATATTCGATATCATTCTCACAATTGCGAATTTCATTTAATACCCCACTCTAAATGATATCTTGGTCTGAATGTGATTAATACTAATGGTACATGATATATAGAATAAAATCGTAAGCATAAATCAACACTAGTATAAATGACCAGTATATATAAATCCGTTAACGAAAGAGGCTTGTTAATTACGTCAACTAACGGGCTCATACCTTAGTAATAAATATACCGAACTTTCTAGATAAATTCGCAATCATATAAATTCCAGCAATTCCGCAACTCCAATCCCAACAAAATACAATAGATAATGTCCAATTTAACTTCGTCCATCCAATTAACCAAAAACTCCACTTACAAACTCAACAACGGTCAACATATTCCAGTTGCTGGGTTCGGAGTCTACTTGTTACCAGGTGACAAGACCGTCGACCTCGTTTACGCAGCTTTGGAAGCTGGCTACAGACACTTTGATTCTGCTGTGTATTACCAGAACCAAGGCCAAACTGCTCAGGGTATCGCCAAATACTTGAAGGACCACCCGGAATTGAAGAGACAAGATGTTTTCTTCACCACCAAAATCCCCAACTACGCGCAAGGTTACGAAGGCACTCTTGAGGAGGTCAAGAAAATCGCCGCGGATGTCAAGGAGTACATTGGATACGTCGATTTGGTTCTTATCCACGACCCATTGACAAACAAGGAAAAGAGATTGGGTTCTTGGAAGGCATTACAAGAGTTGGTTCTCGACCCGGCCAACGACATTTTGCAAATCAAGTCAATTGGTGTTTCCAACTACGGTATACAACACATTGAAGAGATCTACAACTGGGACCAACTTTTGGTGAAGCCTGTGGTGAACCAATTGGAGTTGCACCCATGGTTGGCACATATCAAGTTACGTGAGTACTTGGTTGAGAAGGATATTTTATGTGAAGCTTATGCTCCATTGACGCATGCCGAAAAGTTGGACGACCCGGAGTTGGTTGCTCTTTCCAAGAAGTTCAACTTGACCCCGGCTGAAATCTTGCTCAAATGGTCCTACTTGCAGGGATTCATTGTTTTGGTGAAGACCGAGAAAGTTCCTAGAATCAAGCAAAACTTGGACATTTTGCCTGATGGAAAAGAGGACCCACATCATTTGGATGAAGTTTCTCATTTGGGCAAGGTTGATTTGGATCCTGAAATCCTTGAGGCTTTAGATAAGCCTGAATCCCATGTTGTTATTTGTTGGGAAGGTAAGGATCCTACTTTGTATGAGGGTTAATGTGAACATATAGAGAGATAAAATGTTCAACATATTTGATTAGATGAGATTAAGGTTATTATGAAAATGTTTATTAGATGATCCCCATATTTGCTTTACTAGATGATTCAAGTTCAACCATATATTACTAGATGATTTAAATTCAACCATATATTACTAGATGATTTAAATTCAACCATATATTTCTAGATGATTGAATTATCCATAATTCAGTACATTTTCATTTTTTTAGTACATTTTCATTTTTTGCAGCCACAAATAGATTTAGAATTAGATTTTATGAGAGTAGCAACATTGTATCTATTGTACGGCGCATCCGCTTTGATCTTACCCCAACGTGAGCCTCAGTTCAACAAGTTGGCAAATTACATTCATGTAACCCCAGTTAAGAGAGAAGTTGCAACTGCTCAGCAGATGCTTTTATTTAAAGACGCTTTGGCTGCTAAATTGGAAATTGAAAATAAGAAGATTAAGCAGGAGAGTGATGAGGAGTGTGATGATGAGGAGAGTGGTGATGAGGAAGGTGATAAGGAAGGTGATGACCTGGATTGTCCTGACGACTCAGACGACGATTCTGCTGATTGGCGTCTTCCAACTAGAATCATTATTCATGAAGGTGAGTATAAAAATGACAATGACAAGTCGTATGTAGATTACATCCGCAAACACTGTGAGGATCAACCAAAAGAGGAAGCCAAAGTTGAAGCCGTGAAGAAGAGCAAGTTCAAGAAGTTCTTTTCATGGAATGTCATTGATGAACAGAACTTATTTTCAACAGCAGAATTCAAGAAATTGGTAATTGAGAAATACTCACTTTTCACCTCGAACAAGGACTCTGAACTTGCAAGTGGATTTTTTGCCCAAGGACCAGTTTATACTTTGAATGGAACTGCCATTGAGCAGGATGTTTCCATGGAGGCATTGCGGAATGCTTTATTAGTATTATAATATATTCTCTAAACTAAAATTCATGTAAATTTTCAATAAAGATACTAAAAGGAGGCAATACAGATTACTGAATGAGGGTTTTATAGTAGAGAATGAAGATTCTCCACTATAAAATCCCTAAAATCTTATAGATGTAAACTCCAGAGTTCTCTTATAAATTTGCACCCACACTATATACACACCCCAAAACCAAATTTTTTTCAACAACCAAATACATCACCATCACCACCACCATGTCCAGATCAAAGCCACTGCGCCAGGAGTACATCGTAAAGGTCCGTTATTCCAACAACTTACCCCCACCGCCCTTAAACCCTAAGTTCTTGGAGTACAACACCACCGAAACACTCACCAATAAAAAAGAAGCAGAGTACTTGATAAGCTCATTGTTTAGGAAAGAGAACTTCACAAGTTTGATAGAAAATGTGGACGAGGAATTGGGAATGAACTTGAACTTGATCAACAATTCTGGATTCTTCGAAGATTCGAACGATTCGGTCATATATAACATGTCTGATTCCAAAAACAAAGAGAGACCGATTGTTTTGCATCCCAAGGACAGAGCCTTGTTGAGAGACGCCGGAATCGGCAAGATATCCAAGTCGGAACCTGGAGTTTCGTTCTTGAGAAGAACCGAGTATATTTCCGAGAAACAGTTGCCCAAGTTGGAACAGGCTCGTAAAGACTCTGTTGCTGCCAAGTTGGAGGAGAAGCACGATGCAGAGGCACAGTTGAAGGCTGTTGAAAACACATTTGAAGTTGCACTGGAATCGCAAGCAAACTTTGCGCAGTTGACGCATCCACGTAAAAAGCACTTGAAGGCTGTTGCAGCATGGCCTTTGTTACCAGATACTTCTATGATGGACACCAAGTTTTTGGCTGTCAAATTCACGGGTTCTGCTTCGATCAGTCGTGAGTTGCAGGTGCTTAAGACGAAGGAAGGCGACAGACACGATGCTGAGTTCCACAAGAACTCGTTAGAGTCTGCTATTTTAAAGCCTATTACTTCTGCGGATGGTGAATGGCTTTCATTGTACCAGGTTCAAGATAGCAAGCGTGCTGCTGAGATCAACGAGAAGTTGCACTCGACCGAGAGAGAACAGCCTGTGAATTTGTTAGATGAAGATGAAAGTACATTTGAGGAGTACAAATTCAAGCATGTCAAGAACTATGAGATGAACTTCCAGAGATTCACCAAACCAAACGAGGAATTAGCTATAAAGTTTATTCCTGAGGAGGGACAGAGTGGTAAGAAGAGAAAAGCTGCGTACTGGTACCCTATTACCGGTAGAATTGACTTGAAGAAGTACAGAGCATCGACGAACTCGGAAATAAATAGGTTTTTGAGGGACAGCACGGTGGATGCGATTAATTTTAAGTTGAGAGAGCCAAATACTAATGAGTTGAGGAAGATGGATACTATAAGATCTGAATTTGATCCTATGGAGTATGAGGGAGAGGAAGAGGAGGAGGAGGCTGCTGATGAGCAGGAGGAGCAGGATGCTGATGAGTAAACGAATGACAAACGACGAACGAAGTGAGGAGTGAGGAGTGAGGAGTGAGAGTGAAGGTAGTCAGAACTGTATCTGACCAGCTGAGAGTACAGGTAGTTCAGAACTGACCGAGTGTGGAGTGAGAGTGAAGGTAGCTCAGAACTGACCGAGTGAGGACTGCTAAGTAAAGGAGCTCAGGTTACCTGACCAAAAGAATCCCTCATTGAAGAGTTCTTAAAGTTGTATAGTGAAGGATCTTCAAAATAGGTAATACATGTAAACTAACATAATTGGTGTAAAAGTGGGTATTGGATGTTGTCGTATTACTAGATGCAGAATAAGAATCAGAGCCGATTAGATTATAAATGTTTATCAGTTAATTTTTGGACGTTTTTGCAGCCATTATATGAAAGTTTAAAGATCAGACTAAAAGATCAGACTAATAGTGAATACAGGGCACTATAAGATTACATGGAAATATCAATCCGAGTAAGTCAGTTATTTTAGGAGGTACTGCAAACTATTCATTTCTTCTCTTAAGTGTACGATGGAGTTAACTTGTTATTACTATATTTTAAGCTCTCAGGTGCTACAATCACGATGTTAAATTCCTGTTATTATTCGTATTAATCCACTGATAGTTTCAGTTCCGTCTAGTTCCTGATATTCCCATATCACTATTCATCTAGTTCCGCTATGCCTAGTTCACTATTCATCTAGTTCACTATTAATATAGCTATTCATTCGTGTTCCACACTTCATCTAGTAGCTTTACGTACCAGTTCCTGATCGCACCAGTTCCTGATACTCTCATGAACTGACAATCTCAGTCCTGATGCTTCATAAACTGTTACCCCGATATCCTAACCGTATATTATCTACCAAACATTAAACTATAACACAGTTCATCTTCTTCTTCTTTTCCGGACCCTTTATATCCACTGTCGACTTCTTCCTGTCTCTCCTAGAAAGCCCTCTCCTTAATCTCAGCTTTTGCTTCTGCCTTTGCAGCTCCTCAAGTTCCTTCGCAGCCCGCTCATCTTCCTCCTCTTGCAACTTTCTACTCAATAAATAATCCTCCTGATCATGGGTATCAAAGTCCAAGTCAAAAACAGGAAGAAAATCACCATTAAAGAAAAGATCATCGCTCCCACTTATAGAATTAAGTGACTGCCACGTAATCTTGTTCACGGGGTTGTTCACCAATGCATCCGTTATCAATAAATAAAACTCCTGGTTGTTCTTCTTGAATAACGTGTTGAAATGATTGTTCCTGAAAAACACAATGAACTCTTCATTCTGCAAATCCAAGTTCAATCGCTTGAGTCCAATCTTGGTCAATTGCGTCAGGTTGATTTTGAGCCACTTCTTGATCAACTTCTGATTCTTCAATAATTGTATCTGGTTAATATTGGTCAGGTTGTCGTTGATGAGAAGATAATCTTGGATCCTGTCAAAAGTCTGTAAGTCATTGAACAATTCGATGAGTTTAGAATAATTATCCGGGTTTTCATCCCCACTACTGTTACTACTTGTCGATGTAGTAGTTGCATTTGCATTGCCATTACCATTGGTGGCGAAATTCCACTCAATTTCCTCGTTATCAATCTGGTTCAAACACCACCCGTGCTTGAACTTGAGATCAAATACCCGGAACAAGTGCAGCGATAACTGAGTCTCGTCAAAGTTACCATTGATCAAGTTGGGATTCACAGACAACCCCGTGTGCAATAACGGCAAGCTCGCCAACAAGTCGTCCACCTCATAATACATCGGCTTGTCCTTGACAAACACCAAAATGAGATCACCCAACTGCTCGAGTAAACGCTCCAACAGGATCTTGCCCGTATCCGCTGCACTCGTGGCAAGCAAGTTCTTCAACTGAAGAACAGCCGCGTTCTTATTCCGTGTAACCAAATCATCCTCGACTCCATAATCACTATTACGCAAATTCAACTCGTATTTGAGTAAAAGCGTGTTCACCAACGCAATGAGCGGACAAGGTCCGTTCGCGTCCTGCAACAAGATGGGAGTCTCAAGCTTGTAGTCCTCACTCAAGGAGTTGTAGTCTAACGACCACCCAACGGTGCGTACTTCAAACTCAATCTCGTCCGACATGCTATGCTAAAATGAAAAGAAGACACTCGAAATCAATTTCTTCACTCGATCCGCCCAGTCTTACCTGCCTATTATTTTCGCAGTCTCGTTAAGTGTTTGTTTGTTCTATTGTTTTGGCTCTTGTGTTCTTTTCTTTTTGGTCCTCTGCTCGTCTGTTGTGTACCCGGTTAAATATGGGCTTTTGTGGTGCTGCTGATCTGAACACCGTGCTGATGAGGCGAATCTACCTCTTTGGGGCGGGCCTTCCCCTGGTCTTTTGATTCGGGCAATACCCTTTTGGGGCTCCCCAAGCATTGTTCAGCCTTTGTTTGTTGGTGTGACGCGTGTCTTATGGGAAGGATTACCCGTGCTCAGGTACGTGGCTACTTGATTTGACTACGGCCTCGGTGGTTTAGTGACATCTTTAACTAGAATGGGTTCGGTATGTAAATTTACAAGTTATGTATGAATATGTACATCATATACATACATTTATAATACACAAGTTATGCGTTTGGGGTATTTGGAATCTAGATGTATAGGATACACATTGTGACCTTGCTACTTATACGTTGTCAACTACATTGCAAACTTATTACATTGCCAACTTTCTACCTATTATGAACGGCTCAAAATTTGTAAGTTTTAGAAATGTGAGAGTCGGGAATATCGGGACCAAATCGGAATAATTGTTAGTTTAACTTTAGGGTACATCTATACTATCTTATATTTGAAATATCGTACGATTTCATCTTTCATTTGGATATACAGGCTTAGATTGAGGAGTGTTTGATAAAGAAAGAGTGTTACTTGATAAATATTTGTGTACTACTTGATAAATATTTGTAGTACTTGATAAGATATATGTGGAGTATCAATATCTTTGTATTACCATTACTTTGTATCTTTTACACTTTGTATCATTATCTGTAATGTTTCATAACTACAAACTCATCAATCATACTAATCACTCATACTCATTACTCATACTCTTCTCATTACACTCTGCCACAATTATCTACTTGTGTTAACTACCATCCCTTCTTCTCTACTCATATTCCTCCCCATTCATCTCTCCAAACCATTCTGCACTCCATAAAATCACTCTATTCTTACGTTTACGTAAACGTCTACGTTACGATCGTAGAACATCTACAACGTTAAAATGAAGATACTTCGGTTTCATATGCAGCCTGTCATATTTGCATATATAAAATATTGCAGCCATTCGAAAAACTTTTCGATGTGGGTATGTAATATGTTCTAGTACACAGTCTAGGCTATGATTCTTATTACATGATCAGGTTGAGTTTTGACGGTTAGTACTTGAAACTTAGGGTTGAGTTTTGACACCTGCCAATTGTGTGTTATTTCTTGTTGGAGAAACACAATGGCACCCCATTTCAGTGCGAGACTCGTCTTTCGTTTCGTGTATTTGACTTCAGTTAGAGTTTTGGAAAGGTAAACTTCATAGTAGATTATTATATTTTACAAGTAGATTTTTATACTAGATTTTATAATCTTTATATTTGTATTTTCATAATTCTATATACAACTTCATAATTGACTTGATTTCATTTTAGGTTTATTTTCATATTCCAGTGCCATAATAGCTTAGGAATGAATCAAGATGAATAGTTCAGCCGCTTGGTCCGAAGACCCGGGCACTTTTTAATTTTGCAGCCATTAACATTGAAGAGCATAATTAATTTTCAAGATAAAGTAACATGAATACAGATTCTCATTATACTGTAAGTTTCTTAATATTGGTACTGATTTGAAGGAAACTGACATTATTCGGCAGCCTCACAACGGCTACCAATTTGACGAAACAAGAGTATGTGACTTTTCAAAAGCCAGTATACGTACAGTACTCGTCTATATAATCATATTCAAGGTGTCGCTTGAACTGAAAACAAGCCGGTATATCTTCTATCTCAATTTCATAGGTTTTCAAGAGAACCGTCTGACTACACCCTAAACTTTCATCACATCTGAACAGTGGATGTGATTCGTAGATCAATTTTAAACTACAGACTCTTTAATATCAAACTTTCAGGTCAACATTTATATATCAATATCAAACGATCAAGGCCAAATATCATATTAAACCATAAAGGTCCCAATATCAAACTATTAGGCATACCTCAATATCAAACCCTTAGCACCTACATTTAATATCTCAGAATATCTAATCACATATATTTATTGTCTATTACCTCAAGAAATATACCAACACACCAGAAACAACCACGAAAATCAGAGCAAGAACAGTATTCAAGCTGAAAATCTCAGCATCAATAAGTTTCTGGATTTTGTCATCAACCAGCTTTCTCTCGGCAATAACCTTGTTCACATCCTTCTGCTGCTTGACAACACCTTCAGGCACCGATCCTGGTGGTGGGTACAACAAGTCGCAGTACTTTTCAACCTCAGCACACTTCACCGCAATGTTCAAGTAGTTGGGGTCGCTGACAGGAGTTTTATGGTGGATCTCACGAGCATACTTCTTGAAAATGGCAACAACTCCAGGGAACGTTCTGCTCTGCAAGATCAATTGACAGGTCAAGCCTCTTCTCAACTTGACATTGCGGTGCAAAACCTTGCGGTTGTTGTGAACAAGCGATAAGGTAGCAATTGCCATAACCTGAGGAATGGCACAGAAGTTAAACGAAGAAGGATCTCTGACCATCGACAAGTAGTCCAAAACATCGATGATATGGCCCATCGAGTTCAAAACCAAGTGGTTGATACAGTGCAAACCCTTTGTTTCGGACTCAATAGAAGTGTCCTTGTGGAAAGATGGCAACGAGTCAGTGTACTGACCCCAAATTTCCTTGGGCCAGAAAGAACGACCGTCCAACAAATCCTCGTGGAAATCTCTGATGATGTTGGTTTTCTGTAAAAACAAACCCATCGAATCGGATCTTGCAAAGCCGTCCTTCGACAACGAATCATCTGAAAACTTGGCCAAAACCATCAACTTGGTCAAACCCTCACCAACAAGTCCAGCAACATAGTGACAGTACAAATCATAGTCTTTACAAGTAGCAACACCTTCCAAATTGAACTCTTCGTCCATAATATAATCGGCCATACCATTACCCATCTTGATGGCAATATCCAAGATAATGTCCTGATACTCAGGCTTGAGCTTGTGATACTCGATCAAGATCTGGTCAAAGTTTTCGAGCACAATCTTATCCTTTTCCTGACTCTTGTGGTAAGTCCAATCTTTGGTAGCCAACTTTTCGTTAAACAGTCTCAACAATTGCACCTTTTCAGCTGGGTCGAGGGTCATATCGTCCTCGACAGTGTCCAAGGCCCTCAAGACCAAGTAGAACAACATCACCGCATCCCTCAACTCGGGATGCAACTCCTGGATCACCGCAGCGAACGAACGCGACGTCAAGTTCAAGTACTTGTAGCAGTTTTTCAACGTCTGCGGCTGATTAACATCAGCGGGGTGAAGTTGTTTTCTGAAGTAGAGTATCTGGATCACAGATTTCAACTCATTAGGGTGAGTGAGTAATTGGACAAGTTTTCCCATGGTTGTTCGTATGTATAATTTTGAAGGCTTCGCTGATTATGTCGTTTATTTCGTTTAAAGTCACGTGTATTTTCAGTGATGGATTTGTGATGGATTATAGTGATGAGTGATAGTGATGATACTGATACTGAAGGATAACTGGTGAACTGCTAACCGATGAGTGCTGATAAACTAACAATCCAACCAGAATGAAAATCAAGACAAATCACAACATTAAATACCTTTAACAATCAAGATCGCTACTGATCGCACGTTTTTGGTCATCGTACAATTGACATTTTAGAACAGCCAACAGAACATTCTTGAAATCTTTTCAGGGGTACCCTTGGGAATGCAATATTCTCCAGGTATTATATCTGAGTTGACACGTCTATTTACGTGCAATTGCACCCTAAAGTGAGAGGACGACTGGAAGTACTGCAGATGGTTTGGTTAATAACGGTAGCATATGAAAATAAACGAGACGGGGGATTTTGGATTGACATTGGATTTTGGATACTGGTGAGGTTTGGATGGGGGTATAGAAGATGTAGAATTAGTAAGATTGTGATCTACTTGATAAATGTTTTGTTGGTTATGATGATTTTTGAGTTTTCGCAGCCGTACTTACATAAAATATTAGGTGATGGAGGAGGTGAGAAGTGGGAGGGAATAGAGAAGGAGAGGTGATAAGATGGGAGGGAATAGAGGGAGGAGGTGAGAAAATGGAGGGAGTAAAGTGATAGGACACAGAGAGAGAACCCACTACTGTAAACGGAATACGAGATCTTGATCTTCACATTTACTTGATTTAGAATAGTCAGCCTAATAATTAAGATCTGCCATAGGAGGAAAATCTTAGTTAATTTATATATAAGTGATATTTAGAGTCATTTAACTTGTTTATTGGTTTTTTGATCGACCTTATATTATTTATGGTTCTTTGTGGTGGTTAGATTCTGTTATCTTGTTTATTCGTCTACTAATTTTGCAATTAGTTTTGCTTGATTAGGCTTACTAACCTTTGCTCGAACTCGAATATAGTTATTCGTAACCTTGGAGGATACTTGCCAGTTAATCACTACTCGATAGAAGTTCCATTCTTGATCATTTTATTTAGTTTGGCTTGTAGTTTTACTCTTGATCATTTAGCTTGATACTCTTAAGAATTGGCATCGCTATGTCTTACTATTGGTCTTACTAACTCGATCTGCTCGTACGTTAAACTCGCTTCGCTCGAATAGTTTTAACTCGCTTCGCTCGTGTTATTAACTCGCTCCGCTCGTACTCTAATCTCGCTCCGCTCGTGCTATCTAACTCACCGTACTTTTAACTCGCTTCGCTCGTTTCGTTTATTATCTAATATGCTATTCCCTACCAATCTCAATCTTCTCAAACCACTTCCTAGCAGCCTTAATATTCTCCAATATCAACAACTCCTCATGCTGAACCATGTTATTTATATTATCCTTATCCTTCAATATAATCATAATAAAAATATTGTCAGTCAAAATATCAATGTAAAAATGGTTCCCCTGCGATCCCCTAATAATCAAGTTGGAAAAGTTCGATCTTAATTTCGAAATAGATTGCTTATAAGTCTTGATAATATTCGATATCTTCTCAAATCTCTTTGGGTCCAATTCCTGCCCTGTACCCGCAATATTACTATTCATCTCCTGCTGAATCAGCGTCGTCAGCGAAATCACAAGAAACGTCGTCTTCTCAAACAAAATAATCTCCTCCGCATCCAAGATCTTGTTGAATTTGATCAAGTTATTGTTGAAGAGGTTCATATTTGGTATAAGCGAACACACAATCTGCGACCACGCCTTGTACAAACTTTCGTCCCAAATCGAAGTGGGAAACCCAGTCAACTTGAACTGGTACGGGTTCGAAATCTTCTGTAATTTATCCATCATCAAGTGTAACAACTCATCACGCTTGTCAATCTGAACCAAGTCCATCTTGTGCAAAAGAACAAAGATCTTGGCCCCAGGACTGTACTTTTGCAAGTTGACCAACGCCTTGACAAACTTCTCGATATCCTTGTTGATACTCTTCGACTCAACATCGAAAACATGAATAAGCACTTGGACCATCTTGAAGATGTGATCCTTCTGGTTGGTAAAGTAGTTATCCATGAAGATTTCCTGACCACCGCAATCCCAAAGGTTGAGCGTCATATTGCCTAAGAAACGCAAGTGCGAGTGTTCGACGTCGATGGTTGCACCGAGTCTTCTGGTGTCGAAGGCGGAATAGTTGGAAAAGATGATGGACCGCATGGACGATTTACCGGAGCCAGAACGGCCCATCAAGAGGAGCTTTTTGCGTGAAGAGGAAGACATGTGTTGCTGAGTAAACGGATTTTGGCTGTTATCTATTAATCATCTGGTCACGTGGGAAATAGGTGGAGTGATGAAGAGGGAGAGGAGTGAAGGAGTGGGAGGAAAGGAAAGAGAGAGAGCTGATTAGTTATTAGGGGTATGAAGTTAGAATGGTTTATGTGGCAAGTTTGAGGGTATGAAGTGTTTATGGGGGTTGGGTGACTGGTGTCATGGTTGAGAGTATACTTTGGAAGTCATAGTATTGACTCTTAACCGGATTACTGGAAATGGGTTTCCGAGCCGAGAGAATCGATTGTCTAGATGTCATTTCTAAGTCTCCGAATGAATACAGTTGTATTCTAGTTTTTGAGTCTCATAGAGGACTCAAGTAGTCAACTCAAATTCAAGTAGTTAACTCAAATACAAGTAGATAACTCAAAACACTATTAATCCAAAATGGTGAAATCGAGTTCTAGTTTTAGTTAGTGACGCACTAATTATTTCAAGAAGCGGTACACCCTTGGTTTTAAACATGCATTTTACACTCAATAGAAGACTCAATCTCTTGGTAACTATCAAGTGAACAGAACCAACCCGTAAAGAATAATCCACCTATGAATACAAGAGCCAACTACAAAACTTATGGTCACACGAGCAAAATACGTTACTGTGATATGTTCCAAAAACGCTCAAAATGCCGTTAATACGCCAAAACAAGTTATCTGTGAATTATGTGTTGTAGCCGTTCCTATAACTAATTAAGTCTTTATTTATTAAGTTCGTTATTCTACAATCAAATTCACCTATATTTTATGGTTGCAAAAACATTTACAGACAACCCTAAACAATCTCCAAATTATACCAACAAGTAGTTTATATATCTCCAACACTCTCATTTTTACCATCCCTTCTCTCTTTTAACCATCCCATCTCTTCACAAAACCACAACAAAGATCGACCGTTGAAACTTCAAAACACCTAAACCCCATAACCAAAAAAACCCTACCCACCTAAACAACTCCCCCACCCAAAAACCCAAACCCCCAACACCAAACACACTAACCCCCATTCGTCCACTTTAAACCCTAATTAAGTCCTCCACAAAACCTCAGATAAGACTCAACGGTTCCTGTACAAACCAATTGGGTCATCACCATCTGTTTGTGCACTCCCACCATAATAAATTACTCATTGTGGCTGAATTTTATAGAAACCAATCACTTTCTTCTTGCTAATGAAGTTCCACGCCCTTTTGAACGCCGCCGTGTTCTTGACGTCGGCAGTTACTGCTTTCCCAGTGGAGCAGCAGGTCTTACTGCTCGAGCCTCCAATTGAGGCCCCCGCAGAAACTTTCCCAATCGACTCAGAAACTTTTGTCCCAATGGACGAAACTACTTATAATAGTCTCCCTCTCATCGACACCGACTCATTACAATCACTCGTTTCCAAGGAAGCTTTGGAGGAAAGAGCTAAAGAATTGTACAAGATCGCCCAGAAGAGTGAGGGCGAATACGGTCACCCTACTCGTGTGATTGGGTCTCCTGGTCATTGGAGTACTGTGGGTTACATTTTGGCAGAATTGGGAAAACTCGGAGGATATTATAGATTTCATACACAGAAGTTCCCTGCTCTTGATTCGGGAGTCAACTCATACTCGCTCTTGATTGACGGGATTCAACCAAAGTCGTTGCTTCCATTCAGTTTGACGCCACCAACCAAGGATGTCAGACCTGTACATGGTCAATTGGTTTTGGTCAAGGGATTTGGATGTAATTTGGACGATTATCCTCAAAACACCAACGGGTCAATTGCGCTTATTGAGAGAGGTGAGTGTGCGTTTGGTGTCAAGTCGGCTAACGCTGGTAAGTCGGGTGCTCTTGGTGCCATTATTTACGACAAGGACGGATTCCTGGGGACTTTGGGTACTCCAACTGGTGACGAGGTCGCCACTGTTTCTATCTCTGAAAAGGATGCCCAACAATACATTGACGCACTCAAGAAGGACCCAGACCACTACTTTGAAACCACCCTTTATGTTGACTCATATGTGAGAACCATCAACACCTTGAATGTGGTTGCGGAAACCGTATACGGAGACCACGACAATGTTGTTTTCCTTGGAGGTCACTCCGACTCGGTGGATGCTGGTCCAGGTATTAATGATGATGGTAGTGGAACCATTTCTCTTTTGGAAGTTGCCAAGCAGTTGACCAAATACAAGGTTAACAACGCAGTTAGATTTGCATGGTGGGCTGCTGAAGAGGAGGGATTATTGGGTTCCGACTACTATGCCAACCACTTGACACCTGAAGAAAACTCGAAAATTAGACTTTTTATGGACTACGACATGATGGCTTCTCCAAACTATGAGTACCAAATTTACGACGCTAACAACAAGGACCACCCTGCTGGGTCTGGTGACTTGAAGGATTTGTATGTTGACTGGTACACGAGTCAAGGATTGAACTATTCGTTTGTTGTTTTGGACGGTAGATCCGACTATGTTGGGTTCCTTGACAATGGTATTCCATCTGGAGGTATTGCAACTGGTGCTGAAGGTGTCAAGACTCCAGAAGGTGCTGCCAGATTTGGAGGTAAGGCTGGTGAGTGGTTTGACCAGTGTTACCACCAGTTGTGTGATGATTTGGGCAATGTTGACTATGAGGCTTGGGTTATCAACACCAAGTTGATTGCCCATTCCGTGGCCACCTATGCGAACTCGTTCAAGGGATTCCCTGAGAGAGTCAAGAACGATGTTGCTTTGAGCAGTGTTGGCACTGAGTTCAAGTACCATGGTTCGAAGTTGATTATTTAATTAAAATTATGGAGTTAGAGGAGTAATAGGAAGTTATACGGGAGAACCGATATTTATAATGGAAAATGTAGACTAAGACTGATGGTAGCTCTGAATGTGATTGAGGAAATGAAGGAAATGCGATATGAGGAAGGATCAAAATTACTGAAGATTCAATATGGTAGACGGAATATTCAATATGAAGACGGAAGATGATGGAAGATGATAAGAAGGACGGATCTTTAATATGAAAACCGATTTCGATATGATGATGGAAATCAATATGATAGATATTCAATCTGATAGACGAACATTCATTATGATAGCCGGAACATTAATAAGACGCAACATTAATATGATGAAAAATGATCAATATGAACCACCCAATCCAAGATACGGAAACCGAAACATACTCCTCCTCCCCTCTAAAACATCCTCATATCTCTTAATGGTCAATCCAACCATTAAATGCGTTATCATATCCTCATTAATCGTCCCTTCTTTAAAATGTACCTCAGCATTCCCATTTGCAACTTCTCTCAAATCACCTATTCTTCTTGCATCTTGAAAGAATTCACGCTTCTTACGGCGTGCTCCAAGCTTCAAAAACAGAAGCAAACTGAACTTCCCTTCTAGTCTATCTGTTTTCCTGTCCCAAGTATCAACAAGTGACAAATGCCTGTGACTTCCTAACCGATATAAAGTATACTCATCATACGGCATAAAAGGCGATTTACTCTCATCTATCCACCTGTAAACAACTCCTTCATACTCATAGTCAACTATAGGCATTACATGATGGTAGAAAATCACTACCCTTGTGTGTGGAAGCTGTAGAGTATATGTACTATACTCAATTCCACCTCGTTTCGTCACCAGCCCATATGGAGTTATCTTTAACCCATCGCAGTGAGAAACATCTAAAAACCTATCTTCCCTCAGGTTATCCTGGTAAAACAATTGGTTATCCTCATGTAAAACCTTTAGACCGTTGTTGTCCCTAACAATATTGAACATCTGGTTACTCTTCATCATGCTTACACTCTACCAATGGATTTTGCAATAATTTATACACTATATCTGACGACTTCATTTAACAAAGGCATTGTTGGAAGCTTGGCTTCTTTAGATTATCTTGGCTTCTTCAACTTGTCAAAGGTTTATACTACAACCGCTTTGCATATGAAGGGAATTTGACATTGTTCTTCGCATTTGAAAGGAAGCATAAATATAGCCAAGATCACGATTGATGCGTTTAGTGAGAAGTTTTGTTATCTAAACGCATGTGCTTGGCTGCCTAAATAGCATAGCCATCATTTTGACGGCAGGGTTGATTATTTGACAAAACGTCAGAAATATCTCATAATCCTGTCATTATGTTGATTACTTGAAACCTCCTTTGTTATCACCCCAGTGATAGTTTCAGAGAGCCCGCCTTCATGGTTGGGGTATGAGTTCACCCAGGTGTCACTATTAGTTCAAGATTTAGACAGTGTTACCACACTGTTACCAGGACCAATAATCCACAGCACCCTGTGTGAAGAAATAGGTTGCAAAAAGTTCGGATTTCATGGAATCTGGAACATGGTGGTTCTAGCCTGTTTATCGGACACTCAGAACGGAACGCATTTTTGAGATTCGTGCAACTGAAACGTAAAAGATGGTGATTTGCATTAGTAAGTTGAACCTTTGAGTGAATACAATTAGAAGATTGAAGTTAATGGGCACCGCTAATGGGAACCATTAAATTGAACAACAACGGTTACCTTTTGCAGTCCTTTATTTTCACTTTAACCATCAAACAGTTGTGCAACGCTGTTTTGAATTACTAACGCAAACCGCCTTAAACTTACCTAAAATCTCCTGTTTGTGAGAGCACAACACATCTCTAACAAAGGCTCTATTTTAAGTAAAACGGAGTCATTTGAGTCTAGTTTGCAATCTACCAAGCTCATTTTACTCTTTGTATTCCGTTATAGGGAACATTGTTTTAAAACAACTCATTCATTTTTAGTTATGAATACGTGGAGCTATTTAAGTTGACGTTGCAACTTCTCAAATAATGGTCCTTAATATAAGGAAAAGCGCAAACTGAGTGGCTGCAAAAAAAAAGAATGGGGCATACTGGGAATTGAACCCAGGGCCTCTCGCATATTTGAACACCTTTCAATGTTACCCAAAGCGAGAATCATACCACTAGACCACACGCCCGATTTTCTTGAAATTTAATTTTTCGGTTTCATATGACTCTGTCTGGCATAGATAATAGTATGGTGGATAGATATGGGCTGTTCGTATGATCTAGGATTATAAACGTGCTTCTTATCTAAAATACCGCAAGTTGCTATCAACGTCAGTACATTTGAAAAAGCATATTTCATCTTGACTTCGGCCACAGTTAAAACACGTTAGTAGACTCTAACTCAGTTCTGACTCTAAGAATGGAGTCAAAACTTTGGATGAGATAAATTATCAACTCATTTATCAATTATGTCATTTATACTCTACCCCAGTTATGAATATACACCCTGAACGTCTCAAATTCCGTTTCTCACCAATTCCGTTTCTGACCGTTGCTTCTACTCAAATTAGACCGATTTCGCTTGTTCAAATTCGCTTGATCAATTCGCAGCTGAACTTTCAAATTTCGCTTGTGAACTCTTTACAAATGAAAGGCTGCAAAATAAATATCCTTTAAATACAGCTCATTCAACTCATTAATTGAACATCTGAAGCAATCTCTCCGCTGAACGGACTTCATAACTGACCTTAGAATTGATAAGCTCCACGTTCAAGTATACAAACCTATGACTTCGATCTAAAGCCCCTTCCTATAACTTTCCAAATCGCACCCCTAATATTGCGAACATCTTTACACAATTTTTCCAACTTTACTATTTGAACGATTGCTATCTACCATATTCTGTTAAGTTTTCCCTCACCCCAAAGCTGACTCCAACACCCTTAGAGTCAACAAAATCACAAAAAAATGCCCCCACTCTCACTCACGAAAAATCCCCTCCAACTTTTTGGAGGCTATTCGTGGGGTAAGATAAGACTACTTAAACCTGCCAAAGTGCTGATTTTCAGAAAACACACAATGAGCAAAGCACAAGTATTACAACTCGGGAAGTTTGAAAACGGCGAGGCCAAGATCAACGAATTGAAGTCAATTGCTGACGTGGTTCAATGCACTTCAGCCAACAGAGAGGAGTTCTTGCAGGACTTGAAAGGCAAGTACAGCAACATCACCAACATATTCCGTACTTTTGAAAGTAAAGAACAAACTGGTCGTTTCGACGCCGAAATTGCGGCGGCTTTGCCATCATCAGTTGTTTCTGTGAGCCATTGTGGTGCGGGGTACGACCAGATCGATGTTGAGCCATTGAGTGAGCGCAAGATCCAGGTATCGAACGTGACTGTCCCCGTCGAGGCCCCCACCGCAGACACGGCAGTCTACTTGGTTTTACTGTGTTTGCGCAACTTCCAAATTGGACACGAGTTTTTGACAGCAGGTCGCTGGGAGAAGGAAGGATCAGGTAACGCTGCCCCTATAGGAAGCTGTCCCGAGGGGAAGACAGTAGGGATTTTGGGTATGGGAGGCATTGGTCGTGCCATTAGAAACCGCTTGAAGCCTTTTGGGTTCGAGAAAATTGTATACTACAACAGGTCGAGATTGCTGCCTGAATTAGAGCAGGATTCGGAATATGTTTCATATGATGATTTGATTTCGCAGTCTGACGTCATTTTGATTTCGATTCCACTTAATGCAAAGACAAGACATAGTATTAACAAGAAGGTTATTGAGAAGATGAAGGATGGGGTTATTATTGTGAACACTGCTCGTGGTGCTATTATTGATGAGAAGGAGTTGCCTGCACTTTTGAAGACGGGCAAGATCCGTTCGTTTGGATCTGATGTTTTTGAGCATGAGCCTAAGGTATCGAGTGAGTTGTATGATTTGCCCAACGTTGTGAGTTTGCCACATATGGGTACGTTTTCACGTGAGGCGAGAAAGAATATGGAGGAATGGACCGTTCAGAATGTCATTGATTGTGTAAAGAGTGGTAAGGTGAAGACTATAGTTCCTGAGCAGTATAATTTATTTGATTAGAATACTGTTCGGTTCTAACAAGTTTTAGAATACTGCACTACGTCAATTTTTAGATTCGATATGGTAAATTTATTTAACTATTGATATTTATGCACTATAATTTTGGTTGCAAATCTATTGTGCGATTTTTATGTAGTGAAGACTACTGGTGGGGAAATGGCTTGAAAGGTGATTTTGTGCTAATGATGATGTAGTTTTGGATTGCAAGAATAAGGTCTTTTGGATTGCAGGAATAAGATCGTTTGGATTGGAAGAATAGGGTCCTTCATTGAATATGACTGGAGGTGACCAAATTTGTATACATTTCATACTAAAACTTTAAAAGTGGAGAAAATTTACAAATTAGATTTTTGATACTCCAAGTTCATTCATCAAACATGAACATTCTCACATCTAATCCATTAATGACCTTCACCTTGTTTGTGCTCTCACTAAATCCAAATCTAGACCATCAACGTTTACAAATCGCAAAAGCATACAATTGTAAGCTGCGAAAAATCTAGATTGCACAAGTTGCAAATATACTTTACTAAGATAACTGTTTACCATGCATACATGTACATTTTGCAGCCAAATATTATACCTAGTAAAGTCCACAACATAAAATAATGAATAAGGATAGACAACGTATCAACATATCAACATATCAGTACATCAGCATATAAGCATATCAACATAACAACATATCTACATATCAACATATCAACTTATCAACATACTACCATATCATCATGTCAACATACCAACATAAACATATCAACACACCATCATACCAACTTATAAACATATCAACAACATCACAATAATGAACATTAAGCATCTATAAACTAACATACAACCCATAACCTTACCTCTCAATTCTATTCCGTGTTCGCATTATCACTATACAAACCAAACCTCGGATGACCGCACCTTAGTCCGAAACTAAACCATAATAAACACTAGATGAATTCCAATCATTTTCCAAAGAGTCATCGCACTCTCTCCAACATCCCGATATAAATTACCCTCGCTCTTTTCATTATCTCATGTGAAGTAGCACTCTAAAAAAGACGAAAACAGCAAGAACAAAATTTTTCAGCTCGTACCAGTAAAACGAACACCAACAATGGAGCACCAGATTCAGGTATTTCCCAAGGATGAGGTCGAGATTGACTACGAAGCATTGCCTGAGGACGCTTCTTTGTCTGCCCACTTGGTAGCTGGAGCCTTTGCCGGTGTGATGGAGCACACTGTAATGTTCCCTATCGATTCGTTGAAGACCAGAATGCAGATGGCTGGAAATAGTGGTGTTTTGCAGGCTGCCAAAGCTGCTGCTACTGCTGCCGCCGGGTCTCCTGCCACGTTGAGTCTCGCAGGTGCACCTTCTGGCGTTGTTTCGCTGATCTCTAAGATCTCAGCCAGCGAGGGCGCTTATGCTCTTTGGAGAGGAGTCTCACTGGTGGTTCTCGGCGCAGGCCCAGCCCACGCAGTTTACTTTTCGGTATTTGAGGCCACCAAAACAGTCTTGGTCAACCGCTTGACGGCATCGCCACACCTGAATAAGATCGTTACCGACGGTAACCACCCGTTGATTGCAAGTTGTGCCGGTATAGCAGCCACCACGGCCTCCGACGCATTGATGACTCCATTCGACGTCTTGAAGCAGAGAATGCAGGCCAGCACCACCGCAAGCAAGAAACAGACAGTCACGTTGGTCGAAACGGCCTTGGACGCATACAGAAAAGAAGGTATCTCCGCCTTCTACATCTCATATCCAACCACACTCTTCACAAACATACCGTTTGCCGCATTGAACTTTGGATTCTACGAGTATCTGCTGCTGGTGTTGAACCCTACCAATATCTACAACCCGTACTTGCACTGTGTACTGGGTGGTATTGCTGGAGGGATTGCTGCTGCGCTCACCAATCCGTTTGACTGTATCAAAACCGCATTGCAGACGAGAGGTATTACGCAGAACGAGAACTTGAAGCATGTGAACGGTTTCAAGAGCGCAGCGAGGGCCTTGTATAGAGAGGGAGGACTCCTGGCATTTTCGAGAGGATTGAAGCCTAGAATCATTTTTAATGTTCCTTCCACGGCCATATCGTGGACGGCTTATGAGATGGCGAAGGAGGTTTTGTTGAGAGATTAGTGTATATATTAGAATAATGAACGATGAACGATGAGCATTGGATGTGAGTGAGGTGTGTAGTGGGGAATGATAAAGTGGGTGAGTATAAGAGTGAGAATGATGAAAATGTATTGAGAAAAGTAGTGAGAATGACCAGAATGTATTGAGTAATAGTGTGAGAATGATCAAATGTATTGAGTAGAGTGAAAATAGTTAATGTTTTGTATAAACTTGTTTAGTGAAGTTGAAAAATATAGAGAGAAACGATATAATAATACAATATGTTATCATGACATCTATAAAACTAATTTAGATTGAGGTAGGAGAATGTAGAAGATTGAAAATGCCTTATCTCAACAATATGGGAATTGCAATTTTAAATCAGAATATCTACACCAACGGTCATACAAATCTCCATTCTTCTTATATTTCCCAACATCATCACATACCTAAACTCTCGGCTGTGTCAGTTCATAACTCATCAATTATCCCCACTAAATCAATCACTTGCACTTTTAGCACCCCGAAAACCCGAAAACTGAATTTGCACCCAAATTGAAAATACCCTTTTGTGCTCTTATTCACATGTACCGTCTACCAACTCATTCTCATTCAAAAACTTATCACCGATCCAAATTGCTCACAGCTGGGGATACGTCTTCAACGTAGCGTACATAGCTTGGTTTTCAGATGCCCACTCTTGCAATTAAATGTTAAGTTGTCTAAGTTTTACAAAAAAGTATTCACTGGTTCGGAATTTGTGGGGATGAGAAAGAAGGACCAATGCCGATTTACGGAACCGGGACTTTTGGAATTTTCGTCTCAAGGCATTCAGTGTTAAGTACTGTACCGTTAAAATAGCCATTCTGACCCAAACTAATCTGTAATTCCAGGGAGGTCAGACATTCTTAATTTGTGGATTCCGTGAATTTGCAGAATTGCAGTGTAAAGTCACCTCTTTATTATTATTCCATTCTATGTCTACATTGACTACTCTGTAATCTTGAACAATCCAACTGGAGTTTTGAGAATTTCATTGATAGCCATTTACTTCTATGTTTCCACTATTAATCGTTAATTCCAGTATATTTCGAGAAACTAACTCACTCAGTAATCACTCAGTATGTATAATACTTTCGGAATAGTAGTCGTTCTGTCAACTTGAGTACCAAAGTCAATTAAGCCTCTACCTTCATACAACAAATAAAATAGTATGAAACCAAATACGCATATTCGAGACTTAATTAGTATTTTGAGTTGGTAATTGAAGTGGTTTGAAATTGAAATCATATGATAACTAAGTAGCTATCATGCTCTCTTGACGAGACTTCGGTAACTCCTGAAGGTATGTGGTAGAAGTTTGCGTGTTTTTTATGACTCTCTGGTATAAATGATTTTTGGTGGTTAGTGGTAGTAGATTGCAAATTTTAATTGGCAAAGTCGAATAATATTGACTTTAGGGAGAGTTCTTCTCTCTCTAAATGTATATGGGATATTAGGGAAGTAATTGAACAGATTTAATTGTGTTTGATCAATAAAACTGGTGAAAACCACCTAAGAATTTGCATCCTTGTACTCCTAACTTCTTTCAATATCTCCTACAGTCTAATACAGCCCTCTGAATCAGGCTAGACCTCATAAACTATGAGCATCTGCAATATTAAAATCCTTCTGTGAACCCATAATAATCTTCATCTACTACCGTTCTCTTGTTAACTAAAACTGCAAATAACGTCCCAATAATTTGTATATTCAAATAACTTCAATGTAGTACATCTACTCAATTCAGGAATTTATTGAGCGGATCTCACACTTGATCCGCATCTATCTAAACCAACATCAATACCTTCCCAATGCCATATTTCCTAGTTCACAATGGAAACTAGTACCTCTTTACCTACCCAACAGATCAAGCAATATAGTATCAAACTCTTGATCTCTAGCTCAGAGTTATCAATATTGTCAATTCAACTCCTGATCTTCAATCATATAATCAGCAATAGTATCATTTCAACTTCTGATTATCATAGAACTATCACTACTGCCAATTCAAACTCATCAATATCTCATTCACATCCATGTCATCACTCAATTAGATCTATCAGTTACCCTTGTGCCACCATCAACTCATAACCAAGCTGGCTCTTGTCTAACACCTATCAATACCTATTCCCTTAGTTAAAGTCCATCTCTAACCCTTTGCTAACGCCCATTAATATCTAACCCCCCTTGACAACTTCTGGGCAACAAACGAAAACATCACACACAGCCCCAAGAATCCCAACAAATGGAAGAACGCTCTTCGCAGATACGATCTCTCCTCCTCTTCTGTCCGAAACGAGGTGAATATTCGCCTTATACTGGCTATGATCATCTTGCTTTTCTGATGAGTTTGAATTTTAAAAATGTCGCTTGGATTCGAACTAGCGATTCAAATAGCGATAGCCATGTAATGCTCTTTTCACAGGATATTCGTAGAGTAAAAAGGAAACTCTACTCACAACAATGATCGGTATCGGGTACTTACAAGTAAGTTCGCGTATTGCACTCAACAGCCCTTCCTCTTATGAAGAACCAACCATCCGCAGTGTCTTCCCATAAACCATTGGTTTTTGATTTCTGATGGCACCGCCCAGCGTTTGCACGCCTGGAGCTCTCAAGAGCATTTATGACCAGCTAGGCTGGCTGGATGGAGAGAACCACCGAATTTCCCACCCGTTTTAGTGACTAAAGTCCTTGTGATGACGGGTAAACGCGAAACGTTACGAGGAGAGTTGGAACGACTGTGCCATGGGCACTGTTCTAGAGAAGTTTTGTGGGTGGGATACAATATGACGCGGCGGAACCTTAAATACATGGTAGTAATGGGAGGTGAGTATAATACCATGCTATTGTTCATTGGAGGGGATTAACACTTCCTTGGCTCAGAGGTTGTGTGCTTAAAAAAAGACATTGAGAATACTGATACCAAGAATAATGAAGGGTGGTACAGACGACTACTATTCACATGAGTATATTAAAGCAGTATGGGTTAACTTGAACTTCTCATTATTCTGGATTAAAGGTCTTATATACAATGGAGTTTATTAAAGCAGTTTGGATTAACTTGACCTTCCCAATATTCTGGATTAACGGTCTTATATACAATAAAGTCAGTTCATTTAAAAGAATTGAGTTATCCAAACAATCAAGACCATTTTGACAATATCGTATATGCACTTAGTAAGAACGTTATCTTGACTAATAATGCAAAGAAATCACACTCATGCTCAAGAAGAATCAAAATACTTGCTCATCTTACCCAGAAATCTCAAAAACGTCTTTGTTCCACTTTTATGTTCCTGGAATGCCGTATTTGCATAGAGAAGAATTTGCTGATGGAATAGATTACAAGGCGTATAACGTCTTAAGAAAAAATAATGAAATTTGCATCCATCAAGGGTCTTCATGTTAAACCCTCGAGAATACCCAAAGATTGAATGGTGGATATTGTACTCTGTGAGCTAATCTATGAACTTTGACTATAGATATCGAAGAATGGTTGTTCCGAAGTTTGCTAAATCAAAGATAAGGCATTCTAGCGAGGCATCTAACCTTCAAATGCCTTGCGGATATTCCACAAAACTTACATCCGTTAGTTTCTGGGACCTCTTGTGCATTCCCTGACCAAGGAAAATCAATCTCCGACTCGGACCTTGTGCAATATCATGCCTAATTAGAGTGATTTTGGCATATTATGAAACGAATTTGAGATGAGTTGGCGGAGTAAAAGAGTAGAGTAGTCTTCACGATATATAACACTACATTTCTCGTGAAATTGAAATGCAAGCATGGCAAGATCCACTGATAGCTCTATTAAAGAACCCTCTGTTGAGGATGAGAATTCTTTGCTCAATACGATTCCAGAGGAGAAATCGTTAGGTGTGTTGAAAGCAGAGATCCTTGCTGCTCAGTGGAAAGATAAGTGGTATTTGCAGCTACTTTTACTCTTTTCTGCGTTTCTTGTTGGATACGCTTATGGTTTAGATGGTCTGACCAGATATATTTACACAGCTTTTGCTACGGCTTCTTATAGTTCCCATTCGTTGCTCACAACGGTAGGTGTGATTACAAGTGTGGCAGGTGCTGCTTCGCAACCAATCTATGCACGTTTGTCTGACGTCTTTGGCCGTTTGGAGATATTTTTGGTATCGATTGTATTTTATGTGGTGGGAACAATCATCGAATCGCAAGCTTATGATGTACAAAGATTCGCAGGTGGTTCAGTGTTATATCAGATTGGGTACACTGGAGTTATTCTCATTGTCATGTGCATTTTGGCAGATTTCTCCAGTTTAAAGTGGAGATTGTTTTATTTGCTTGTACCAACCTTCCCATTTATTATCAACACTTGGATTTCAGGTGACGTTATAGCTGCAATTGGCATGAGATGGAGTTGGGGAATTGGAATGTGGGCCTTCATTTTCCCCTTGTCTTGTATTCCTTTAATTGGCTGTATGTTACATATGAGATGGATGGCAGGTAAAACCCCAGAATGGGAGTTGGTTAGACAGAAGAAGCGTGAAACCTACTTGTCTCCTCTCAAGCTCATTGCCAGTTTGTTCTGGAAATTGGACATTATTGGGTTGCTTCTTCTCGTTGCCTGCTTGGGTTGTTTACTTGTTCCTCTCACTCTTGCCGGTGGTGTTAAAGATAAGTGGAAGCAAGGTAATATTATAGCACCTCTCGTGGTTGGTGCTGTTCTCGTTCCTGGGTTCATAGCTTGGGAAGCATACGGAGCAAAACACCCAGTTGCTCCATTCCATTTGATGAAGGACCGTGGTATTTGGGCTGCCTTACTGATTTCCTTCTTCCTCAACTTTATTTCTTCAGTCGAATCGTCCTACTTGTATACCGTGTTGGTTGTTGCAATCAATGAGAGTCCTCTCTCTGCCACACGTATCTCCTCGCTCTCGTCGTTTGTCTCCGTTGTTGGCGGTGTCTTCTTCGGGTTGTTTGTGGTCAAGTTCAGAAGAGTCAAGTATTTCATCATTTTGGGTTGTTCCTTGTGGATGGTTGCACTTGGTCTTTTGCTTCATTTCAGATCGGGTACAGACTCCCATTCTGGTATCATTGGAGGTGTTGTCGTGATGGGTCTCGGTACCACTTTCTTCTCGTACCCAGTTAGTATTTCGATGCAATCATGTACTAGTCACGAACACATGGCAGTCATTATTTCATTGGGATTGACCATCTACAGAATTGGTTCTGCTGTAGGTTCTGCCATTGCTGGTGCTATCTGGACCCAAAAGTTGTACTCAGAGTTGTTGAAGAACTTGGGTAATGCTACATTGGCCACTCTGGCCTATGGTGACCCATACAAGTTCATTGCAACGTACACTTGGGGGACCCCAGAAAGAGATGCAGTGGTGTCTTCATACAGACATTTACAAAAGTTGCTTATTTTGATTGCGCTTATATTCTGTGTGCCTATGTTGTTTTCCGGTTTCTTCTTAAGAAACCATGAGTTAGGAGATGAGCAGAGTAATGAGAATGTTGAGCAGCGTGATGATGAGGAGAGACTTTCACAATTTGTGAAGAATCCTTTCAAGAAGGATGTGGTTTAGTTTAGAGTTTTTAATATAATATTGTAATTTAAAGAGAAAAGTGATGTCAAGAGTCTTTGTATAAAATCTATTCTGTTTAGTATTTCGAGAAAAATGAAAGGTGTTGTATAATTATTTTGCAGCCAAAATTATATGCAGTTTCGATAAAACTGGTTAGCTTCATAAAAGTAGAGTGAATGGACAAGTTACAGTAACAAAGTGGGTAAGAATGTAGTAACTGAATCGATAAGTGATAATAAAGGTTGATAACCGCAGTTTTGAATTAGTAAAGAAAGCTTAAAATCATTGAAGTCCAAGTTTAGTTGAAGATGAATTTGGACTCACCAATTCTTGAATACGAATCGGTCAATTTACAGCCGCTCTTAGTTCTGTTACGCACATTAGTCGGTCATCAATCGCTTCCTTTAATAATGTCATGTTTAAAGGTCAACTCAAAGTAAAACATCTGTCTTATACTACAGCAAATCATGAGTTGCAAAATGAGAATCGTAATTTTTCTCCACGTACTTCGCAGTAACAAAGTCTCGCGCGTTTTTAGGGCATTAACCCTAAACACGTGATCGAATATACAACACGGTTCCCCAAAGTTAACGTTGCACTTTGGACTTTGTTTGTCTCCTGCATGCCAGCCGAAAATTTTTGCTCTGCCTGGTACCGGTTTTTCCAAAGTAAAAGAATTTCAATCTTTAGCTCTTGTTCAGTTATAGTCGTATAGTAGTCAACATGCTTATTCCAAGAGAAGACAGAAAGAAGATCCACCAATACCTCTTCCAAGGTATGTTTAACGAAGAGAGATGATTTGAATGGTTGACGTTGATATAGTGGGAAATGTGAACGACGAAGAGTATCCTGATGTGACCAGTTTGAAAAGTTGAAAATGTGAAGATGATAATAGAGGGAAGTCAAGAGAGACACGAACAGTAAGAAGACCCAACAATAAGGAACGAACAACGAACCAGTACCAAATCAAGATTGATGAATATCTACTAACTCATTTATAGAAGGTGTTGTTGTTGCCAAGAAGGACTTCAACCAGCCAAAGCACGAAGAAATTGACACCAGAAACTTGTTTGTCATCAAGGCTTTGCAATCCTTGACCTCCAAGGGTTTCGTCAAGACTCAATTCTCTTGGCAATACTACTACTACACCTTGACTGACGAAGGTGTCAACTACTTGAAGCAAGAGTTGAACATCCCAGAGGGTGTCTTGCCTTTGACTCAATTGAAGGCTGCTCCAGCTGAGAGAAACACCAGAGGCCCAAGAAGAGGTGGTGATGTCAGAAGAAGAAGAGACTAGATGTACAGTTGTATGTATAGTACGGTTCAATACAAAAATATAATTTACAAGTGTAGACTGTTTTGATTGAGATGAGGGTAGTGAGAGTGGTAATGAGATTGTATGAGTATGAAAATGAGAGTGTTAATGAATGTATGAGAATGAGAGTGAATAGTAAATGGGGGTATAAATGAATAAGAGTATGAAAATTAGGGTATTATATGAAAGTAAGAGTATTAAATGAAGACCATTAATGGATAAATATAAAGACCACTAAAGATCTACTACTGGATTAAGATCAAGGTTGGAGCAGAAATCAAGAAAACGAACCAGTATGGGAAAATCCAAGACGGCTTTATTTCGACATTTTAATGGATATGTATGTAAAGTTGGTAGTTGGAGTCTTTTATACCGCTATTGGAATTAGAAAGATTAAAGAGTGGAGTGTATCTAAATAGGTCCATAATGTTGATTTTGAGTACAATAAGCAGAACAGCTATCTACACTTTATCTTAGCAAACACGTCTGGTTGGCTTGATCTGTTAAAGAAAAATGTATCACGTGATTTTGCACCCAAATGCTGAAGTTACGAGGAGCCTTCTTGACACTTTTATAAGATCGACTATTGATTCATTAGAGTTTCATAATCACACTGTTTAGGTTGACATGTTTGATCGTTTTGTTGAAAACTATTAGAGGGGGTGATGAGTATAGTTTAGACAACGGTGACAGAATGCGGGAGCACTAAATGCGTTCCAATGACAGATGAACACTTAAAAAACATTACCAACTTCCAATGAGAAGCCAATTTAATATATCTTCCGCTCAATACTCCAATACATAATTTATATTCACACTGGCATACTAAATACATTTTTAGCATTGAAGCTTTTAACAATCCAACACTCTCCCTGACTTCACAGTCTTAATTCAAGGGATACTCCGTGCAAACCCACCCCTCACCTATCACCACTACCACCTAAGCCTCTCAATACTCCTCCCTCTAAACACTATTCCATCTAAAAATACGTTTTTGGGTGCAAATTCGACAAAATGGCACGCACTTTCAGAACTTAAATCTTAAACTTACTACGAGCTCTGGTCGTAACAGGGTATTTTTACAAAGAAGAAGTCTTACGAGTATCCTGTAGGTAAGGCCAGATTCGATTTCGAAACGGGGTTGCGGTGCTAGAATTGCAGAGATGGAATGTAAAAACAGGGGAAATAGGAAGGATAGTGTTGAGTGGATAAGCATGTTGAGTGATTGATAAGCATGTTGAGTTATCTATTGTGGTAGTAAAGTTCCCACGTGCTACCCAACTTTCAAACACATTCCCTATAATAATCACTACACCTATCTGTCATTCTACCAACTTCCAACCACCCCGTCCATCTCGTATTCCTCCAGATTAAAAGTCAATATTACCGAGATCTGCAAATTAAAACTATCAACGTCTTTTCTGTACACATTCGCTTATGTGATAACTCGCCTATTTTATACCTAGTACTTCTCCTATTCAACCATCACTATCTTCTCTCCATCTTTACTACCATTACCTCCATCTTCATTCCAACTCACTCTATCAACCATTCTTCACTTACATAATCACTCTCAGATCTCACACCCTGTCTCACAACCATGGTCATGCTCAGAAGCCTGGTTTATTCATCTCAAGTATATGGCTCGTCTGGCAAAGCCCCATTGCAATACTGACACTAATTGAAATGACAAACAAACTGTATAATATTCTTCTTCAATTCATCTATATTTTACATTTACGATCCACTATACAACTAATACACTCTCTATCTATACACCCCATAACAACCAAACCATCACTCATCTTCCCAAAATCATCATCTTCCCAAAATCATCATCTTCACACATCACTCATCAACAATTCATCACTCATCTTCATACTCCAAAATCATCCACCAAAAGTCCCTTTGTGAAACAGACTTCTAAGCTTCAATAACTTTGTTCGCTGCTTTACCAAATCAAGTAATTCCACCACCACATGGTTGTCCATCCCCTAGTTGCCACTGTATCTCTAACCTCCTTCATCTTCTCATTACCCTCTCTATTTAACCACCCTATCATCTCAAAGTATCTAACTTCTCCCTCTATTCCATCTTAAATATCTAACCTTCCTTATTTTTAGATCGTCCTTTTTTCATATCCTCCTAGCTTTTGCCGTTTTTTTCCCAACCTTCAAAATCAACAACTCGTAACACCTAAACCATGCTGTACGACGACTTACCTGTCTACCCTACCCCGAGCCAGGCCACGTACTTGGCAGACCAATCTTCTAGCGGAAGAAAACCAAGCAAACCATACAATCAACCTCCAAAGCAGCAGTACCAGCAACCCCCAGCTCAGCAGTCACCGCACCACCAGCAATTCCAACCAAACTACAACGCCCAAACTCCGGCCCAGTACTATAACCAACCTCCACAATCCCAACACCACGCGCCTCCACAATCTCAGCATCATGCTCAATCTCAACATCATGGCCAACCTCAACCCCAACACCACGGTCAACCCCAACAACCATACCGTCCGCCACAACAGCAGCACAGGCCCTCGCCCCCTCAAGAGTACGACCAGCAGTACCACCAGTCTCCTCCTCCACAGCAGTACCAGAATCAGCAGTACCAGAACCAGCAGTACCAGAACCAACAGTACCAGGCTCCACCGCAGCACCACCAACCTCCACCACAATCCCACCAGCCTCAGCGTCAACTGCCCCCAATAAGCAGCCACCAGAGCTACCTGCACCAAACTCCAGGAAGAAAACCACCCTCGCCGCAAGTCACTGTCGACAGTCTCAGTACCAGAAAGGACCTGACCGATGGACTCACACCAAAGCAGAAGTTGGAACAAGAGCTCAGGGCGGTGTTTAACAAGGTGGATGTGAACAGATCGGGATCGATTTCAGCACATGAATTATCTCAAGCTTTACTCAACTTTGACCAAACCCGTTTCCAGGACTCGACCATTTTATTGATGATCAAGTTGTTTGCCAGTCTGGACGTGGCTGCTGCTCCTGTGAATCTGCTTAATTTCGACCAATTTGTCCTGTTGTGGAAGTACTTGTCGGCGTATAAGAAATTGTTTATACAAACAGATGTTGATAAATCTGGTGACATTTCGTTTGGCGAATTCCAGAACATTTTAGTTGCAATCGGATACAAGTTGGATGTTGATCTTGTGCTCAACATCTTTCTGAAGTTTTCCCACAGTGGGAATGGAGGAGTGGGGAAGCTCAAGTTTGACTCTTTTATTGAGCTTTTGGTTTATTTGCGTAAATTGACGGATATTTTCAAGAAGTATGATACTGGGACTACTGGTGTTGCAACCATTAAATTTCTGGATTTTGTTTTAGAAGTGAGTGGTTTGACATAAAGTTATGGGATTGAGCTTTGACATAAATTTTATGGAACGGTTTGACATAAATTTTATTGAACGTTTGACATAAATTTTATTGAAGGGTTGACATAAATTTTATTGAACTTTTGACATAAATTTTATGGAAATTAATCAACATAAAGATATTTTATGGGAGAATTTGAGTGGTAGAGTTTAGAATACGTTTAGCTACTTCTCAGTTTATCTAAATTTTGGGTCTCCCAGGTGGTTTAGAGGGTATCCAGGTACCTTACAGTCTTGAAAATTGAGCATCGACATGAACGATGAGATGTAACTAATATTATATTATAATGCTAAACTAATATTGTATTAATGGTAGACATTATACTTAGATTTATTTATTATTGTGTATAATTAATGAACTGGAATTGAGAACATACATGTAATTTATAAGTTGAACTATAGTCGAAATTAATTCATAATCGTTTATTGAGTTTTCCAACCTTTTTCTCATATCAAACGTATTAGTAGATATAGTCGGATCTCACATATAATTCATAGTTTATCGACTTATACTATACTTTCGACATTTTCTCTCAATACCAATCTCTATAATTTATTATATCAACCTTTTCACATATAATTCTATTAGTATACATTTTACTATCAATATCAAATTATAATTGTACTATCTATAATCAAAATTATATCTATACCATCCTAAATAAAATAACTTCTTAACAAAACACCCTCTAAATCTCTGATCTGGTCTTGCGTAAAAACCTTCGAATCAATGTGCCATGTGTCTTGTCTATTCTTCTTAAACGTCCCCAAGGTCTCTTTGGCAGTCTTGCCAATAACTCCAGGTAACCCACTCAGCTTGCTTGCCAATGTGGCCAAGATTTGTGGTACCCACGATGGTGGTGGTGACAGGAATGCAAACGCATGCACCAACGCCCCAAGTCCAAGCGTAGCTCCATGGAGCACAACAACATCCTCAGCTAATATCTTAGCCTTGCTCTTCTTGTACTTTCTACGAACCTTGTCCAAGTCCGATGTAAACTTTTTGGTGTACTTGAGCACAAGCTGCTCAACTTCCGTAGGCGAAGAACTGTGAATCAAACCAGACAACGTCACCGCTGCGTTTTCTCTAATCTCAACTTGTTTGTTGTAGCATAACTTTGTGGTTAATGAAACGATGCGGTCACGTTGTTCTACGCTCAAAAGAATCAAGTTCTTGAAGTAGAAGGTTTCCGTGAATTCTCCCATGATAATGGTCTGAACAACGTTCAAGTCCTGCTCGGAGTAGTACTCAAGCATCTCAACAACAGAGTTCAAATGACTTGCTGAGTACGGAATTTGAGATACCTTCTTGAAGGCAGTTATTGGGTCAATGTTACCCAACTGGCACACATCCTTCATGTTGATCAATTTCAACAAGAATGGAACAATGTGCAGTTTCACGTACTTTTGGTACAAGATACTGATACTCGAATTCAACTCCTGGTTCAACCATGTCAACACTGTAGTTGCACAGTGAATGTAGTTTGACTTCAAAATCTGTTGTGGAGTCAAAGATTCCACTTCAAGACGCCAAACCTCGATTTTCTCCAACAACTCGGGAACCATATCAACTGGTCTACGATCTTCTCTGGATTCGGTGAACAAGGTCAATCCTGTTTGCGTGTTGGCCTGCTCGATGAACGTTGCCGCGTCACGAACCGATTCGCAGTAATATGGGAAAGACAAAATTGCCATAAGCGATCCCAATTGAACTCTAATAGCTTCGTAGTTGTGGTTGACATTGTCAAGACACAATTGTAATAAACGATCTGGGTCTGGGTTGCTCCATGAAACCAGCGCAACGTACGCACGCAAGTAACTGATTCTGGTGGCTTGTCTCATTGCAGAGTCACCATTCAAATCAATTCTAAAATCTGTCATTACCTTCATCACCTTAGGGAATCTCCTACAGTCAATGTGAGCTGGAGTCCACCACGAAAAGAGATTCCACACTCCTCTGTTATCTGGTGACAAATCGTGCTCTAAAACGTCTCTCAAGAAGGTGGATACAAATTCGTCACGCTGCTCAGCGATATCTGGACGGGTGAATCTTGAACCAACAAGCAACCCCGAAATAAGCTCGCAAACCACAATATGTGCTGATTTGTCGTCAGGAACATAAACATCGCGGATACACTGTAACAAGTCCTCAAAAGTGAAGTTTTCAAAGTAGTCGTTCAGCAAAAGAACAACGAGAATCGCAGCAACAAACACGTCTGTAGCCTGGAAAGCACTTGTGGCTTCATTATCAGTCACCCATAATTGGACGATTCCCAGGAACCACTTCTTATTGACAAACTTACCAAATTGTTTCAAAGCAAAAGCATCATTCTCGTTCAAATTCAACTTATACGATGCTTTGCTTGAAATGACCTTCATGTCGTCATTCCAAAACAACCATCCTGAAGAAGCCTTATGGTCAATGAAATACAGAGGATCCTTACTCTTCAATTCCTTCTTCCAAGTCTCATAGTATGACTGTCCATCTTTTGGTCTTGTATCTACAGTCTCATAGTCTGCACGCACATACTCCAAATTGTACAAGTTCTCCAAGTTGTACTTGACACTCTGCAAGTTGAGCATTTTGTTGAACATGTTGGTGATAGATTTCAAGGCATAACGGGAGTTGATTGGGTGGTCACTCGACGCTTCTTGTCCAAGGATCTCAAACACAGCGGAGTTGGTGGTGGTTTCAATCTCGCTTTGCAATGAGTCAAGTAATTGCAAGTTGATCGATGTGGTCTTCCAGTAGGTGTTGTTACGTTCGTTAACAACAATCGAGTCTTCAATCTTTCTCAACTGTTCTGCAAAAATCAATCTCTTGCGGTGTTTAGCGGTTTTAACGAGCTCAATCTCACTAGATACATTCGCATCTGGTGGTTTGATCAGGTCAATTGCATGCATATCAATAAGACAAACACTCGAAGGGGCTCCAATGTTGTCGCAAACCTCTTCAAACAATTGATTTGCGATTTTGAGAACTTCCATTCTGTCGATATTCAAACACTTGTAGAGCAAATTCAAGTACGTTTGCAAGTTGCTGTAATCACAGTTAACCTTGGACTTGATCTTCTTCAAGGTGAAAACAGACAAACCACATTCAACCTGTTTAGCGTTGTTTCTATCAATAGCTCTTGACAAATGTCTGAACGAACTCTTGACAATGATCCCGTACGCTCCACTCACACGTTTCATAGCATCCACAAGCAACGCTTGCGCGGGTTTCGCAATCGCCATGTACGTAGAAAACGACAACTTGACTACATCTTCCAATAACGTCTTCTCCAAGCTGGTTTGGGCTCTTGAAGTCGCATGTAACGCAACTCTAAGGTTATGGTAGCACTCAATTCTAGACCCAATGGCAATTCTCGTATATGGCTTTTTGATTCTGTTGATGTTTTGGGTGGAACTCACGTAACCAAAGAGAATCTTAGCGTGACTCGACTCCAAAATACGCTCTCTTCCAACATCACTGAACCAGATATTAACCACATACAAAAAGTGCTTGAAAAGCGTAGTGTTGTCAAAGAAGTTTGCAGTCAAAAACTTACAAATAACGTGTAAGGACTTACCAACCAAATGACGGGTCTTGTGCAATTGCAAGTAAGCCTTGTTGTTTCTTCTCTTTTCCGGTTCATCACCAAAGAAATAGTTGGAAGTGTAAAGTTTCCTCTCTCTGAAAGTGACAGACGGATTCATCGAGGACATGTCGACGTCTCCTATAGTTGGAGTTGCTCTCGCAGAGTCTTCAATGATAGGAGTGTGGTGTAAAGTTTCCCTATCGACAAACTGGGGAATTGGCTGCGAAACCTCAACATCACTCATATCATCATTGTTTGAAGAACCATCGTCCTGTAAATCTTCAACAATTTGTTGCAAGTGGTTTTGGATCGAATCGTGTGGTGCATTGTGTGTATCATCCGCCGATTCCTCCATAACCGGCTTCTCAACCTTGCCCTGATGCTTCACAAGCAACTTTCTGCGCAAGTCAGAGTTGAGGTTTGGAATGTCTTCGTTAAAAGAAGGATCAAATAAGAAGGATGCACCACTTAAGGCAAATCCCAAGTATAATACGTTTGTTCTTATTTCATCACCAACCTTTACCAGAGTCGCCTCGTCGCTGTTTGTAGCTTTATATTCCTTAATCAACTCGTGGATGTTACGCAAACTCTTGAAAACATGGCCATTGAAACATTCAATGGCGAATAAAATGTCTTTTTCAGTTGGAATAAACCATTTGAAGTCCAAGTTTTCAGGCGAAAAACGTGAAGGATCAAACTGGAATGCACCCCAACACTCGGCAGTTACTTTGCCGTAGCTTGGAGAGATTAATCTGTTTTCCATAAGTCTGATCTTGGAAACACTCTGAATAAGTTGGTTCACCAAATATGAGCTTGTAAATACAACTGGACCCTTTACAGTGTCCATTAAGAAGTACGACAACTCCATCAAGCTCTTTCCTTCGTCAAGGACGTGAGAACCTGCATTTCCAATACACTCACTCAAAATAACCAAGTACCAGAGTAAAGTTTGATCACGAGGAACAATATCAATACCGGTTCTGGTGAGACCTGCGTCGTTCTCTGTAATTTCGTCTCTAATTTTCTCAATCAAAATAGTGGCATACTTTGAGAATTGAGAAGGATCGCGTTTGATCAACCCTCCACATATCTCAGCAGCAACATCAGCAATAGTATGATAAGTATTGTTGAAGATGAACTCAAAAAAGTCTTTACAGAACATCTTAAAAATATCATCTGAAAACGACTCGAACAAAACAAACAACATTTTTGGTAAGGCTGATGCAAGATGTTTTTCAATCCCATCACTCTTTGAAGGATCTGGAATGTTTTCCATCAAGATGAAGAGACGTTCGCTGAAAGACTTGATGATGGTTTTGAACGCTGCACTCGAAGACTTTAAAGCAATTAGTTCGGTTTCACTGTCCACAACAAACTCCTCGTGTTCTCCTAAATACAATTGTCTTTGTAAATGCTCTAAATGCTCTTGGGTGAACTGAACAGCGATATTGACGTCGCCCTCCTCATCATCGTTCAAGTCGTGGAATGGAACGTAATTTGCAGCAGACGCAAAAACATCTAAAGTGTTGATTGTCTTGGGTAAATCGTTCGAGTCAATACCAGCTAACGAAATCAGCAAAAGTCTAGCCAAATGTACCCTGTAAACTGGAGTAGCAGCAAAGTATCTCATAAGTGCTTCAATCGAGCGGAAAGCAACCGCAACTCTATGTGTTGAGATCACACCCTCCAAAGATTCGTAAATGTCCAATAAGAAATAATCCAAAACCATTGGTGGATTCAAGTGGACTAGCAGTCTTAAACATGATACATATGTGTCGACAATGGAACTCTTTTTAGATTGCAAACCAATCTTGATGATTGGAGCCATCATTGAGATGAACTCATCAATGACTTTTCGGCTCAATTTATACTTTTCCGGTATGTTGTAGAGTTGGCCATATTCTTGGGTTTCCAGACAATATCTCTTGTGAAATTGATAGTTAAGAGCTTGGATCAAACGGGAGATTGGTTTGGACCACCCTCCAGAATTAGACGGATGCACATAACTTTCAATAGCATTGAGAAGTGTTTTTACGTATCCCATAATTTGATCGCCATCACCAACCAAAGAGTAAATGATAAAAGTCGCATAACCATGAAATTGTTTTGCCTTCTGAGATGAATACTTTTCCACATTGATATTCAAACTATTCAACAAGGTGTTTACAACAAACTTCATTTGAGGTTCATCGAAAATACCAAAAGGCCCAATTTCCCCCACCAGCAGCGAGTTGTTCAACTCAAACAACGCCTGCATGGCATAAAGCCCTAATCGAGACGATATCTGTGTGTTGAGTCCCGGCGTCTTACTAAGCTTTTGCCACATATAGAAGAATGAGGCGATATAGTGGCGAATATCCTCTGGGTCTTGAGCTCCTCCCGCAAATTTACGAGGTAAAATAGCCATAGTCAGCACTATAAGGGCAGAATTATCAAGAGCAAACCGTGATCCCAACTTTGCAAACAATGCAGGAAGTGCACCAACTTCAAAAAACTCAGAAGCACGAGCAGCTAACCGAAGAAGCAACTTTTGATCCTTCTTCTCCACATTATCAACAGTCCAATCAACTGTAGGAAATAAATTGTTAAGCTCACGATAAATAGGTTCCCATGGTAATACCAACCCATGTTGTTGTAACATCACAGTATTCTCACCCTTTGTCAATTGCTCGAAAACTCGTGTATAAATGGTAAGTTTCACCAGCTGCCCCCGCGACATGCAAATCGCATAGTAAACTTGAACCAAACTGGAACGCAACGTTAATGGCATATCATACTTCATCTTGAGCCACACAAGTAACTCGTGTGTCCATGTGTAAACACTAACATGTGCTGCCGATTTGGTTGGTGATTTCTTATGTTGACTGGTCAGCTCGCGGTCCTCATCAAGACCCTCAGCATCACGATCTCCACCAGCACCATCATCAGCACCACCTCCTTCAGCTGCCAGAAGCCCATCCACATCATCCTCATCATCAATATCGTCATCATCATAATCATCATCATAATCATAATCATATTCATTCTCCTCATAAGCATATTCATGGTCGAGATTGTCCAAAGTATCGTCAGCAACAGCGGTTGCATCCACCTCCATCTCATCACTACTACCTTCACCACGTAAAACCTCCAAGTCTTTTGCAGATACCGAAATAGAACCCAGCAAATCCAACGACTTGATGGCAATATACAAGTTGGACACAATATGACTGAGAAACTTTGCCTGATCACCAGGAGTTTCCGTCTTGTAAGGTAACAACCCTGGCAAGTCCAAAGTTCTTGGTCTCTTACGAGCATAGAAACGCGACTTTGGATCCAACTGGAGCTTTAGAAGCTCATTTTTGGAGGGGTAGTCCAAGTTGTACTTTACTTCGGTGGCTGTCGTCGAGTCGGCAGGTGTCAATCTCGGGGGGTTGCCGGGAGCGAGTCCGAGCGTGGTTTCGCCTGTCAGGGCACCGGGGGTTGGTGTTCCTCCGCGAATTGGCAGTTTGATTCCCTTTCCTTGCATTCTCGGGGCTTTCAAACTGGTAAGTTTTTCTAATGTCTTGCCACCAAAATGTATTTGATTATATAAGGTGGGGACGAGATGATTTGGTTGGTTGTAGAGAGTTATGGTGTAAGATTATATTGTTGTATGATTATATGGTTGTATGATGATTGTGATTTATGAATGTATGATATTGTATGATATTTATATTGTATGACATTTATATAGTATGATATTTATATTGTATGATATTACTATGTATGTTGATTATTATGATGAAAAATACAATTAGGAAATGTATTCAATGGATTGGTTTGGTAAGTTGCAGCATTGGAATTGAACTGATTAGAGTGGAAAATAGAGACGGACGAGTAACGGACGTATGATTAACGGACGACGGAGAATAGAGATTTACGAATGTTAGTAATTAGAGAATACAGAATTGGATAGGGAGAGTTCAAAAAGGATATGAGGAGAGTATGGGGTGTTTGAGAGGGTTATATAATATACTTTATAAGACTTGTTAAAGATTATTTGGAGTAAAGATGACTTGGTGATTATATTTATGATGAAAAGTGTTCTGTTGAAAAGTGTTATGGTGGAAAAATGAGAAGGTGAAAATAGATGAAAGGTTTAAAATGAATTGACCTTTATTCTTGTAATTATGATAGTTTGGTGAACACACGAGTGGAGACCACAAATGGATACCACGAATGGATACCACAGCTGAATCATGATATTAACGTATGTGAGATGAATGGAATACTTGATCTTATTATGGACCTTCTTATGGTAATTCTCAGTTCTATTTTTATCACATTCTCTGGTTAAGAATTTTTGGATTCAATCTCTAAGGATTGTTGTAGTTGAAATGAATACTTTTTGGGTGCTAATTCAGAGCAAAGTTTAGAATTGAAATGTCTTCCTTGATGTATGTTATATATTTTGGCTGCAAATTGTTGAAATTTTGAAAAAAATATTAAGATAATGATGAAGAGTGAGAGAAGGTAAGTAGTGTTAAAAATCTGGAAGTCTGTAGTGTATTATATATTTAACAATTAACGCACACCGTGAAGATCAATCTTACAATCTTACAATCTGAATTTTACTACTCTTTAACAATATCTTCTTTTTGAACATATCCTCTTAATTAGAGCACTATCCAATAATGTGAAGCCTGAATACAAATTGTAGGTGCAAATCACCATGAATACAAATAGTAGGCGCATATAAGCCTGAATTCAAGCACCACATACAAATATCAGTACTCTATCAGTAATTATTCCAACCTATCAAGCACTTTGATATCTACTAGCAAATGCACCGATCACTTATCTGCCCATCGCAAAAGAAAAATTCAAGATTAAGAGTCAATACTATGGCAGACCCTACATCTTACAACTGCCACAACCTACCCCCAACCTTATCCCCCCTACAATTCCACCTCACCCACCTACAATCAACTCCCCAACCTAACCTCACACTCCCACTCACTCCTACCCCCCTAAACATCCTTTCCCAATTACATCATATATACCGATTTTGAACTCTGCCTGAAAAATTTTACTCATCGAAACAAAAATCAAAACCAAAAAATCAAAACCAAAAGCTATTCATCTTCATCATGTCTGCTGTTTCCGCATCCAAGGCTAAGAGAGAACAAAAACGTTTAGAAAGAGAAGCCAAGAAGGCTGCTGAAGGTAAGAGTACCAAGAAAACCAAGAAGCAGGCTGCTAAGGACTCTGAAGAGAAGGAGGTCGATGACCAAGCCGCTCAAATTGCTAAATTGAAGTTGCAAACCGATGAACATGGATTGTCTGATAGAGTTACCACTGGTGTTTTGGAATCTTTGGTTACCTCTAGAGATGTCAAGATGTCGTCTGTTTCTTTGCTTTTCCACGGTAAGGTCTTGATTCAAGACTCTACTTTGGAGTTGAACTATGGTAGAAGATACGGTTTGTTGGGTGAGAACGGTTGTGGTAAGTCTACTTTCTTGAAGTCGCTCGCTGCCAGAGAATACCCAGTTCCAGAACACATTGATATCTATTTGTTGAACGAGACTGCTGAACCAACTGAATACTCTGCTTTGGAGTATGTTGTTAGAGAGGCTGAAATCGAAATGAAGAGATTGGAGGACTTGGTCGAATCTATTATTGAAAAGGACGGACCAGAAAACCCAGCTTTGGATGGTATCTATGAAAAGATTGACGAGATGGACCCATCTACCTTTGAATCAAGAGCTGCTGTCATTTTGACCGGTTTGGGTTTCAACGGTGTCACCATCAATAAGAAGACCAAGGATATGTCTGGTGGTTGGAGAATGAGAGTTGCTTTGGCTAAGGCACTTTTCGTTAAGCCAACCTTGCTTTTGCTCGATGACCCTACTGCTCACTTGGATTTGGCTGCTTGTGTTTGGTTGGAAGAATACTTGAAGAGATTCGACAGAATCTTGATTTTGGTGTCGCACTCTCAGGATTTCTTGAATGGTGTTTGTACCAACATGATTGATATGAGATTGAAGGGATTACAAATGTACGGTGGTAACTACGACTCGTACTTGAAGACCAGACAGGAATTGGAAACCAACCAAATGAAGCAGTACAACAAGCAACAAGAAGAAATTGCGCACATCAAGAAGTTTATTGCTTCTGCTGGTACATATGCCAACTTGGTCAAGCAGGCCAAGTCGAGACAAAAGATTTTGGACAAGATGGAGGCCGATGGGTTGATCCAACCTGTTGTTCCAGATAAGGTTTTCTCCTTCAAGTTTGCCGATGTCGAGAAGTTGCCTCCTCCAGTGTTGGCTTTCGATGATATGTCTTTCTCGTACTCTGGCAAGCCAGAAGACAACTTGTACGAACACTTGGACATTGGTATCGATATGGACTCTAGAGTTGCTCTTGTTGGTCCAAATGGTGTGGGTAAGTCGACCTTGCTTAAATTGTTCCAAGGTAAGTTGACCCCACAAGCCGGTAGAGTCATTCAGCACACTCACATCAAGTTGGGTGTCTACTCTCAACACAGTGCCGACCAATTGGACTTGACCAAAACCCCATTGGAGTTTGTCCGCGACAAATTCTCCCACATCTCACAAGACTACCAGTACTGGAGAAGTCAGTTGGGCCGTTACGGTTTGACTGGTGAGGGTCAAACCTCCCAGATGGCCACCTTGTCTGAGGGTCAAAGATCCAGAGTTGTCTTTGCCTTGCTTGCATTGGAGTCGCCCAACTTGATTTTGTTGGATGAACCTACTAACGGTTTGGACTTGGCCACCATCGACTCCTTGGCTGAGGCTATTAAGGAGTTCAACGGTGGTGTTGTCGTTGTTTCGCACGATTTCAGATTATTGGACAAGGTTGCCAAGGACATTTTCGTCATTGAAAACAAGACCGCCACAAGATGGGAAGGTTCCATTTTGGACTACAAGAAGAAGTTGGCTGCAAATGTTGTCATTTAATTTTCATATGTTCTTTTTTGTATTTTAGTATGGTTATTTATTGCTCCGATGAGGGGTGAGTATAGAATGCATTCGATGAGTGCTGTTGTGTTTAGTGATAAATTACGGCTTTGAGATTGTACTCAGTTTACGAAGTAAACTGGTTTGTTTGGTTTGGATCATTTTTATCTGGTAATTGTAAGTTATTTGATTAAGTAGTAAGCTTACGGTTAAGTATGATAAGTTTAGAATAATAAACGTGTAAACGTCTTTATGCTGCAAAAATGTAGAGTGGCTTAATGGGTGCAAAAAGAATGATTCCGCCCAGGATCGAACTGGGGACGTTCTGCGTGTTAAGCAGATGCCATAACCAACTAGACCACGCAACCATTTTCTGATTGTTTAAATTTTCTGGTTTACTATACTGAATTTCATAATCTTCATTTGCAACCATGTGTTCGAGTTCTTCAACTGTTAATAATGATTCAATCCTATTAAGATGGTTATCTCAACTCTTTAAGTTAAATTTCCACTAGATGAATGTATTCTACTTAATATTATTCCCAACTTCCATAAAAATCATTGTTCGTAGAAAGTCAAATATGTTGGATTTTATCAATCTTCTATATTTCGCTAAATTTCTAGAAATTATCATTACACAGCCACCATTCAAACAACATACAAAACAATCAACCGTTCAACATCAACAGTTCCCTTGATCGATACAAAACTCAAGATCTCAACCATCACTCAACCATCATTTAACCACTCATCCAACTTTAACTAATCTCGAACCAATTTGCTTTTCTCGTGATTCAAATTATAAAAATCCACAACCATAATATGCCACCAATAGACTATACCCAGCTAGCCGACAAGCTAATCCGCGAGTATACACGCCAGTGCCTCGAGCAGGCACGCATCAAAACCAAAACTCGCCCCCAATTCATCAATTCGTCCGAAAGACAGACCATAGGGGCGATCGCCACCTTACGTGATGCTCTCCAAAAGTATAAGGACCCAGTGGCATTGGACACAGTGTTGGATACAATTGACTTGACCAACATTTATAGTGCCTTGGAGGAGAGAGAAAAGACAAACACAGATGGAAAGTATGGATATGAGGATTTGTTAGTTATAGAGACGTTACGTTACTTTAGAGAGGACTTTTTCAAGTGGGTTGATAAACCAGAGTGTCCGCAGTGTGAGACCAAGGATGAAGTTAAGATTGTGAATGCAACCAAGTTCCCGGATGGAGTACCTAATCCTGATGAAGTTACGGTTGTGGAACATTACGAGTGTAGCAAGTGCAAGACCAAGGTTGATTTTAACCGTCTTAACAATGCAGTTTCACTTTTGAGAACCAGACTGGGGAGGTGTGGTGAGTGGGTCAATTGTTTTTTGCTTGTTTTACTGGCTCTTATCCAGCCCAATCTCAACAGATTGCGTTATGTTTGGAATGCAGAGGATCATGTCTGGTGTGAATACTATTCAACGCATATGAAGAGATGGATACACTTGGATCCGTGTGAGAATGCGTTTGACAATCCTCTTTTGTATGCTGAGAACTGGCACAAGAAGATGAGTCTTGTTGTTGGGTTCAGTGATGGGTATGCGATTGATCTTACGTCAAAGTATATTACTAGTGGAAACAGGGTACCTAAGACGATTTCGAACTCGACTTTGACTACTTTACTTAATTATCTAAACAACACCAAGTTGCTTGAGTACAATGGGCAGAACTTGCAGTTTTTGGATTTGAGTGAGGATGAGAAGTTGGAGAGGTTGTATAATGAAGTTATTGTGATAAAGAATCAAGAGCAAGTTGATTTGAAGAAACCGAGAGAGAAGGCTACGGAGACTGCGACGCAGGTACAGGGAAGACAGTCTGGGAGTGCAGAGTGGACTAAGACGAGAGGTGAGGCTGGTTAGTGATGTAGTGTTAAGTGGTGGTGATGAGAAATATTTAAATCAAATTGAATCTAGATGATACATAGTTGATTTCATATCAAATTGTAGTATATTAGTGTGATGTATATTGTTAACAAGATAAGCATTATTACTATAATGTATTACTTCCATAATGTATTATTACCATGATATGTATTATTACCATGAAAATGGATTATAAGTATTATATGTCTTATGCGGGCTATGAACTATTAAGACCATAATTTTTTGACCCTTCATTCTTCACCGTTATAGTAAAGTATAGAATTTTTGAAGTCTAGTGTAAGCTATTGACCTTTTGTTGTCTCCTACCATTATATATTGATAAGATTTTTGAATGTAACCCAATTTATGCCTTTTTCTTTGTAAAACCAAAAGAATGAGTAGTTGGTGATTATGCGGTATCTTTGAGAAATTCACCAGAAGTTCTCAAGAGCCTGTGGTGTATAGATCACCCATCCTCATTGTTCAATTCTAATCTAAAACAATAAGAAGAGTTCAGGGCCCTAACAAACGCTGAAACTGAAGATTATACTGCGAGAACAGGTACACCTCAATCAACAAAATTCTTCCATTAAACATTGTTCTTCAATTTCTGATTCAGAAATGACAATCACTTGTAATAGTATTACCACTTGTAATATACTACCACTTGTACTTAGTCTCTTTATATCTAGAGTCACTAAAATCTAGCATACTAAGTCTGTTTATCTCCTTAATATCTTCTCGCTCAATATCTCTATTTTATTATCCCTGAACTCCCTTCGAATGCCTAAACAACTTAAGCCCAACCCATGAAACAATTGCCCACCACCAAGTAAGAACATAGATACACCAAAGTGAAAGAACCAAACTGTCTATTCTCTCCATAGCCCTACTAACAAGTTCATACCCTTCCATGTCTCGTACTGGCCATAGTATGAACTTCCAAACCTTGAAGAATGAGTTGATCGATATAAGAAACAATCCCCAGCTAGATATAAGCATGAACCATCCTACTTTGCGGATTGTGTCGTGGTCATCCTCGCGAATCACATAATCCATAGGCTCGAGTTTGGGCCGTTCTATTAGCGGGAGTGGTTCATCGTACAAGAAGGTGTCGTAGTCCATAACATGTATTTTTTTTCGTGATTCAAAAATCTGGAGAAATGTTGGAGTTTTGTTTGGAACGTTAGAGTGAAGGTGTTTTTAGAGTTTGTGATTCACTAGAGGTTAATGGGAGCAGGTTGTGCTTTTGAAAGAGCCTGGAGGTTATCGAAGAGCTCAAACTGAAACGTATGTTGACTCTGGAAAAAGAAATTTCAGAAAACGGTCCCTTGGCCCAGTTGGTTAAGGCGTGGTGCTAATAACGCCAAGATCAGCAGTTCGATCCTGCTAGGGACCAATCTTTTTTGTTTTTACTACTGAAGAGCTAGCAAGTTTATGGTATAGGCCTACTACTTGGTTCTACAATATTTGTTCATTAAATGAGCTGTTGTGGTGAGTGTTGAAACTAAATGTACTCCGTATACTCTACTTCCACAGCATGCAGGATTTGCAGCCGCCCCATAAACCATTGCCAGACAAGACAGATCTGTCAAGTGTATAAGATCGCAAGTGAGGATTAATGATCTATGAACCGATTCAATGGAGCATGTCTACTTAACTCCAGAATCTATTTTATTCCATAAACTTCTTTGGGATACCAAAGCAATTCTTTGGTATTTGGAGAAGCGAAGAATAATCATGAAAGAATTTTGAAACTAGATTGTCATATTGAATAACGAAAGGTGTATGTACTGTAAGAGCGTTAAATATATCTTTCTCAACTGCTATTTAACAATCTGTGTGTAAACTGACAAGAGTGTACCGCTCCAAAACCACAAATTTACCTATAGTCTTCACATCTTCCTAATTTCCTGACTTCACACAAGTCATAAATGAACCTTCAGTCAGTGCTCCGCATTGGTATAATTCAATGAAGAGCGTTACCTACTCATAGCGACGTTTGGCATTTTCAATTTAAACGATCAAGCCCAAAATTAGAATGTTTCCTACAGTGATGTGGTGGAAATTCGAAATTGAGACATCCAATGCCACACTGAGGTAGCTTAGGCCTAAAGTTGAACGCTGAGTGAATAAGCAACACCACTTGTATTTTCCAACAATAGTATGAGTGATTGGCCAATTCTACAAAACCAAAACTGAAGATTGGTTAAAACAAATTATACTGGGAAGTGTACTACACTCAACTTTTAATGTACCAGAAAATCACGTAGAGGGTAAAAAAACTTCTCCTTCTTCGAAGCTAACTATTCATCCCGACTCTTGCGGTCTTTTAGAGACCTTGAAGTTGAATTCATCATTGAGATCAATTTGTGTCAGCAGTAAGGAAGAACATGCTCCTAAACGTCAACAAAAGAACAGAAACCTTCACCAATTAAGGTAGAAGCTAAAATACACCACCTAAAGCAAGTCCAACCCTCTGAAGACCCAAATAACCACCGTTTTCGTGAATCTATCCACTCGTTATATACTCTCTATTGTGAGCGCCGTGGCGCAGTGGAAGCGCGCAGGGCTCATAACCCTGATGTCCCCGGATCGAAACCGGGCGGCGCTAATTTGTTTTTTCTTGCCAAATCAACCAAATCGCAAAACCGTGCATTTAAACACGTCAGTCTACATTTTTCAACCATTCGTTTTTTTTAACACCTACTTCATTTCTACAATGGTAAGTATCTGTCGTACACCCTTTAAACACTGATCAAAACTAACATCCAGGCTTTACAAACACCTAAACAAAGAGCTGCTAACACCAAGTTCTACAAAAAGAACGTAAACAAGCAGGGTAAACCAAGACAGAACTCCGAGAAAGAGAAGCTGCCAGTCTCGAGAACTTGGTTCTACGTGTTGATCTTCTTGGTTTGTGGTGGTGCCATCTTGGAACTCATCAGGTTGATGTTTTAGGGTTTTCAATTCTGCTTAAATAACTTGTACTATAATACATTGATAATGATAGATGAAATTTGTAGACAAGGATCTGAAATAGACTATTATGTTCTATAATTGATAATGAAAGATAAGATTTGTAGGATTGTTAACAAGATCAGAAATAGACTATTATGTACTATAATAAATTGATAGAGATAGATAAAATTTGTAAACAAGATCTGAAATAGACTATTACGTGCATTTTCATAAAAATATAAATCAACCATTTATTATCGCCTTATTTTATACTGAAACCTGTTCAAATAAACTAAATAAATATCATCCAAAAAATTACTCTTCAAGTAACTCATTAAACAAATCAGGATCTATTAGCATTTGTGACCCTCCAGGACCCTTTTCCTGTTCCTTCTTTCTCTCTTCGTGAAACTGAAGTGTTTTCACAGGAATTTCATTCCCAAATTCCTTGAAACAGTTGAAGAATTCACTACTTTCGTCAGCTTCGGGGTTGTATGCATACGTTTCAAACGTAATGTTCTTGTTATTGATGAGGTTCAAGAACGGGGAACAGGTTTCTATTTCCGCTTGCGAAAGAGGGTTGATCGGGTCTATCAGTTCTTCCTCAAGATCGGTGTCCGCTCCTCCTTCGTTAAACGGAACAAACTGCTTGTTGACAGGCTCCACAGGAATATCATACTTGTAGAAATGACGCCCATTCAAGGTGGAGATCAATTTCAACTGGTTTCTGCCGTCAATCACCGCCAACTGGTTCACCAGCCGTGAAGACGTCTTCTCAGTACTCAACGGAAGCGATACAAACCGCTTTGCATTGAAAGACGGTAAAATCCACGAGTCCAAAAATCCTTCCTTGTGCGTTTTCTTCTTCTGTCCTAACAACTTGGGGAAATTGTCATTCAGGTTACCCAGTAAATAGTTGACATTAAACCAGTGGATCGAGCCAGTCGCCTTGGTTATACACCCAAACCCAGAGTTACTCCCTATCGCCTTACACTCTGACTTTGATTTCTTGTTAGTCTTGTTTTCGTTACTTTTGGACCCCTGTTCATTGTTCAAACTAACCTGTTCATCATTAAAATTGTTGATAAACCAGAAGATCTCCTCAATGATCCCCAGTGTCTTCCCTCTTCTAAATTTCCCCAATAATGAAACCTCTAAAGGCAATCTGTACAAATCCCACATGTACAAAGCATCACCTCTGAGGGTCGCATGAACCAAGTTCAAGTCGTAGGGTGAAAGCGAAACTGCAGAAACTCCTCCTGGAGGCTTGATAAGCCCCAAAACCTTGTCGTTGCATAAATCTACAATTTTCACGAGCTGGTTGCTGTTTGGTTTGAGATATCTTGTTGTGTTTTGGAAGGTTGCTGCTGTGGTTGATGCAGTTGAATAGAATAATTTCCCCATAGTTTTACCAATCGAATTGATCGTTTTATCAACACTAGTGGTCTCAGATTCATTATTCTCCTTCTTATTTTTGAAATATGCTTGTACTTTGGAGGAACTGATTTTGGACAATCTAAAAATACCATCAACAGCAATGTTCGAAAAGGTGCTCAACACCTTGTTGAGAAGCGGACCCGAAGGTGGGAGCTTCACTGGAGTGTATAACAAGTTTTTCTCGTCATGAGCTTGTTTTGAGTTTCTATTTGTTATCAAAGGATCGGCAAAAGTCGTATCTGGAAGTACCAGTTTGGTACTATTAATTGCATTCAAATGCTTGTACTCTTCTTTAGTTGGAGAATAAACAAACCAGCCATCTACCAAGTCAAAAATGGGTATTCCATCATGATTACAGCTGGTTTGAACCACAACCTGTTCAGGCAGAAGCTGCAAATTCAAGATCTGAAGCGACTTTTTACGCACAGAGTGCAATTCATCTTTAACATTTGAATCCACTAATCTCCCTCTCTCAAACTTGTAGATATAAACATACCCAGTATTTGATCCAAGTAACAAAAACTTGTCGCTCTTTTTAATTTTGAACTCAGTACGAGACGCATCCTGCTGGTCTACAAGCAAAGAAGGCACTGCACGTTCCTGAATAAGAGTGGAATCACCTCCTCTAATAATGTAAATTGCCCAAGTCAGCTCTTTCACCACCAAAATCGTGTATTCGTTACGGTGGGCCGACAAAATCACAAACTTCTTAATTGAATGGTGCTCCACCTTCGCAAGTTGTACTTGATAGAGCAAATACAAGGTATCACCATCAATTTTTGTAGTTCTAGCCAATGGTTTCCAATCCCAAAACTCGATAATGTTCGATTGAGGGTAGAGAATCACCAATTCCCCACTGGGGGCGTACTCCAAGAACTTATCTGGGGGCGAACCAGTCGAATCGGGTGAGATACTGGCAAGAGTATTAGCGGTCGACCCAGCAGATGTCGAATTCGGCGAAACCTTATCGTCAATCAAAGTATCAACATCCGAATGGAATTCCCCATTGACTGAATTTGCATTGCCAGCAGCAGACTTGATCTTCTTCCATGTCGCAGAAACAGTCCCCAACTTGTACCCCTTCTTCGGGTTGGTATGACTAAAAAGTTAGTATGTTATCTTGTTGAGACGTAATGCAGTACTCACACTTTGCTCAAAGTAACCTGAGTGTTGGTAGATTCTGGCATTAAGACTAGTCGAAATCTGTAACGCGTTCAATCGCTCTTATCAATAGCGATAAGGAATAGTGCGGGCGCAAAAAAAAGTGTACGGTAGCAGCAATGGTGTGTGTAGCCAACAAGAACAACGGTGGCTGAATTGGAAATCGCGACGGTAAAAAGATGATGGGTTTTATTGCTGGTTAACAATCCCTTAAAATTGTAAGGTTAATTGGCGGAACTGCGCGAGCCGTTGATTCAGTCATTTGGGATCATTTGGATTAGGTAAGGCGGGGTCTATATGCAGGTGTCAAAACACGAGATAAGACACGTGAAGATAAAGGTCGAGGGGTCTAGAGTATGGAGATTAGAGTAGGGGGTGGTGGTTTGGTGGGTTTGGTGGGTTTGATGGGTGGATTTGGTGTGGAGAAGTGGTGGGTGGGGATTTCATAGTACTAAACATTATTAGTGTGAGACTCGTTTATGTTTTTTTAGATGGAATGACAGATACAAGTGATCATGTCCTTTGGACCCTTAAAAAGATAGGAAGAAAGTAGGGAGGGAGAGGTTGGTGGATGATTGATAAGGGTTTGGGAGGGGGGATATGTTTGGTGTGGGGTTGGAGAATGGGATTGGATGATTGAATGAGTGGAATGGAGCTGGTAAAATGGATTGCCATTAATTTAGGGAATGACAAGTATTAAAAGAAATGTATGTTTGACTTTTAATCTGGTGTTGAACGTGGGTATGTCGGAGTGTTCAGCCTCCATAATAGCAAACTATAGTGGTGGTGTATGAGTAATAGGAGGATTATAATGAGTGATTGTTGAAATTATTGATTGTCTTGGAATGTTTTTTTGAGAATATTTGAATGGTTGCAAATGATGAGGTCACTCATTAAGGAATGAAATGTGGAGAAACATAAAGAAATGTCCAAGGGAAAGAATGATTGTGAGTGATAGAATGGGATGAATGGGATGAATGGGATGAATGGGATGAATGGGAGAAGTGAAGGGGAAGGGAGAGAATGATTTGCCACCATTCTTTGACAGGGTTGGCTCTAAAGGTTGCTAATAGAGTTTATAATATCACGTGCTTACCACTTATGGTTTGAATCATCCAAAAAGAAGAGTGGTGGCGAAAGATGGGGTTGGATAGGTTTAAAGTCTGAATTTGTAAATTGTAGGTCAATTTATGGAAGCTTGAGTTTGAGAATGAAAGTTCATAAATGTGATTTTCGATACATTTATTAGACTCAAAGCACGTGCAACTTGAATCTTAAAATGTAAGTATGATATATATATTTGGTATCTTCTACGGTAGATCGATTTTCTAGAAGGTCGGTAGTTTTTAAGAGTTACAAGCGAGGAGAGCATAGAGAATCGTATTTTACGCCATTTTTGACTCAACTGGCTTGAAACTTAACCTTAGTACTAGTAAAAGTTGGTTGCTTATTTTGGGTGAGAGACACACAGTAGATGTGATTTCAATATACTGTAAGAGTTTTCTCGTTTTCTTTCCATTAACATATACATCCACTGTAAGAATTGCATAACCAGTAGAATCCTGGTTATGTTGATGTTTTTATAGAACGTAATGGTGCATATTTAAAGGTTGACTCTAATTGGAATAGATGGTTGCGATAAAATATAAAGAAAAACACAAAGAACAACAAGGACAAGAGATACTCTTTTCGAATAATCTCAACAGAATACGGAGTGAGAATGCGGCATTTTATAAAATAGAAGCGACAACGCAAACCTAAAGACAAAAAGTTTAACCCTTAAACCATATAAATTCCCAAGAATCTCAAATTAAATCCTTCGACATATGTCAAAAAAGATTACTGAAAACGACCTTCTATTCATTCAAGATGATTCAAAATGATTCTTACCACTTACACAACTTCTTGCAGTCTTATCGTACTAATCCAAGGTAAGACTACACTGGCTGAACCACCTAACAACTGAGGAGAGCTGCCCTGTTGGAAACTCACAACCACGTAAATGTGGAGAAATAAAATAACCACAAATCAGCATAACCGAAATGCATCAAAATAAAGCGATAAGAGCAAACACACAAGCTTATGGAATTTGGGAACCTTAATTGGGGTGGAGAAGTCTTTATAGAAAGCATTGCGCTGAATTCAACGAGCGTCGTCAGTCCATCACCACACCACATTTACCATGATAAATTTTGTAGTGGAGGATAAGGTGAGACAGATCTTGATTGCAATACTGAAGTTTGCAATTGGCATGTTGATCAAGATGGTTGTGAATTTGCTAGTGCTACTTATTAACAAAGATTGGTATAACTTGATCAATGTTTCGTGGGATTGGCAACAAGTGACTGACTTGTTATTCTACTTTGTCAACGTTAGTTTTATTAACAAGCTGAACTTGGACAGAGCGTATAATGGAGGGAAAGCATTAGCAGTTGTGATGCTAGTTGTTTCAATTGCAACCATACACAGTCTCTCGGAATTTCTCAGTATTGAGTTCGCAAGGATAGCACCACCCATGCAGATACCCAGTTCCAACAACACTGTCACTGGCGCGAACTTGATGAACGTGATTCCAGTTAGCAAATATTTAAATCCACTGGCTAACATAATGGACTACTCAATCAACAATCGCAACATGATCCAAAATTTCATGAATAAATTGGACAACGGAGGAGCTCTCCGTTTTTTGGAGAATATGGCATCAGGAATGCAGAACCCACTCTGGGCAACGGTTGCGCATTCTGAGGAAGTATTTGCATATAAGGGAGTTTGGTCAATGAATGTCTACAAAAATTTCCTCAGGTGCACAGGTAGCGTTTCGTCATTGAAAAATGTAGTGGCCATACTACAGACATCAACTGTGAGCTCATGCGGAGATCCATCGACTCTCTGTTCTGATTCCCAGTTGGCAGACTTATCAAAGATTCCCAAAATATACGACAACGCAACCGCGGCAACCTTTGGAACAATCGACTGGCTGTATAATGGACTGGCGAACACAAACTCGTCCACCTTTGTTTCAGGAACACATTACTACAAGAATGGTTCTTGGAACTTCATGACTGGCATTGAAACCATAACCTACGATGATCCTATAAACTTCAATTTCAGTCTGAACTACGACACAAATACAAGTACTATTGATTATAATTGGAATGGTCCATACGGAATCGCAGTGGAAACCCCAGAAACCCCTGTCAACTTTAACTTCTCACTGAACATTTCAACTGCATTTATCTCGGAAAACTGGGAAGCAGAAAAGTTAAAATCGATAATGGAGGAGTATAACCGGTACAACTTAGATATCACTTATAATCTGGATAATATGACCAATGGAACGTCAATAGCTCTTGAAGGTGAGTTCAAAGAAAGCCTTTTATTAGCGATATTCTTGGAACTGGACCCATTAATGCAAAAAAGCGGTTGCGTTCCGGGATATACAGACGTACCTCTTTTCATCACAGCTAACTTCAGTACTGATTATGAAACTGCGGTTCAGGTCAAAGGGAATATGTACGTAGCTGATTGTGACAGTACCGCAGTTAAAGTTGTGCCTTACCTGTACAAGTTATCCAATTTTCTGGTGACCGACTTAAGTGTGAACACTTTGAGTGGAGGCTTGGAAATGGATGCAGTCGTGACTGCAAACACACTAGACGTTTCAAATGACACGATCAGCAGTCCCATAACAAGAAACATGGACCAGTTAATGCAGGACGTTCGTAACCAATGTGCATTGAATAACTGTCAGTACGCTCCTAGCTTCATCATTAAGTACGACTGCTCTAGGTTGGCGGCTTTGATGGTGTCTGTCTTGGTTCTCTGTTTGGTTTTCAGCTTGATCTGTACCACAGTCAAATGGCTTAGACATCCAGTCACCGTGCAACAGGCTACACATCAGGCCATGTCTAGAGGAAATGAGAGTTGGAATTATTGGTGGGACAATAATACCAGTCCTTGGAAATTTGGAACCAGCTACAATCAAGCCACTGACATGAATCATTTGGGTGTGGTCAGATGGAAAACGTCTGCTCCTGCTGTTCCAGGTTATGCTTATGGCTCTAGTCAATTGGACAATGGCTCTGTAATGAGAGAAAGGAGAGGGAAAATGGTTGGCAAGACTGTTTAAAACATTCTCGTAGTTAGTTCTAAGTATGCGAATGAAAATCAGCAAAAGTGAGCAGCATTCAGTAAAATGAGTATATGCGGAATTTAATCTATGAATTGCGTGGCTGTGACTTCATCCTTTTTATATCTTCCTTCTGTAGGTTTCGTATCCCAACAGTGGATCACTCAACTAGTGCGTATGATATCCTTGTTTATAAGAAATAATATTCAAGGGAGCAAAAAGAAAATTCAATGAGGATTAAAAGGCTGCAAATCATGGCTAAAAAATAAATACGTCATAGAGAGATACGTCCTGCACGAACACAAAACCATGTACAAGTTCGTATTTTAACTTTAATATGAGCAAGCTATTCAATGACTTAATTATGGCTTGTCCCCAGGAATTAGAGTAGATAAAATCTGCTCTGTTTTATTTACTTTTCTTTGGTAGAATTACTATGGATAAAGATGTGGCAATTTCACGCGTCTGACACGGCAAGACAGATCCTAATCACCTTCCTGGCACTTTCAGTCTCGTTGCTATTCAAATTGGTGGTTAATTTGTTCGTCGTTATATTCACCCACAACAGCTACAACTTGGTTAATTCAGCATGGGACTGGCAGCAAGTTTCTGACTTATTTTCCTACTTTGTCACTGTTAGTTTTACTAACAAGCAGAACGAGGACAGAAGATATAATGGAGGTAAGGCATTGGCAGTTGTGATAATGATTGCGATACTTGCAACCATCCACACTCTCTCGGGATTTCTCACGATTGAGTTTGCAAGAATTGCCCCTATAATCCAAATTCCAACCTCCAAAAACAGCATCACTGGGAACAGCTTGGTGAACACTATTCCAGTTAGCAATTACTTCCACTACAATTACCTGGAACCAAACTATGACACGAATAGGCAGAATTTCATAAACAACTTTGTGAACGACCAATACGTTTCAACAAACAACTTCTTGTACAACATGGCCATCGGTATGAGGAATCCACTCTTCTGCACTGCAGGGCACCCTGGCACTGGATTTTACTACCAGGGAGATTGGGCGCAAAGCGTTCTTTGGAATTTCACTTCAATACTAGATTTGTATCTGACGTATAGTGGCTTGCAGCAGGCTACAGTTAATTCCAATTATTGCGGAAATCTATCAGAGACTTGTACTACCGAAGAGGTAAGTGCATTATCGACGATTCCCAAAATATACGACAACGCGACTTCGTCTATTCTTGAGACTTACCAGTGGCTGTATGATGGTACGAAGAATAAAAACAGCTCCACTTGGGTATCTGGAACGCATTACTACAAAAATGGTTCCTGGATCTTTATGACTGCAATTGAAACAATAACGTATTATGAACCTTTCAGTTTTACGTTCAACAACAGTACCAATACATTTAAACCTAGTGTCAATAACATTCAACAAAAAATTTGGGAGGAGGCTCTTGCTTCGAAGAATCCAATTTACTTAGATATCACTCTTTCAGAGGATTTGGGGGGTGTTCTGGGACCAAATATACTTACAAATGAGAGCGACTACACTGGTAAAGATTTAATAAACTCATTCATGCGAGATGATCCAATGACAATTCTTAATGTGGGAAATGAGCCAGATTGTACATATGTGACCCAACCGACTCTCATTACCGCAAATCTTTCATCAAAAAGCGATTCTGAAATCGATGTCACAGGGATTATATACTATCCAAATTGCTCTTATGGTTCGCTTGTGACTCCATACAGCTACACCTTGTCAAATATACTGTTGTCTGATTTGAGTGTGAATACGTTGGAAAATGAGTTGGACCATGATGCTGTTGTCATAGGAAACACACTCGATGTGACAAATGGCACCCAAGAAGCTGTTGTGAAGACCAGTATGCAAGATTTGTTGCAAGACAGACGTAATCAATGTGCTCTAAGTAGTTGCCAGTACGGGAAAGATTATTATATCAAGTACGATTGCTCATTGTTGTTGACCATAATGGTGGGGCACTTGATTGTTTGTGCCGTAGTAAGTTTGCTCATTTCGATAGTGAAGTGGATTAGGGAGCCTGTCACTGCGCAACAAGCGACTCATGAAGCTATGTCTGTAAAGAACAAATGTTGGAACTACTGGTGGGACAACAAATCGGGGCCCTGGGAGTTCACATCAGTTTTTGATGAAAAAACTGAAAAGAACTACTTGGGAGTTTTCAGAGAGAAGAGTTATACGTCTGCTGTTAAGGGACGTCCTTATGGCCTGGTCCCTGATTATCTGCCGAGCGACACAGAATATCATGGAAGTGAAAAAAACAATGGATATATCAGGGTATTAAGAGATGAGAGTTCCACGTAGTTTGAGATAAACCCAAAATTATCTAATTTGCAGCCATTCAATATGCAGGAGTCAAGTATGATCGGAATCTGAATGCGAAAAAGCGGCGTGAATTCCCAAAATCGGTTAGCGCAAAGACGATTTCAAAAACATTCAGATATATATATAAAAAAAAGTCCTTGAAACTAAAAAGAACTAGGACTAGAAAGTTAAGCGCCGAAGCAATATATGTAGTGATTACGAGCAAGAAAACACAATTCTAGCTCGTCTTCGGGTTTTCTAAATATTAGTCTATATTGTGAATTTTATACTTTGAGAGCAAATACACTCTTCCGAGTTGCATAATTGGGCTCAGTCCAAAAAAAAGTTAGAAAACTTTACTACATTTTCAACATTATTCTCAAATTTTGAAAGAATTTGAAATACTAATAAAATTCAACCTAAAACACCGTTTCTTTTGAAGTAGGTTGAAGATTTTCAGGTAGAAAGTAGTGCTACACTATGATTACAAACAAAGAGAACAGGACAGGAAGCAAAGTTTATGAACTTTTTTGTTGCAGCCATTTTTGGCATAACTTCAAATTAAGCGATAGTAAAAATTGGTGTATTTTGGGGTGATAGACACACATTGAGTGTGATTTCAATATACTGTAAGAGTTTTCTCGTTTTCTTTCCATTGACATTTATATCCACTATAAGAATTGCTGTTTTTTAACATAGAATCTTGGTTATGTTGTTTTATAGAACGTAATGATGCATACTTAATGGTTGAGTCTACTTGGAATAGATCGTTGCGATAAAATATAAAGTGAAAACACAAAGAGCACCAAGGACAAGAGATACTCTTTGGTATAATTTCAACAGAATACGGAGTAAAGTTACGACAGTTATGATAATACTTGATAATACGGCATTTTATAAATAGAAGCGACAACATTACCACACTAAACGCACACCCAAAGACAAAAAGTTTAACTCATTTTTAAACCATATAAATTCCTATGAATCTCAAATTAAATCCTTCGACATACGTCAAAAAAGATAACTGAAAACGACCTTCTACTCCTTCAAAATCATTCAAAATGATTCTCACTAATCACACAACTTCTTTGCAGTCTTATCGTAATAATCAAAGATAAGAACACTCACTGAACCACATAACAACTGAGGCAACCTAAGCCCTGTTGCAAACTCACAACCACCATGATGTCTTTTATCCTATGTCAAGTAAGTTTCGTCAAAAATAACCACTAAATTGACATAACCGAAGTACATCATCTAAAGCCGATAAGAACATACGAGGATTCTGTGCCTGGGAACTGTAATTCGTAATTGGGGTGGAGAAGGCTTTAAAGGAAGCTACATGCTGAATTTACTAGCGCCGTAAAATCAGTTAATCGGTTCAACATATTCACCATGATAAATTTTGTAGTGGAGGATAAAGTGAGACAGATCTTGATTGCAATACTGAAGTTCGCAGTTGGCATGTTAATCAAGATCGTTGTGAATTTACTAGTGCTTCTTATAAACAAAGATTGGTACAACTTGATCAATGTTTCGTGGGATTGGCAACAAGTGTCTGACTTGTTATTCTACTTTGTCAACGTTAGTTATATTAACAAGCAGAACTTGGACAGAGCGTATAATGGAGGGAAAGCATTAGCTGTTGTGATGTTAGTTGTTTTAATTGCAACTGTGCACAGTCTCTCGGAATTTCTCAGTATTGAGTTTGCAAGAATAGCACCACCCAGGGAGATACCCATTTCCCATGACAATGTCACAGGTGCAAACTTATTGAACGTGATTCCAGTTAGTAACTACTTGAACGCGCTGACAAGGGAGATGGACTACTCAGGTAACACTCGCAACATGATTCAAAACTTTATGAATAATTTGGACAACGGAGGAGCTCTCCATTTTTTGGAGAATGTGGCTTTAGGAATGCAGAACCCACTATGGGCAACAGTTGCGCATCCTGAGGAAGTATTTGCATACAAGGGTGTTTGGTCAATGAATGTCTACCAAAATTTCGCCCAGTCTATAGGCAACACTGGATTGATAGGCCAAATAGCGACAATGCTATTGACGTCAACTGTGAGCTCATGCGGAAATCCGGAGACTCTCTGCTCTGATTCCCAGTTGGTCGATCTATCAAATATTCCCAAAATATACGACAACGCAACCGCGGCAACCTTTGGAACAATAGCATGGCTGTATGATGGACTGGAGAACAAAAACTCGTCCACCTTTGTTTCAGGAACGCACTACTACAAGAATGGGTCTTGGAACTTCATGACAGGGGTTGAAACCATCACCTACGAAGATCCTATAAATTTCAACTTCAGTCTGAACTATGCTACAAATATAAGTAAAATCCACCATAATTGGAATGGTCCATACGGAATCGCAGTGGAAACTCCAGACACCCCTGTCAACTTTAACTTCTCACTGAACATTTCAACAGCTAATATGTCAGAAATCGGGGAAGCAGGAAGGTTGAAGTCGATAATGGAGGAGTATAATCGGTACAATTTAGATGTCACTAGTTACGAATATCCCTCAGACGGAAACGTTACCAATGGAACGTCAATATATCTTGATGGTGAGTACAAAGAAAGTGAGATATTAGGGGTGTTCTTGGAACTGGACCCAGTTATCAATGGTGTCTGCTCACCAGGATTTACTAAAGAACCTCTTTTCATTACCGCTAACTTCAGTACCGATTATGAAACTTCTGTTCTAGTCACAGGGAATATGTACGTAGGTAACTGTGACAGTAACGGAGTTCAGGTGGTGCCATACGAGTATAAGTTATCCAATTTACTGGTTACCGACTTGAGCGTGAATACATTGAGTGGCAATTTGGATATGGACGCAGTAGTGATTGCAAACACACTAGACGTTTCAAATGACACGATCAGCAGTCCCATAACGAGAAACATGGACCAGTTAATGCAAGATGTTCGTAATAGATGTGCATTGAATAACTGTCAGTATGCTCCTAGTTTCATCATTAAGTACGACTGCTCCAGGTTGGCGGCATTGATGATATCTGTCTTGGTTCTCTGTTTAGTTTTCAGTTTGATCTGTACCACGGTCAAGTGGATTAGACATCCAGTCACCGTGCAACAGGCTACACACCAGGCCATGTCTAGAGGAAATGAGAGTTGGAATTATTGGTGGGACAATAATACCAGTCCTTGGAGATTTGGTACCAGCTACAATCAAACCACTGACATGAATCATTTGGGTGTGATCAGATGGAAAGCCTCATCTCCTGCCGTTCCAGGTCATGCTTATGGCTCAAGTCAATTGGACGATGGCTCTGTAATGAGAGAGAGAAGAGGGAAAATGAATAGTAAGACGGTTTAAAGCGTTCCCATTGTGATTCTATTTAGTTCTAAGTATGCGAATGAAAATCAGCAAAAAGTGAACAGCATTCTGTAGAATGAGTATATGTGGAGTTTAACTATGAATTCCGTGACTGTCACTCCATTCTATTTACATATACCATCAGTACTTCAGGTTTCATACCCCAGCCACTCAACTAATGCATATGGTATCCCTGTTTATTAGAATTAATATTCAAGGGTGCGAAAAGCTAATTCGATGAGGCTTAAAAGGCTGCAAATCACGGCTAAAAAATAAATACGTCATAACAAGAGACGTCCTGCATGTACCGAGGCTTAAGCGTAGATTCGTATTTTAACTTCAATACGAACAGGATGCTCAAACGACTTAATTATGGCTGTTCCCCAAGTATAATAGTAGATACAATCTGCTCTATTTTATCACTTTATTTGGTAGATTTAGAATCGATAAAGATGTGGCAATATCACGCGTCTGACACAGCAAGACAGATCTTAATCACCTTTCTGGCACTTTCAGTCTCGTTGCTATTCAAATTGGTAGTTAATTTGTTCGTCGTTATCTTCACCCATAACAGCTACAACTTAGTTAATTCAGCATGGGACTGGCAGCAAGTTTCTGATTTGTTTTTCTACTTTGCCACGGTTAGTTTTGTTAACAAGCAGAATCAGGACAGAAGATATAATGGAGGTAAGGCATTGCTGGTTGTGATAGTGATTGCGATACTAGCCGCCATACACAGTCTCTCAGGATTTCTCACGATCGAGTTTGCTAGAATTGCGCCTATAATCCAAATTCCAACTTCCAAAAACAACATCACTGGGAACAGCTTGGTAAACACCATCCCTGTTAGCAATTACTTCCACAACAATTACCAGGAACCAAACTATGACACTAATAGGCGGAACTTCATAAACAATTTCGTGAACGACCAAAACTTCTCTTCAAACAGCTTCTTGTACAACATGGCCGTCGGTATGGAGAACCCACTCTTCTGCACTGCGGGACACCCCGGTACTAAATTTTACTACCAGGGAGATTGGTCGCAAAGTATTCTCACGAATTACTCTACAGCACTGAGTAATTTTGCAACAACTGGTTCAAGTAGCCTACTGCAGGCTACAGTTAATTCCAATTATTGTGGAAATATATCAGAGACCTGTACCATCGAAGAAGTAAGTGGCTTATCGACGATTCCCAAAATATACGATAACGCGACTTCATCTGTTCTTCAAACATACCAGTGGCTGTATAATGGCGACTTGAATAAAAATAGGTCCACTTGGGTATCTGGAACGCATTACTACAACAATGGCTCTTGGAATTTTATGACTGCCACTGAAACTGTGACTTACTATCAACCTTTCAATTTTACATTTGACAGGATCAATGGAGTCAACGATACCAGTACTCCTTATAGTCTTAATGTCAGTACTATTCAACAAGAAAAATGGGACGAAGCTCTTGCTTCGAAGAATCCATTTTACTTGGATGTCACTACTTGGGGGACATATGGGAGTACGCTGGGACTAAAGAAACTTACAAATGAGAGCGACTATACAGGTAACGATTTGATGTACTCATTTTTTCTAGTGGATCCAACGATACTTTTTGATACGGAGGGAGAGGAATCTTGTATATACGTGACCCAACAACCGACCCTATTTACTGCAAATATTTCATCTAGTGATACTGAAATCTACGTCACAGGTCTTATATACTATCCATATTGCTACTATGGGGCGCTTGTGACTCCATACAACTACACTTTGTCAAATATACTGTTGTCCGATTTGAGTGTGAATACTTTGGCAAATGTGTTGGACCATGATGCGGTTGTCATTGGAAACACACTCGATGTGACGAATGGAACACAGAACGCTATCGTGAAGACCAATATGCAAGATTTGTTGCAAGACAGACGTAACCAGTGTGCTCTAAGTAGTTGCGTGTGCGCGAAGGATTATGAACTCAAGTACGATTGCTCGTTGTTGTTGACCATAATGGTGGGACACTTGATTGTTTGCGCCGTTGTAAGTTTGCTCATTTCGATAGTGAAGTGGATTAGGGAGCCTGTCACTGCACAACAAGCGACTCATGAAGCTATGTCAGTAAAAAACAAATGTTGGAACTACTGGTGGGACAATAAATCGGGGCCCTGGGAGTTCACGTCAGTTTTCAATGAAAAAACTGAAAAGAACTACTTGGGAGTTTTCAGAGAAAAGAGTTATACGTCTGCTGTTGAGGGGCGTCCATATGGCCTGGTCCCTGATTATCTTCCGAGCGACACAGAGTATTATGGAAGTGAAAAAAACAATGGATATATCAGGTTGTTAGGAAATGAGCGTTCCAGGTAGTGTGAGAAGCAGAAAGTTATCTGATTTGCAGCCATTTAATATGCAGGAGCCAATAATTTGCGGAATCTGAATGCGAAAAAGCGGTGTGAATTCCCGAAATCGGTTAGCGCTGAGACGATTTCAAAAGACATTCAGATTTGAAAGAAAAAACAGTGCTTGATATTAAAACAAGAGAACCAGGTCTAGAGAGTTAAGCGATATGTAGTTTTTTCGAGCAAGAAAACAAAATTCTAGCTCTTCTTGGGGCTTTCTAATATTAGTCTGTATTGTGAATTTTATACTTTGAGAGCAAATACACTCTTCCTTAGTTGCATAATTGGGCTCAGTCCAAAAAAACATTAGAAAACTTTACTACATTTTCAACATTAATCTCAAATTTTGAAAGAATTTGAAATGCTAATGAAATTCAACTTGAAAGAGCGTTTCTTCTGAAGTAGGTTGAAGATTTTCAGGTAGAAAGTAGTGCTACACTTTTACAAACAAAGAGAAGAGGAAGAAGCAAAATTTATAAACCTGCATTGTTGCAGCCATTTTTGGCATAACTTAAGATTAAGTCACAGTAAAAATTGGTATACTTTGGGTTGATAGAAATCCCTAGAGAATGTAGTTTCAACATTTGATCCGTTAGGAAAATCATTTACATGAGTAGGCTTAATGTTAGATAACCAAATAAACCAAAGAGGAACTGATGTTGGTTATTAAGTAAAAAATCTTGAAAGTGATGATTTTCGAGTCTATCTGGTGAACGAGGAAAGATCGCGTGAGTTAGAATGATTTCACTCATAGAATAGATCACTAGACAAAAGTATCCCCCAATCTTTATAATGAATACGATGCACTATTCTGATAATCTTCTACTTCGTAATTTAATAATAATACCAGCTAGGAAAAAGGACAAAATGTACTTGAAACACTCAAATCAACGCACACCAAAGACAAAAAGTCAAATCTTAATCCAAAAACTAGATACTTCGACTCCGCTAAAAAAGGTTTCTTAAATGGGATTTTAACTATTTCAATCAATCCTAACTGCTCTCGCTTCTCACTCTCCTTGTTCAAACATGGTAAAGGTAGTGGAGTGAAATCGCCAACCTAGACAACTAAACCACTGCAAACTCACAACCATAGTGACAACTCCAATACATTCGTCAAATATAAAATAACCACGAAAACAAAGTTCGGTATAACCGAAGTGCATTTTATACAAAATAAAACCGATGACCACAAACCTGATACGAGAATACCGTACCTGAAAACCTTAATTCGTAAACTGAACGGCATTAAAAGTGAATTTAACTGATAAAGTTCCGCTGTAAAATCATCAACGCAACTCTTCAGCATAATCTCATTCAACCATGATCAACTTAATAGTGGAGGATAAAGTAAGACAGATCTTGATTGCTATACTGAAGTTTTCAGTTGGCATGTTGGTTAAGATCATTGCTAACTTAACCGTCCTCATCCTTAACAAGGACTGGTACAACTTGATCAATGTTTCTTGGGATTGGCAACAAGTTTCTGACTTGTTTTTCTACTTTATCACAGTTGGTTTTGTTAGCAAGCAAAACTTGGACAGAACTTACAATGGAACGAAAGCATTTGCAGTTGTGACAATTATTGTTTTGATTGCAACCTTACACAGTCTTTCAGAATTTCTCACCATTGAGTTTGCAAGAATAGCACCACCCAGGCAGATACCCATCTCCCATAATAATGTCACTGGTGATAACTTGATGAACGTGATTCCAGTTAGTAATTACTTGAACGCTCTGACGAGGGAAATGGACTACGCTGGTAACACTCGCAACATGATTCATAATTTTATGAATAATTTGGACAACGGAGGAGCTCTCCATTTTTTGGAGAATGTAGTTACAGGAATGCAGAACCCACTCTGGGCAACGGTTGCGCATCCTGAGGAAGTATTTGCATATAAGGGTGTTTGGTCAATGGACATATACCAGACTTTCCTCGAGACCATAAGTTTAGATGCCTCGGTAGGCCAAATAGCGAACATGTTATTGACTTCAACTGTGAGCTCATGCGGAGATCCGTCGTCTCTTTGCTCTGATTCCCAGTTGGTAGACTTATCAAAGATCCCCAAAATATATGACAACGCAACCGCGGCCACCTTTGGAACAATAGCATGGCTGTATGATGGACTTGCGAACAAAAACTCATCCACCTGGGTTTCTGGAACGCACTACTACAAGAATGGTTCTTGGAACTTCATGACAGGCATAGAAACCATAACCTACGAAGGTCCTATAAACTTCAATTTCAGTCTGAACTACGACACAAATAGAAGCACTATTGACTATAATTGGAATGGTACATACGGTATCGTAGGAGAAACCCCAGAAACCCCTGTCAACTTTAACTTCTCACTGAACATTTCAACAGCTAATATGTCAGAAATTGGGGAAGCAGGAAGGTTGAAGTCGATAATGGAGGAGTATAATCGGTACAATTTAGATGTCACAAATTACATTCATCCCATCGTCACCAATGGAACGTCAATATATCTTGATGGTGAGTACAAAGAAAGTGAGATATTAGGGGTGTTCTTGGAACTGGACCCAGTTATCAATGGTGTCTGCTCACCAGGATTTACTAAAGAACCTCTTTTCATTACCGCTAACTTCAGTACCGATTATGAAACTTCTGTTCTAGTCACAGGGAATATGTACGTAGGTAACTGTGACAGTAACGGAGTTCAGGTGGTGCCATACGAGTATAAGTTATCCAATTTACTGGTGACCGACTTAAGTGCGAACACATTGAGTGGAAACTTGGAAATGGATGCAGTGGTGATTGCCAACACGCTAGACGTTTCAAATGACACGATCAGCAGTCCCATAACGAGAAACATGGACCAGCTTATGAAAGACGTCCGTAATAGATGTGCATTGAATAGCTGTCAGTATGCTCCTAGTTTCATCATTAAGTATGACTGTTCTAGGTTGGCGGCTTTAATGATATCTATCTTGGTTCTCTGTTTAGTTTTCAGCTTAATCAGTACTATAGTTAAGTGGATTAGACATCCAGTTAGCGTTCAACAGGCCACGCACGAGGCCATGTCAAGAGGTAATGAGAGTTGGAATTACTGGTGGGACAACAACACCAGTCCGTGGAGATTTGGAACCAGCTACAATCAAGCCACTGACATGAATCATTTGGGTGTGGTCAGATGGAAAACGTCTGCTCCTGCTGTTCCAGGTCATGCTTACGGCTCTAGTCAATTAGACGATTGCTCATCCTTGAGAGAGAGGAGAGGGAAAATGTTTAGCAAGACGTTTTAAAGATCGTCGTAGTGACTCTTTTTAGAACTAAGTATGCGAATGAAAAATTAGTAGAAAAGACATGCGGATTCTGTAGTACGAGTATGGGGAACTTAATAGGTGAAACCATCTTCATAAAATGTCCATCTACCTTCTCTGCTAAAAGATTTGTATTCCAGCAGTGAATTCATTCAACTAGTGCATATATACCCTTGTTTCTTATTCAAGGTTGCGAAAAGCGTCAACGAAGCTTAAAAAGGCTGCAAATCATAGCTAAAAAATAAATACGTCAGAGAAAGGCACGTCCTGCACGAACACAAGAAGCATGTACATATTCGTATTTTAACTACAATACGAGCGGAATGCTCAAATGACTTAATTATGGCTCGTCCCCAGGTATTAGAATAGATAAAATCTGCTCTGTTTTATTTACTTTTCTTTGGTAGAATTACTATCAATAAAGATGTGGAAATATCACGCGTCTGACACGGCAAGACAGATCTTAATCACCTTTCTGGCCCTTTCTGTCTCGTTGCTATTCAAACTTGTGGTTAATTTGTTCGTCATTATATGCACCCACAACAGCTACAACTTGGTTAATTCAGCATGGGATTGGCAACAAGTATCTGACTTATTTTTCTACTTTGTCAATATCAGGATTGTTAATAAGCAGAACCAGGACAGAAGATATAATGGAGGTAAGGCACTCGTGGTTGTGATGGTGATAGTAATACTTGCAACCATCCACACTCTCTCAGGGTTTCTCACTATCGAGTTTGCAAGAATTGCGCCTATAATCCAAATTCCAACCACCAAAAACAACATTACTGGGGACATCATTGTGAACACCATTCCAGTTAGCAATTACTTGAAATACAATTATCTGGAGCCAAACTACGACTCGAATAGACAGAACTTCATAAACAATTTTGTGAACAACCAAAACTTTTCAACAAACAACTTCTTGTACAACATGGCCATCGGTATGGAGAACCCGCTCTTCTGCACTGCAGGGCACCCTGGCACTAAATTTTACTATCAGGGAGATTGGTCGCAAAGTATTCTCGCGAATTACTCTACAACGCTGGCTTTATTTATTTCGTCTAGCTCAAGTGGCCTAGTTCAGGCTACAGTTAATTCCAACTTTTGCGGAAATATATCAGAGACTTGCACCACCGAAGAGGTAAGTGCATTATCGACGATTCCCAAAATATACGACAACGCGACTTCGTCTGTTCTTGAGACCTACCAGTGGCTGTATGATGGTACGTTGAATAAAAATAGGTCCACTTGGGTATCTGGAACGCATTACTACAACAATGGTTCTTGGAGCTTTATGACTGCCACTGAAACTGTAACTTATTATCAACCTTTCAATTTTACTTTCAACGGGGATGTTACATACCAGGGTACCAATGCTATATTTAAACCTAGTGTCAATAATATTCAACAAGAAAAATGGGACGAAGCTCTTGCTTCAAAGAATCCGTTTTACTTCGATATCACTACTTTTGGGACATATGGGAGTACGCAGGGACTAAAGAAACTTACAAATGAGAGCGACTATACAGGTAAAGATTTGTTGTACTCATTCTTCTTAGTGGATCCAATGTTACTTGCGCATCAGGGAGCACAGGTACCTTGTGGATTCCAGACCCAACAACCGACTCTTATTACTGGAAATCTTTCATCTAATGGCGATTCTGAAATCTACGTCACAGGATTTATGTACTATCCACGATGCTCCTATGGGTCACTTGTGACTCCATACAACTACACTTTGTCAAATATACTGTTATCTGATTTGAGTGTGAATACTTTGGGAAATAAGTTAGACCATGACGCAGTAGTTATTGGCAACACACTCGATGTGACGAATGGCACTCAGGATGCTGTTGTAAAGACCAATATGCAAGATTTGATGAAAGACAGACGTAATCAGTGCGCTGTAAGTAAGTGCGAGTACGCGAAAGATTTTGATATCAAGTACGATTGCTCGTTGTTGTTGTCCATTATGGTGGGACATTTGGTTGCCTGTGCCGTGTTGAGCGTGATTATAACGATATTGAAGTGGTTCAGACAGCCTGTCACTGTGCAGCATGCTACCCACGAGGCTATGTCTATAAGAGACAAATGTTGGAACTACTGGTGGGACAATAAATCGGGACCTTGGACATTCACTTCAGTTTTTGATGAAAAAACTGACAAGAATTACTTGGGAGTTTTCAGAGAGACGAGTTATACGTCTGCCGTGAAGGGCCAACCTTATGGTCTGGTATCTGATTATCTGTTGAAAGAGCAAGAATCTGATGGAAGTGAAACGAATCAAGGGTATTCCAAGTTGTCAGAAAATGATAGCGATCCAAGTAGTTTGACATGAATGGGATTGTATGTATATACTGATTTGCAGCCATTTATATGCAGGAATCAAAAGTAACTAGATAAAGATAATAGGTAATTACAATTGACAAGAATGATAGAAAATTGATAGTTAGATTAAGGAAAGAGTGTAGTTGAGAGTGTAAGCTTGTTAAGTTTCCTATTCGGTAGTTTACTATTCAGTTTGTTGATATATGTAATCAATAACAAACTGATAGGCTCTAGGGTTTTGTATAGATGCCTGAATACCGAGTTTCTTGGGGTGAAAGAAGGCAGAGTCAAACTGGATGCTTTTGTTGAGACAACTCTCTTCAATTCTATGAAGAGGTATCCCTTTAACTAGATTTCTTAGTAGATATCCTTATAAACTCTAAAAATTATATACACTAAATTGGTAAATCATTCTATATTATTAGTTCTCAGACAATCCAATGGAGATAAACAGACCGAGAAACCTCAACTCAACCAAAAAACTACCTCTCCATAGTTCAACCAATTGTTCAACCAACTACTTCCAAAAACACAAGAAAACACTCAAATCTTTAAGATTTTTTCAATCTCCAAAATCCCATAGTAAACCAATCATCTCCCATCCTTTACTCATCAAATACCATTCTACCTCTACCTCCTCTCTAAATTTCCTACAAAAACAACTCAATACTCCGGTGGCAATGTTCATTACTATTTACATGTGAGTCATATGACTCATAGTCCACAAGATTCACCATCAAGAATCGCCACCAAAATTAGCAGTAGCATAATCTTAGCCATAAAGATAAGAATTATCATATTCTCAGCCATCAACACATCTTAATCAATATCAAATATGAATGATATCATCTCTAATTAAAATCTCTAGCTTGCATGTTTCTAGTCATCGCAGGCAAAGCTATTCTTATACCATCCAACTCCTTAGTCATCTTGACCTGACATCCCAATCTTGAAGTTTCCGTCAAACCAAAAGCCAAATCCAACATATCATTTTCATCATCATCAGGCTCAGGAATCTCATCATAGAATTCTGGGTCTACGATAACATGACAAGTAGAACAAGCACAAGAACCACCACAAGCACCTTCCATGTCTAAATTATGTGCCTGAGCGATATCCAAGATGTTATCACCTTCAGCAACCTCGTAAGTGTGCTGCAGTCCATCTTTAAGAATGAAGGTGATATGGAGCTCTTCACCGGGTTTAGGCTTGTGGATATGACCGTGGAAGTTTGGTACGGATTGGTGAAAGTTTCTAATTATCGGACCAAACTGAGCTCTTGGGATCATGGATCTGGAGAATGAACCGCTGGATGGCATGGCCGTCCTGGCCACGGTTCTGACCATAGAGCGCGCTAAGTTCATGTTGATTGATGAAAATTTGTTTGCTTGATTTTTTCCATTAATTTGAGATTGGTAATTTGATTTATCGTAAAATATATCATTAAAGTATGAGTATGTTTAAGAGAAGTTGATTTATATTATGAATATAGTATAATTTTCAACTTTAAGAGAATTAGAATATAAAGGTATGAATCTATTATTTGTAATCAATTTAGTGATGTCAATTTAGTGAACAATTTAATGATAGATAATCAATGTAGATAATCAATTTAATATAGATAATCAAATAATGAACAATCAGTTAATCAAAATATAACCAATTAACCAATTTAACTAATTGTGAGGATCATACCAATTAAACATACCAATTGAAAATATTAATACCAATTAAACATACCAATAAAATCTTACACATTAAACATACCAAAAAACATATTAATATAAAAATAGATCAACTTAAAACATTATATTAAAGTACTCAATACTAAGAATCAAAACACACGTAAACGTACCTAATTACCAAAACTTACTAGCAAGAACAAGGAAAATCAACAATATCAAAACAGCAATAATTGCATAACTAATAAACTTGTTCGCAGTCAATCTTCTACTCATCGATTTCAACGTACGTATAGACGTATCAACATAGTTATCAGCAGATTGTAATGTGTTTCTAGCACCCGAAATTTGCTCTCTTTGAGATCTCAAATCATTAAGAATATTCCCTCCAATACTCTCAGTTTCCAAAGCAATACGTTGACTATCTCTTAATCTCTGCGATGATCTATCCAACAGCGAATTGTTCTGCAAAAGTTGTCTACGTTGTTCATCATGTAATCCTCCTCCTCCAACACTATCATCATCTCTATATCCTCCAAACAATTCGTCTCTGTCTTGGTTGTCTAACAACTGCTTAAGCTTGTCCTTGGCTTCATCAATCTGCGACTTAAACTGACGTATTTTGGTGTTGTAACCCGATCTCTGATTACTAGGCAAACTCTGAACTTCTATGCCCATTTGCTCCAAAACCTCCAACCCTTCGTCGGTGGCGGTCTCAATTGCCCTCAAGTGCTCTCTTCTTTGTTCTGTTTGGTTAGTATTCGGTTTTTTAGGTGGATTGCTCAGGAACTTACCTCCTTGTGCCGACGACACCTGTACCAACTTGGCCTTGGCCTCCTGGAGTGCCAACTGGAAGTCGGACTCGTATGTTTCAAAGATATCAGACATGGTTGTGGATTTAAGTGACGGTGTAAAAAAGGAGAATATATATGAGAGTCACGTGAGTGACTCTTTAATTTTTAGATTAACAGTTGAATAACAGTTAAGAGTTTAGTTGAGTAGTAGAGATTAGGAGTGGAGATCTGGATAGTTGAGATGGATGATGGAGATTTGAATAGTGATGATGGGAGGTATAAATTGTTATTTATAATTAGGTTTGTTATGGGATTTTTAGTAAATCGTCGATATTTGTCAGTCTTTGAAATTTTATTTTGGATTATTTACACAGTTGACGTTTCCCTTAATGTCCATTAACGTTTGTACTGGATGAGAAAAGTTTGTGATTAGAGTCGGGTTTCAAAATAATTTTTGGGTGCAAAATTTTAGTTACTATTTAATATGTCAATTTAGCGAGATAACGGTTAGATTTATTATCACAACAACCTTCATATTTACCAAGAAAGAGACGAATGCAAAAGTTCTTGTTGGTTTTGTTATGCATATTTGGGTATACTCAAGTGTCTAATTTATTTACTGGATACTTTGCATTAGTAGCTGGTGTAATACTTTAAAATGTATTTATTCCATTAGTTAATAAATTTAAAAAGTAAAAAGGTACAACCGGAGATCAAGTGTCATCTCTTAGTAATTTTAACACTCCGGAAGGAGATTGATTTCGTGCTTTATACTCGAATAGAATGATGGTTCAACCCATAGTACAATTTCAAACCTCATTCAATCAATAATGTAAATCGATTTCGTCCACAATTTAAATTAAATTACTCATAAATAGACCCTTACAAATAAATATAACAACTTCAACTCTAACCTCATAGACAACACCATTATACAAAACCTAATTTTATATCTCATTTATTATCAGTCTATACTAGGTTCTCTCAATGAAAGTGGATTTAAATAAATTTATAACTCATTTAAATAGTTTCAAATGGAGTTCAAGGTTTAAGATACACCACTCAACTTAAACAGAATGCGATTCATGCTCAATTAATATAGTTATCCACGCTTAAAACTATCAACACTAAAACAGGATACTATCAACCCAACTTAATCGCTCGTTCCTCATTTGAGGTCGCTTGCGCGCTCACATACTCTTAAGTATGCGTCTCAATCTCATCACTAGAAACATCATCCTCATCCTCCTTCAACTTATACTTTGTAAAAGCCAGCTTGATCTGACTCAACAAATCATCATCCACAGCCGAGTTCGAGTCAACCGACCCCCGCAGCGTCGAACGCGACAACCCATGCTCGCCAATATTAGTACCATGGTCAGTCTCGTGAGCCTTTCTAGCAGCACTCAAGTTAGAATGGTGGTCTGACTCGTCCACATCCAAATCCAAAGCATTCACAGTCAAGTTCAATAACGACTTGCCCGATCTTCTTCTCGTCAACTGTCCCGGGAATGGTCCAGCCTTCGGGAAGAACTGCTTGATCTCCTCGTCCAAGTCATCAGACACAGCAGAGTCAAAAACACTCTTACGACGCCCGTTAGCTGGGGTACGTGGTGTCTTTGGAATTCTACACAGAACACCATTGTCGTGGATCCATTTAGCAACAACAGCAGTCCAACCACACTGGTGCAGAGCACCCAAACCACGACCAGTGTCACCGTCAAAGTACTCGTAGAACGGAACATAATCCTTAAACAATGGATCCTTGTTAACCAAGTCATTGTCACCATTACAAGCTCTGTTACCTTCCTCATCTGGAATGAACAAATGCATCAAACGGTGCTGAATCTCCTGGGCACATTGAGCCAAGTTCAAGAACTCACCGGATCCCTTTGGACACTCAACCTTCAAGTCTGGACCGTAGTACAAGTAGAAACGTTGCAAGGCTTCAACTAACAAAAAGTTGACTGGGAACCAAATTGGACCTCTCCAGTTGGAGTTACCTCCAAACATACCGGAATCAGACTCACCAGGTAAGTATCCAACTGTATACTTTTGGCCATTTACGTCCATTTCGAATGGGTGATCCTTGTGGTGTTTGGATAAAGAACGAATACCATATGGAGACAAAAATTCATCTTCATTCAACATTCTGTCCAAAATGGCCAATAAACGGTCCTTATTAACAAGAGCAAGCAATAAACGCTCACCCACACCTCTAGTCTCCATCAGCGCAATATTACGCTGAGCAACCCATTTACGGTGAGTCAAGAACCAATCCAAACGCTTTTTGAAGTCTGGGAAACGCTCCAAAATTTCAGGCTCCAAAGTAAGAGAAGCATAAAGCGGAATCAAACCAACTAAAGATCTAACAGGTAAACTCTGAGAGTTGTTACCTCCCAAATTAATAGCATCATAATAAAATTGATCCTTTTCATCCCATAAAGATCTATCAGTGGTTTCCAAATCACCAATTCCAGCACCTCTATAACTCATTGCATCAGCAATCATTACAAAATGCTCGAAAAATTTGGAAGCGATATTCTGGTAAACTGGTCTCGTTTTGGCCAATTCCAAAGCAATGTTCAACATCTGCAAAGAGAAAAACGCCATCCAACCAGTCGAATCGGCTTGCTCCAATTGTCCTCCGGTAGGTAAATCCTCAGAACGGTTGAAAACACCAATATTGTCCAATCCTAAGAATCCACCCTCAAAAACGTTATTTCCATCGAAATCCTTACGGTTAACCCACCACAGGAAGTTCATCATCAACTTGTGGAAAACACGTTCTAAGAACTCAGTATCTTCTCTACCGTACATTTTACGCTCGATTTTGTAGATACGGTAGGCAGACCAGGCATGAACTGGAGGGTTCACATCGGAGAAATTCCACTCATAAGCTGGAATTTGTCCGTTAGGATGCATGTACCATTCACGTAAAAGTAAATCGATCTGGTTTTTAGCAAACGTAGGGTCAATCATTGCAAGTGGAATACAATGGAAAGCAGTATCCCAAGCTGCAAAAAATGGATACTCCCATTTATCAGGTAACGACAAAATATCGTTAATGTACAAATGCTTCCAGTCCTGGTTACGACCATTTGCACGGTTCATTGGTGGTTTTGGAGTATTTGGATCACCACTCAGCCAGTAATTGTGAACAAAGTAGTAAAATTGCTTGGTCCACAATAACCCAGCAAAAGCTTGACGTTGAACTTGTCTCAAATCATCACTCATTGGCAATGGAGAAACCTTCCAGTAAAACGCATCAGCTTCATCTTGACGTCTACTGAAAATTTGGTCAAACTCATACTCATCAATATCCTCCTTACTATCGGAAAAACGATAACGTAAGGTCACATAATCATCAGGTTGAACACCACCAGAAGCATTGAACGAGAAAAGTGCAGAGGTCTTGGTACCTTCAAAATCAGGATTAACAGCACTCTTATCACCATCAATAACATAATCATGAAATGCATCCTTAACATACTCATGTTTGTTAGGTTGGCCATACAAACGTTTGGTGTTAGTTTCATTCTCGGTAAACAACAATTGAGGCTCAACATCATCGGCAGTCTCATCGTAACCCGGAGCAGGTGCGAAAACCAAGTACTTGGTACCAAACTTCTCATGCTCAACCTTGACAGTGTACTCATTCTCCATAGACAAACGAGGTTTCTCAATCAGAGCCTCTTCCGAACCCCAAGCCCAGGTGTTACGCAACACCAAATGAGGTAAAATGTGCAATGGAGCAACCTTATCACTACGGTTATAAGCAGTAACACGGAACAACAACTCATCTGGATCCTCATCTCCCTTTGCCATTTCAAAAACAACATCAAAATATTCGTTATTCTCAAATAACCCAGTGTCTGTAATTTCGTACTCCTTTTCCAACCTCAGTCTTTTTCCATTCTCCTCAATTAACTCCTTGTAAGGGAACTTATTCTGAGGATACTTGTACAAGTACTTCATATACGAATGGGAAGGAGTGTTATCTAAATAATAGTACAACTCCTTTACATCCTCACCATGATTACCCTGAGAATTGGTAACACCAAACGCTTTTTCCTTCAAGATATCGTCTTTTTCGTTCCAAAGTCCCAAAGAGAAGCAAAGCAACTGATGATCATCAGAGACACCAGCCAAACCGTCTTCACCCCAACGGTAAGTTCTGGATCTTGAATGTTCAAAGGGGAAATCTGACCACGCGTCACCGTCGGCCGAGTAGTCCTCACGAACGGTAGCCCACTGACGCTCACCTAGGTAAGGACCCCAGCGGCGGTATGCTTCGTTCAGGAGACGCGACTCCTCCTTGGTCACCTTGGCGTTGGCATTGAACGTGGAATAGTGGTAATCTGACATGCCGAAGAAAAGATGATAAAGGATTAAATTTATGAGGATGGTGAGAAAACTTCTGGAAGTTTGGATGGGGGACAAAAGTGAAAGGCGGATATGCAGGAGTCCGATAAAGAGTATAAAGGAGAGGAAGGGAAAGGAAAGGGAGAGTAAGGGAGGGTATAGAGGGTGAAAGAGAGGTAAAAGAGAGATGTATAGGGTTGGAGAGGGTTATAGATGAGTTGGAGGTGAAGAGGTATTGGGGAAATGAGATTTTGATGGATAATTATTGGTGTATATGATTCGGGTGAATTGCGAAAAGGTTCACTAAATCGAAGCAAGGTTGGAGTTTTGTGGAAGGGAAGTTGAGGCGACGACAACGAACGAACGAACGAACGAACGAAGTGAGTGAGTGAGTGAGTGAGAGTTATAAAACTTATTAAAGTTATTAAGGAACCTACAAGTCATAAATATATACTCATCTCTAAATCAACTAATAGCCAACAATCTGAAAATTATATAATATATAAACTAATAAAAACTCAATTAATATTCCACAATTCTCCAACTTAATGCCAGAGAAGCAAGTTTTTTTGGCCAATGATCTGGTGGAGAATGATACACAAATTAGTTTGTACTCGTGAGGCTATTAATGTTTTCTGGTTGGATGTTAGAATGGTAAGTGAGAGAGATTAGGGTTGTAAATCATGGTACGGATTATTGAGAACCATGTGACATTTTTCTTTGTGGTTGGTATTCGGATAAACTGATTGAGAGTAGGGGGGAGGTGATTGGATGGGTATTGGGAATAGGAATAAAAGAAAAGATCAAAAAAGAAGAGATTTTTGAGTTCTAGAGTGGACGGAATTATTCAATATTTGGGATGAAAAAGAGCAATGATATTTAGGATACCAAGATTATTAATTTCTCACTCTTTAGAGATGACAAGTGAACGATTAACTCAATCTTTGAGAGATTGGACTATCCAAATAAAAGAATAATGAACAGAATAATATCAGAATAAAGAACAGAATAAAGAACAGAATAATTAAAAAACAGCATAAAAGTACAGAAAAGTACAGATAAATAAAAGAATAGTGTACCTCTATCAACCTCCCTTAAAATTTATGTCTTGGCTCGCCTTCCAATATGACCTGATCCGGTTTAACCATTCCGCTACAATTCCGCTCTTTTGAGCCTTGGGATGATTAAATGGTTATGATTATTTGCAGCTTGAAGAGAAAATGGGTATAGAGGTGGAATATTGTTTGTTTTCAAAATAACTGTAGAGAGTATTTTTTAATATTCTGTTAGGGTCTCATTATACGTGAAATGGTGAACCAGAAATCTTGAACAACAGACTTTTATTACTTTAGTTGCTGTCAATTTTGGTCTTTATTATCTTGAAATTTTGTTCCTCGGTTGTAATCTGTTCTTAGAGTATTTAGGTACTTTTACGTGATAATAATTACATACATGCTGTCCAGTCGGATATTCCGCAACACCCCTACCTGTACTTATCTTAAACCGCTGTGAAATATTCAAATGCTCTCACACTACAACTTAAACTGCTGTGAAATATTTCAACACTACCAACTTAACTGTTGAGAAAGATTCAAAATTCTAACAACTTTCGATGCTTAACTTTACGGCTCAATTATTTGGAAATACATGCATGATCTCCTCAGACAGCAACAATTGTAATTCACTTATCTTAAGTTTCACCGAGATTGAGGCGGAACATTCTGTTTTTAAGGGATTCGGTTTCAAGCTGCACCGCAAGTGGTCGCCATTAAAAGAACATATAAGATTCAGACATCAAAAGATAAGTCTTGGCCAATTTTCATTGCTATTAACGTCTGTAGCTTGGTGGTTTTACCAGTACTAGCATACTGACACACCTATAAATAATCAAATTGGCCGATATTGGTTGCAAAAATCAAAAATTTATTTTCCTAATAATTCAAGAAATATCTGTTTATTGGTTATTCGAAGAATAGGTCAATTTCACAATAATGATCACAATATAATATTCTTAAAGTTGCAGTCTTATAAGATTGGAGAGTAAAATACTGATTAAAAGTACGAGCGATGGAGGGGAGTAAGATGGAGGTAAAACTATTGCAGTAGAAAATAAAACTCAGATTATACTTACAATTTGTTCAACAAGATTGTTCCAGGTTTAGAAATCAGACCGTATTGTATTTTTGTCTATTTGTGAGGACTAGAGTATACACTGGTTATTAGGTCTCCTAATTGTTTGGTACCCATCACTTTAATAGCGCAACTGCACTCTCTGATCAACAACTATCACCTCCGATATGGCCTCAATGTTAAGCAATATATTTTATCCCTAGCAAATTCAAAGTATCATAAACGTAACCTGTCAAACTAGTTTACATTGTATTCTGTGGGTCCATTTGTTGTAATGTTGTTACCACTTAGAATTAGACAATGTTAATTCGTTCGTTCTTCGTTATTTGTAACATAACTTCATACATACAAACAATAGAGCACACTTCTCAAGTCGTAAACCATAATACCTTTCTATGTTAATACTCTTCACCATATTTTTCAACCACTTTTACGGTTCACCAAACGGAAAATACTAAACTCTAAAATTTGCAGCCAAAAACAAAAGAAATATGAAGAACAAATGATTGTTTATATCATATAAATAACAGTTTGATGTGATTTGATGAGGAAATAGTACTTCACGTATATGGTTAATCAGACCCACCCAAATCAGAAAAACCGTTGAGTGAAGTGAGCTTATTGAGTGGAATGAATATTCGTATACAAATATATGCTAAAGGAAGATCCATTTAGGCGTCCAATTTGATATCATCTTTAGAAATACTAACTTAACATAAAAGTATTAGAGAGCTAACAAATAGTGCATTAACTAAAAAGTGACTGTCAATTCGTACGCAAAAACTAATAGAGTACCAAGGTGACTAACAAGGTGTTAAATAAAGTAGTAACGTACTAATACAATAAAGTAATAGAGACTGTAAAATTGCGCTAAACGAAGTAATAAAGTACTATTTGTTTAACAAATATGTAATAGAGACAGTCAAAAACTAAATAGTAATACAGACGGTCAAAAACTAAATAGTAATACAGATGGTCAAAAACAAAATAGTAATAGAGACAGTCAAAATCTAAATAGTAATAGAGACAGTCAAAAACAAAATAGTATTAGAGTAGTCAAAAGAGCACTACTATAGTAAAATAGTAATAGAATGCTAGTCAAAATAACCAGTACTATAGTAAAATACTAATAGAATACTACTCAAAAATAAACAGTACTATAGTAACTAGTAATAGAATGCTAGTCAAAATATCCAGTACAATAGTAATAGTAAGAACCAGCAATTATTCATTTATACTTTTATTAACCATCAAAAACCGTCAAATCATTAGCAAAATGTAACTTGAACCCCCAATGTAACAACAAACTATATCTTTGTCCTATTTTGTTATCTTTTCAGACAAATTCTATGCATACGCTAATTAAAACACAACGCAAACTATACGTTGAGATGATGTCAGGAATCACGTCCGTCCCAGTTGAGGTGAAATTTAAACGACTTTTGACAGAATTGGCCGAAAATTTATATTTAGAGTGAAATGTGGAGTTGATATACGCTAAAAATAGTAAATCTTACGCAATGATTGGAGTCAACGAAGGCTCAAAATCAAAAAGCCGAGATGAAGTACGTAATATGGGTAATGTGGGATGACTCCACCGTACAATTGCACGTCAAGTCTTTGTATTCCACCTGCAAAAAACATCCTCTCATCGACACAAAATGATATTTCATATGAAGGCATCTTAGGTATTGTAAACCTAAGTGCTTTATTAATTACACTCTATTCATTACACTCTATTCATTACACTATATTCATTACACTCCTTTCATTACAAGTACTCTACTCACTAGAAGTCTAATCCTATCCTAATCAAAAGAATCACCAAAGCCCCAAAAATTTAAACTATGCGGCTCAACCACTTAGTGCTATATTCCACTGGGATACCAAAATGACGTAAAACAGCACGGCACCATCGCCCCCACTAACACTCCGAAACCAGCACTCCCAAATCGTACTTTAAATCCCACCACCACAAACCTGATGAGGCTTGGACATGAGCAGTTAATGAGCAGATCCACCAATTAAACCAGTAAAAACGCCAATTTTGCGCACGGCTTTGTACTGCAGTATAGCACATTCTACATTCGCAGGCACAGCGTGCACGGGATTGCCATCTCCATTCGCAGCAAAAGTTGCACGAGATTGCCCAATTGGTGAGCCCTTGCTTGATTTTTCATACTCTAAATTTCACAGTTACGGTGGGGCATTAGTAGTGATTTCAAATTGAGTCCTTTTCAACCGCATCTCTCCGCTTACAACCGCAACGTTTTCTCGTATCTGCCCTGCACAGAATCCTTTCGGGGTGGTAGTAGCGCAAATCACGGTTAGCGAGGATCCACTACAAATTCTATCGAAGCCAATCAAACTCAATCAAACTCACCAAAACCCACCAAAACTCACCAAAACTCATCCAACCTCTTCCAAACTCAATAAAACCCACCCATCTCACTACTAATTCTTCGCAAACCCACCAAAAACAAACCCAACCTCACCCTTCCTCCCTCCAAATCAAACCCTCCCATCCTTCATATAACCTATTTATAGCAATTCATTTCTCGATCATAAACAAAAAAAACCAAATTTTAGATCACTTTCAAGAGACAATCAATTGGCGTAGTCCTAGTTTTGAGAAGAATATGTCGCAGGAAATCTACGGACGCACTGTTCACAAGGTGTTCAACCAGGACTTTGTCATCGACAAGCGCTTTAAGATTGTCAAGGAGTTGGGTCATGGTGCTTATGGGATTGTTTGTTCTGCCAAGTACGACGAGGGTCCAGCAGATAATGGAGTAGACCTGACAGGCCAACAAGCTTCAAACTCTTCTTCCTCAGATGGATCTTATGTTGCAATCAAGAAAATCACCAACATCTTTAGTAAGAAGATCTTGTGTAAACGGTCTCTCCGTGAGCTCAAGCTCTTACAATTCTTCCGTGGTCATAAAAACATCACTTGTCTTTACGATCTTGATATAATCCCCAATCCAAGCACCGGAGAGTTCAATGAGGTGTACTTGTATGAGGAGTTGATGGAATGTGATATGCATCAGATTATCAGATCGGGCCAGCCCTTGACAGACTCACACTACCAGTCCTTTATATACCAGGTTTTGTGTGGTCTCAAGTACATACACCTGGCAGATGTCTTGCATCGTGATTTGAAACCGGGTAACTTGCTTGTGAATGCCGATTGTGAGTTGAAGATTTGCGATTTTGGGTTGGCAAGAGGGTTTCTGGAAAACCCAGAACAAAATGCAGGGTTTATGACGGAATATGTGGCTACAAGATGGTATAGGGCCCCGGAAATCATGTTATCCTTCACAAATTATACGAAAGCCATTGATATTTGGTCTGTTGGGTGTATTTTGGCTGAGTTATTAGGTGGCAAACCTCTTTTTAGGGGTAAGGATTATGTTGATCAATTGAACCAGATTTTGTTAATTTTGGGAACTCCAAGAGAGTCGACTTTGACCAAAATTGGTTCTTTGAGAGCTCAGAATTACGTCAGATCTTTACCATTTATGAATAAGGTACCTTATGAAGAGTTATTCCCAAAGGCAAACCCATTGGCTCTTGATTTGTTGGAGAAGATGTTGACTCTTGATCCATATGAGCGTATTACCGTAGATCAAGCACTTAATCATCCTTATTTGGCTATTTGGCATGATCCACAAGATGAACCAGAATGTCAGGTTAAGTTTGATTTCAAGTCTTTTGAGACTGTGGATGATATGGAGTCTATGAAACAGTTGATTATTGAAGAGGTGAAGAATTTCAGAGAATTTGTCAGGAAACCGATCCAGGAGCAGCAGCAGATTCAATTGCAATTGCAATTACAGCAGCAGCGCCGTCAGGAGGACGAATTTAGTCAACACCAGAGAGCTCAAGCGCAAGCACAAGCACAGGCGCAAGCACAAGCACAGGCTCAGGCACAAGCACAGGCACAAGCACAAGCACGTGCACAAGCTCAAGCGCAATTCCCTGCAACTGATCTCACCTCTATGACCATTGAGCAGACGCCTAACCAATTTGAGTTGTTGAACCACGCTCAACCGCACTCTACCTTGAGCGCGGGTGTGAGCGGCGTGAACACAAACCCTTCTGATATAATAGATAACCAGTACTATCAATCGATTCCCAAGCCGCAGGAGATTGAGGAGTTTTCGTTTGAGCAACCCCATCAACCACAGCAAATCCAACAATCCAGCGACTTTCAGAACTTCCAAGGTGACTCTGATATGTTTAGATTGGAAGAGGAGTTGGGTTTCGGTTTGGATGGTAATGGTATTTTTAACACAAACTTTTAAATAGAGATTGTTGAGATGGTTTGTTTTTAGTAATAAATGTGAGTATAATTGGATGCCAAGTGTTTGAGTTAAACTTTACGAGAAGTTTATCTTATGCTTGATTTATAGTGTATAGTTAAAAGTGAGGTTTTTTTGTGAGATATGAACTAGAAGTGATGAAATTTTAGGTGGTTTTGGGTGAATGAATACTGTGTGAGTGTTCTTCCATTCCGTCTCTCCTTACAATCGGTTATATTGAAACTAGTATGCTTGAAGTTTGTTACTGATCTATTATGTATTATGTACAACTTAAATGTTCATTTGCAGCCATTCAGAAAAGATCAAGATCTTAGAGATTTGGTCTGGTAACTTTAATATTCACTCTGGGGCCGCGATCTATGAGCCACAAGTGTCTATTCTCCAATCTCACATTGAAATCAAATACTCGAGGATATATCAATATGTTTTGAGTCTTTGTTCTAATAATTTATTAGTAAAAGGTAGGCCTGAAATGAAACATTCCAGAGAAGGTATGTCAATTAGTAAAAGTTAGAGATTATGGTACCGGGTGATCACTAAGATTCATTCAGTGGTCGGGTTATAAACTGTATAAATCCCAAACTCTGTTCAATCTGTTACAATGAAATCACATACTCGGTTTTCAAGTTTATACTTTAACACGTTACTATTAATGTACAAGTCAAAGTTAGACCAGCAATATTGAAAATTGCAGCCATCACCACAGAAAGATTTGATAATTAATGAATGTTAGAGTTTCTGAGGCTAAGTGAACATTATTTGGCAAGATTTAACCAATAACTACACTGATAATCACTTACTTGAAGTCACCTTTTATATTTTGACACTTTATTCTACTAATGTACACTTAAGACATGAAATTGCAATCATTAACCAGATAGATATGATAGTTAGCAATAATGAAATTTTGGACCGGTTGTCACTAACATACTCACAGGTTTAACGTAACCTGTGACTCCATTCCCTTCACGCTAAACCAATCTCATACTTGAAAATATCACCATTCTTTCCAAAACACCAAAAATTATCCTCACCAAGATGAAACCCTTCAACTTTCCCATCATGGATCAAACTAGATAAATCAAGACTCATCAATGGAATCTCTATCGATGGGACTGCCTTGTCCGCAACAATAGGATGAAAGATAGTCCCATACTTGTCGTAATTCGTGATCTTCTTACCACTAATCGCTTTATAATGTCTTCTTGAACGCAAAGAAGCAAGCGACTTGTACATGTTGCTTACCACTTCCAAAAGTTGCTCATTTGGATCAACTTCCTCTTGGGAAACATTACTCAAAATATGGTTCAAACTGGCACCCCCACCGTTTGCCATGGCCATACTGCTCAAAGAAGTACTCAACGCGTTAAAGGTGGGAGACGCAATGTTCATAAGCGGACCCGTAAGTTCATCTTTGGTGATTGAACGGGTTCTCGTATGCAATTTTCCATTCCCGCTCGCCAGTTTTCTAATGGGCGCGGGACTAGTGGAACTCATAATAGGTCTCGGAGAACCCAAAGACAGACGGACTCTAGGTTTGTCTTCTGGGACCTTTTTCTTTGGTTTTTTAGTGGGTTTTTTGATTTTAGACACGGATTTGTAGTCAAACTCCCAGAGAATGATTTTACCGTCCAAGCCACAGGTGACAAGTTTATAGGCTAAATCACCGGATGCATTTGTAGTTGATTTTTCGCAAATAAATTGAATTTTGCTTACAGTATTCATATGTCCTTTGAATCTGCCAACAATTTCTATATCCTTGATGATAGGAGGATACAATTTTAAGGCCAGTGTGCGGGGCTCCGAGAAACTACCTCTTTGTAAGTCTGGAAAGTTGTTTGGTGGAGTCGCCGATAAGAATAAACTGTTCATGGTGGTTGGTTGGACTGAGGAGGTTAAACTGTTGACTGTTCCACTTCTGGATCTTCTTCCCTGGGCAGGAGTGGTTGCCATTGAGTTTGCATTCAATAAACTTGTATGAGAATGGTGTTTGCTGATTCCAGAACTGCCCTTATAAAGAAGTCCATTCACGTTGTAATAGGTCATTTTGAACATTTCAATGATATCGCCTTTTCCAACCACACTGAAAAATCTGTAATCTGGAGAGAATTTGATATCACGAATACCATCATTAAAGTAGTTTGAAATTACATCTGTGAATGGATGAGATTTAGCACTGAAATTGTTTGTGAAAACCAAGTCAAGAAACCGCACAAACCCGTCATCTCCAGCTATTGCAATTAAAGTGGGGTTTTGTGAAACTGATTCTTCGACTTTTAATGTTGAAGTGATTGCAGTAATTGGTTTGTGACTGAGCTTAAAATGTCCAACCAAGTATGCTGGATAAACATTTGGATCCTCTTCAGTCTCTTTATCTTCCATTGGACTCAAATTGAAGGTTTTAAAATAAGTTGCACACGAATCTTTATAAACCATTTTTTTCGAGTAATTCACAGAAGTTGGTTTAGTTTCACCAAAAGCATTAAGTATACCAACTTCACCATTTGCAAACCCAGCAACCACTAAGAAATCGTATTTCGGGTGAAATACCACATCCAAAGCAGTAACCGAGGAATTAAGCGAAGTGGACGAAACACCAGAAACATCATTAACCTTGAAACAATCAAAAACTTGGTAATTCAAATGAACCAAATTAATAACTACAATTTCACCGGAATTTGCACCCAAAACCACCATAGCATCACCATTCCTCCCCACAAAAGAATGAAGACTAGTGATAATAACATCATATCTGAACTGAATACGTAATAAAGGTTCCTCAATAGTTCTTTTATACTCCTTAATAGAATTTGCATTAGTCGCAATAGAAGCAGCAGCAGATTGTCCTTCCTTTTCTGGAATCTGTAATTCATCCTTATACGGTACATTAGGATACTTTGTCACAATATCCTTAACACTTTTATAATTACCTTCACCATCAATAGCCACAATGTTGAGTGTATTTACATGAGCTGCTACCAATAAGCGTGCGGTGGTTGCAGAAGTGATCTCCTCATGGTACGATTCACACATGGTAAGGCACTTTTGAACAATATGCAGATCCGAAACACTATACTTTGAATCTGCAAAACTCGAAAGATTAGGATACCCCGAGTACAGCGGCTTTTGGTCCGTATTTGAAAACTTCAACAACTTGTTAAAGTTGTTTGTTAATTTGTTGAATGGGTTTTTGGACTCTGGTTTTTCAGTAACTTGGGAAGTTCCTTGGTCCATAGTTAAAGCATCGGAGTTTTCCAAGTCTATAAAACTTGTTAAACAACCTGGATTCAAGTCCACAAACTTGAATGGGTCATGAATGAGAGGATTGACGTTCGCCCCAATATGCATATTACCATCCAGACTTTTATCCGTCTTACTAACAATCTGTTTGAATAAATTGGTAACATGATACGGAAGTGAAACATAAGTTGTTGATTCGTTCAGTCCGAGTGGCGGTCTTGCGATATTGAGATAATCTCTTGATAATCTAGCAACGGAATTGGCACTGTTGTTCAGAACTAACCAATCCAATTTGTCTTCATGATTAGTGAACTCCTTATCTTTTATCGAGTATATGACGTTGTAGTCTAGGAAGGGGAAGCCTGGACTGACCGAGTTTAGGAATGGATTTGCCGAAGGCAATTCATGAATGGACATCGGAGTTTGTAATCTTAAGTTTTCTTATTATCTTATTGGTAATGATCTTATTGATTTATTTTATCTTTTGTATCTTTTGGTAATGATTAAGTCAATCAACGTGAATAGAGCGATCACACCGTCGGTAAGCTCAAATAGGAGTTGAAAAGAGGAAGCTCCAGGAGTGGGTAATCGATTAGGTAATATTTAATTGCCGCGAATTCAAATTGCGAATAGAATGATTTTTTGTATGATAGTTAGGAAAGAGAGGAAGAGAGAAAGGGTGAGAATGAATGAATATGAGAAGGGATAGAGAGAAGGGATAGAAGGAATAAGTGAAGGTGAGTGTGTGAGTGTTATTGTGTGTATTGGAGAGATCTGAGTTATTTTACTGAAACATCATTAGTGGCATAAATGTGATGGCTCATAGTGGTTATTGAGCAATACAAATCTGAGACAATCTTAAAGTTTCTAATGTTTTGATGATAGAGTGATACATCTGATATTTATGGTGATTGAAGGATAATGATTATGAGATGGGAATTGATCATTACATGAGATCTTATTGGATGTTAATAGTGATCATTATTAATGATAGTGGTGATTAATATGTGAATGAGGCACTTTGAACAATATAATGTTTCAATTAATTATAATTATAATGATCATTGCTATCTCATTATTATGTTCATTATTATGTTCATTATTATGTTCATTTCCATATTCACTATCATATCATTTCCATATTCATTGCTATCATTACACACATTACCAAAATGTGCCACCCAAATCGCAACAAAAACCATAAAACACCATAAATCACCATAATACACCTTAAAACATCACCCAAAACCAACCCTCGAAACAGTACACTTATCATCAAGTCTCCTTCAAGTCAAGTCCCAAGTCTCATCAAAATCTATGTCGCGACAAAAAATCGACATAGAAAACCCCCGTGCCGCAGTACTTAGAACACCAAAATCCGCAACTATAATTTCACTCGCTGCTGAGAATTAATTTTCTTACATTCACCCTTTGCCCCCTATTTCCTCGACCGCACACACCACGTATTAGTGGGCTAATCAATCCAGGAAAACTCGGCATTCTGATACTAGTGAGCACCCAAGGCCCTGCCCACCTCCAGATACACGTGCCGAGAGCGTTACCACCCGTTTTGCCTGCCCAAGCAACCCACTCCCCCGAGTTTTGGACGCTTTTTTGGCCAACGAAAAAAACAACAAGGAAAACCCAGAGTGCAACAGTTTTGGTTTTTTTGTTGAAGCAAGTCTAGTGGAGGAAGGCAGAAATGGCCGTACTACCTGCTAAGAACGCCGCAAAGGCCAAGCTGCACTCGAGTGCGCCGCGGTCGCGGCAGCGTAAGATATCGCCTAAACATCCGTTGGTGATATACAAGCAAAAGGACTTGCCTGCGCTCGACCTGTCCAATGAGTTGGAACCGAGTCAGGTGAACCATCTTTCTGGTGGACAACAACAGCGTGATCTGCATGTCATTGAAACTGGTGTTGAGAAGCATGAAGAAGATGAGGTTCACTTGCAGCAGGTGATCAATGCTGCACAAAAGGCGTTGTTAGGGTCTAAAAAAGACCTGGGAGACGCGCTGGCAACGACAGATAAGGCAGTGGAAACACTGGCTGTTTACATTCCCACTCCAGATGCATCGAAAATATGGCCCGAGGCGAAAAAGTACTATAGCGATCAAATATTTAGGGAGCCGGAGTCATATATCAAGTTTAGTGCGACCGTCGAGGACACCGTCGGTGTCGAGTTCAACTTGGACGAAGAAGATGAAGAGTTTTTGACACTGGTGTTGCAGAAAAACTACCCTAAACCGTCCAAAAAGAAGGACCCCGAGCCAAAGTGTCTCGAAATCGAGTTTGAAATGGTGTGTGACAAATTGGAAAAGACAATTGAAGAGAAACAACCCTTTTTGTCAATGGACCCTTCAAATATCTTGACTTATCAGGAATTGCATTCATACATTATAGAAGACGTTAAGAGTACTAGCCAGGCAAACCCGTATGCGCAGCCAGGTTCAAATTTGAAGTATATATCCACCACCTCACTCAAGGAGAAATTATCTAAAGAGTTGAATTATGAGCATTTCGAGACTTTGTTTGATAAGAATGGCCCAATCACCCCAAGACCAATACCCAAATTGTTTGAGCTTTTTGGTGAGCCTATTTATGAGCACTGGAAACAGAGGAAAATACAGAGAAAGGGTAAGCCTTTACATCCCATGTTAAAGTTTGAAGATCCAAATGCTAAAGACAAGGATAATGATAATGACCCATACATTTGTTTCCGTCGTCGTGGGTTCCGCCAGGCTCGTAAAACAAGAAGAGCAGATACTCTCAGTGCTGAGAGAATCCGTCTATTGCAGAAATCAATGCATAGGGCGAGTGATCTTATCATGTCGATAAGTAAGAGAGAATTGTTAAAGTTGGAGCTGTTGGAATCTGAACGTGAGATTTTCAGATTGCGTACTGAAGGTAAGAACTTGAAGAGAAGTGTTGGAGTTAAGGGCGACGATTATCTCTTTTACTCACACAAGAGAAAGAAGATCATCAAACCTAAAGAAGAAGAGGAAGAACCTAGAAGAAGAGCTGAACGTAAGAGATTTGAGGCTCGTGAGGTTCAAAATCAATCCAAAGAGAAAGAACTCGAAGGTGCCACATCCTCCTCCTCTCAACCATATGTCAAATTACCTCCTTCAAAGATTCCAGATATGGATCTCGTGACTGTTTCCCTAGTATTGAAAGAGAAAAACGATACAATCAGAAGAGCTGTATTGGAAAAGTTACGCAAGAGAAAAGATCAAGACAAGGGTTTTGTCAATATCACAGACGACCCATACCAACCATTTTTCAATATCTCCACCAATAACAGTTGTAAAGAATTGAGTCACATTCCATATTCTTCAATTGCAGCTGCAAACTATCATCAAATCAACACAACCAATCTCATGAGCGAGTCTTTGAAGAAACTACTTGAAGATGGCAAGAAACCATTACCAGGCATGAAAACATTTAGAGGTTCCAATGGTGAATTGATACCCTCCAAGCCGTTCCCTCATTTGCTGACACTACTCCAGGATCAGAACAACAACAAGGACTCTGCTAACTATATTGCACAACTTTTGTCAAACATCGAAACCCACAACTTTAGCGCGTATAACAACGGGTATGGCCAACAGCAACAGCGTCAGCACTCTGAAGAGGACGATATGGCTATATCCGACTCAATTTTCAGGTTGAGAAAGCGTGCCGGTAGAGCAAACCGGACGTTCATCGACAGAAGAGGCTTGGTGACGAGGCCAGACGATGTGATCGATGAGTTTTTGGACTTTGGAGAGGAGGAGAAGATACCCAATGTTTATGACTCTAGATACGATACAATCAACAGATTGGACTCTAGGTGGAAGTTTGACGACGATCTTTCTGAGAACCAGCGTGGTGACATTGATCCTTTCAGTTTGGATCCATCGCGTCTCAACTGTATTAGTGATGACACGCAGTCCATTAGATTTGGGTCGATGTTGTTGTCAAAGTCGTATGGTCTTTTACGTGAGTCAGTACAGCAAAAACAGCAATTGTTCATTCAACAGGCCAAGATGAGGGCGCTCCAGCAACAGCAAAAACAGCAACAGGTTCAGCAGGCGCAAATACAACAAGCACAGCAGCAAGTTGCGTCAAGCAATAATCAAAAGTTACCTAACAAGCTTGGGCAAACGCAAGCGAACAACTTGCAGTACCAGCGGAACCTTGCGCGCAGTGCGAGCGCCCGCTCACCGATCAACGGAGCAAGAAACTCAATGATCAAATCGGAAGGTTTGAACAAATCCATGAATAAATCAAACATTCCAAACGGGGGGTCGGGATTGACGGCTGCCCAGATCGCAGCCTTGAAATCTGAAAAGCAGAAGCAACAACTTCGTGCAGGCAACTCTCAATCTTCCCTGCAGAATGGATCCCCTCAACTATACAACAGCAGTCCCAGGCTTGCCAATGGAAGCAGTAATGGTGCTGCTTTGAATTCTGCATCAATCATATCCGGTAGCCCAACCTCGCAATAGGAAACCCAAATCCTCCACTCTCCTTAATTTTTAGATTCACTCTTGATGAGGGTCTTGAAAATATGTACTATATTTGGATAGAGGGTCCTTTGTGGTGGTAGGTACTGTTATGATTCTTTCTTAAATTGTATTATAGTTCATATAAATGATAATATTAATTAGTTTTATCAGTGTAATTGTCATTAAACTTAAAGATGGTTTATAGATCAACTGAAACAATAAAAGGTGGCAGTCAAGACGCAGTGACTATCACTACTACTTTGAACTTTTAATTGCAATCTGTTTGCACCCATTTCACAAATTTGTCAATGCTTAAAAATGGTAATCTTCTCCAAATGGTCCTTGATAATCAATTCAGATTCACTTTGACTTCTTCTCGCTATTTATAATTTCTTTGAAGGCGGAGATTAGTTGGTTCCTGAGGTCCCACTTTAAAACCATAACTCACAAACTACCACCCTTTCGATATTGAAGCATGTTTAATCTTAGGAAGTAGTAGAGTTAACTCCAAAATTGAGAGGATCCATAGTAACAGAATTGTTAAAATTATTTATTACCCACCCCATCATGGGAAATTTACCTAAAAAGGTGATTTTAAAACTATCTAGACAGATATAGAGTCCTTTTACCAGTTGCATTTTACACTAGCTATTGCAGTTTAGAGTGGTATATGCTGTATTCATGAATTACTATAATTGGAGTTACTTTTGTTAAGATGTAAGATTCACAATTTTTGTCTTCCAATTTGCAGCCAAATTTAGAATGAAGGCTAGAAGGAGTGGAGGCAAATACAATAACTAGGGATATCACATTGGGGATCAAGGGTGTAAGGATAATAAACGTTTAATGTTTGGGACTAAGAACTCATTTGAGTATCCCCACACAATTTTACGGCTTTGAGATTCCCTAGTATTTTGGCTTATAGTTTGATTTGACGTCGTTAATTGAGCAGCAGTAATTGAACTACACGTTCTCACAAGTTTTAGTTTACAAATACTACAATTTACGAGTGGTTGCAAACCAGATTTAAGTTTAGGTATTAGGTCTAGATCTTTCCTTCAGAGGTATTTTCGAACATTACTCGATTCGCTCATCCTACCTTAAAGAAGGGACTCGTGAAATTCTCTAAACTATGGCGAGGCCACACAAGAACTGCTTGAAAGCCCTCATAGTATACCAGTTTTAAATTCAGGTTTAATTAAATCGGGTTATTAGTTCACAAGCGAATCTTCACTAGTTCAACTCATGGCTCAACACTGATTTTGAAAGCTGAAAATACTCGTTTCACAAGTTGTAAAATGCTTCGCTGTGAACTCTTATTCGCTTCGCGAGTAATAGGTACTGTATGTTATATTTTAGAGAACTACTATCCTACTCAATTTTATTGTAAGTCACTTGTATTTTAATTCTAGAAACTAGCAAAACTCACAAGAACTCGCTTGGTCGTCCTGCTCTAAGTTTACCAATTTTAATCAAGTTTGTTAAGGTGTAAGGTGTAAGTTTGTAAGTAAATTCGTTAAAAGGAGGTAATTGTACTCGCGAAGCGAGTATAATGACTTGTTTTGCATTCGAAACTCGCTTCGCGAGATCAAATACTCGCTTCGCTCGTAGAACGCAAGTCAAATTCTCGCTCCGCTCATAACTCGCTTCGCTCGTTATTCGCTCGCTCAAAGAATAAAACTAATATTCATATCCTGCGGATGCGAACAACTCAACTGCGGCTTCTGACTATACTTCTGACTCAACAACGTCCTCATATTATTCAACAACGACAAATAACTCTGGTTCGGTGCCTCAGACAAAACCTTAATAAGCGACCACGACATCGCACCCGTCGCCTGCCCATTCTCCTTAGCATCCGCACTAGTCTGATCATCCTTACATCCTGAAAGCGAAATCACATCCGCCGGCGACGCCTTCATCTGCCTAATTTGATCAGTATTAACCTTATTACTAGTCGCAACCTTCTTCACCATACTAGTCAAAGAGGAGAGTGCGCCCTCAATATTACCCGAGTTGTACGACATAAACGCCTGCAACGCACCCGTTCCAGCCTCCTTCAACATGTTTGGCTCCTTCACAACTCCCTTGGTCGAGTACACATACGGCAAGTCCAAAGCAGTACCAGAGTGACACGAGTCGTAAAACGCAGTCAAACGACATCCAGGAGGCAATGGACGAACCATAATCTCGTGCATTTCATCATCAACAATATGACCATTGGTTTCAAAGTCCACTGGGTAAATGACGTCATCAAATCCACTCTCTTCATCACCATCCAAATCCTCGGTCAATCCACCATGACCAGAATAATGGAACACCAACGAATCATTTGGTCTGGCGTCTTTAACCAACCATTGCATACCTCTAATCATATTCTGCTTTGTTGGCACTCTAGCCATCTCCTTCTGGTCGTCCGTCAAAATGACAATATCATCTGGCTTGTAACCCCAATGTCTAACCAAAAAGTTGTTCATGTTCTTAACATCATTGATACACCCACGCAACTCGCTCTTGGTTCCAAAGTAGTTGATACCAATGAGAAGTGCCTTTTTGCGTCCGGTACAGTTGGAGTACTGGAACGTGACATCGGTGTTGTGTCCAAAACTCTGAGGTGCCAGTGGTGGAGGGTGGTCTGGTGGACGGAACTGTTCCTGTTGACGTTGTTGAGGCGGACGGTTGTAATTTCCTGGTGGTGGGCCATTTGGTGGTCCTCCTGGAGGCCCGTAACTTTCTTGTGCACGGTGATTTCCTGGTGGTGGACCTCCTGGAGGTCCATAGTTACCACCATAATTACCCCGGTGTTGTTGTGGAGGTGGTCCACCTTGTGGTGGTCCATAACCACCATATTGACCTGGTGGGGGTCCCCCTGGAGGACCATAGCCTCCACCTCCGTATTGACCTGGTGGAGGGCCTCCTGGAGGACCGTAACCACCTCCTCCATACTGACCTGGTGGTGGACCTCCTGGAGGACCGTAACCTCCTCCGCCGTAACCTTGTGGTGGGCCTTGTGGTGGGCCGTAATTGTGATGTCCTTGACCTGGAAACATAATTTGAGGAAAAGAGTGTTATAAAATTTAATTATTTGGTTTGAAATTTGTTCTATATAAAGTGTGATACGAGAGTTTAAACCCCTGTTCGTAAATGTTGTGGATTTGCACGACCATTAATGGATTGGTTAATTGGTGATCTTTAGGACACGTAGTGTCCTATCAGGGATTGGTTAATTTGGTGATCTTTAGGACACGTAGTGTCCTATGAGGGATTGATAATTTATTATTTATTATTTGATATATTCAAATATTCATATGTTCATATAGAGTATTCTTATAGAGTATTCATTGAATTGAGTATAAAGTACAACCATTTTGAAAGTATAATTATCATTAATAAGTAATCATTCATTGGTTCGTAAGTCTATTTTAAGTCTTAATGTCATACTATTATATACACTCTATTATATATTCTCAATTATTTAAACTCTATATACACTCTAATCACTAACAACATCATGCCAAGTTTGGTAATACGCCAAGTAGCTTGGTGTTGTCAATTAGTTCGTTGCAAATTTACCGATTATATGACTTTAGTGCATGAGAGTGACTTTCATAGCCTTGTTGGTTTTGAGAATTGATGACTGAATTGGCGAACTGAAACGGGCTTTTTTTTGTGTTTTTGCACCCAAAAATTGGGAAGTTCAATTGGATTATGGAATGGTTGGAGGTGGTGGAAGATCTGGTGTTGATGATTGTTTGTGACTAGTGAGTAGTGGGTATCGACTAAATTTGAATGCGTATAGTATATACATTAATTGAATTAGTGAAATAGGTATATATATTCTACTGAATTTGTGTTTGGTACATTAACAAGTTTATATGTGTGTAATAGGTTTATATATATTATACTGATTATGTATGAGAATAATAGGTATACATGTTCAAATGGAGATAATGAGTATACTTGTACTCAACTAAGTTATATAAGAATAACAGGTATATATACATACTCAACTGAATATGTATGTACATACTAGGTATTAACATAACTATATATGTTTTCTGATACGGTGTACATTCAACAGAATATGTATGGAGTATATATACCACTCAATTGCTCTTTTAATAATAGACACGGTATTTCTCATATATCTTATACATTTAAATATATAATGAATCATCTTATATATTTGATTTATCTTATATATTTGAATTATCTTGTATATTTGAATTATCTTATATATATTGAATTTTCGTATATATATTGAATTATCTTACATTGTATTATCTTCATACTGAAAAATCTTTATATATCAATTATAATATTACAACTTCCCTTTACCTTCTCCAGACTTTAAAATATCAAAAGGATACCCTCCAGTAGTCAATCCCCCAATATGCCACGCTCCTCCATCAACAACAAGTATATGCCCATTGACATAATTCCCAGCAGGTGAAAACAAATAAACAGTTCCCTCAGCAATATCTTGAGTTTTACCCAATCTCTGCAATGGAACCTTCTCAACTAATGGTTTACCATCTTTAGGCCCCAACCTGTCCAATCCCTCAGTACCGTCAATATACCCAGGAGCAATACAATTAGAAGTAATTCCCAAAGGCCCCAATTCAACTGCTAAAGCATTCAGTAACGCATCAACCCCAGCCTTAGCAGCACCTACATGAGACTGGTAAGGAAGACCTTGGTAATGTAACGTTGCAGAAACAAAAAGAATTTTACCCTTGTTCTTACGCAATTGTTCAAAAGTGGCCTTGGCTGTATTGAAAGACCCCAACAAATCGATTTCAATAACAGACTTGAAAGCATTAGAAGAGAGATGGTTGAAATCAGAGAGAAAGTTACCAGCTGCCCCCGCAATCACAAAATCGATTCTTCCAAAAGTTTCAACCGTTTGTTCAACAGATTTAACAATTGATTTGACATCACGAACATCGACATTTCCAATACCAATAACTTTTGCACCTGGACGTAAATCTTGGATTTCCTGTGCTGCCTTGACAGTCTTCTCTTGGTTTCTACCGACAATAGCAGCATCAGCACCGAGCAAAACCAATGCTTCAACTTGGACACGACAGATGGTGCCTGCACCACCAGTAACGTAAACCACTTTTCCCTTGAAAAGATCGGGTTTCCACGAGGAGTTGCTAACAAATGATTGCGATAAGGTTGACATGTTGGTGATGAGAGAGAAAGCAGAATGGGTACGCTTTTTATTGTACTTAGAGTATGGGGTAGCCGGACTTTTTGTGTCAGCTGATCATGTGAAAAGGCTAATTGGAGTATAATGGAGATCTAGATGCTCGGATGTTGAGGGTAATATTCCGAGGGGTTGCCAGGATTAGTAAGATATGTTGGTGAGATGATGAGTGGTGAGGTGACCGAGGTGGATTATGGTGAGTGATAAATTTTTGTTGGGCCTTTTCATTGTCTCTTACTATGTTTTGGAGTTGGTTAACCACGGTCATCCAGTAGTCAAGATTAAGGTCCATACGAGTGAAGATATGGATATTTGGCTAAATTGCACCCCAATTATTTTAAGGTTATTAAGTAGGTTATTAATATTTGCAGCCATTTATGAAAATAGATAAAGGTCTATTTGAACAACAACTTTAACAGAATCTGAATACTGAACTTTTTATATTTCTTCTCTCGTAGCGAGATTGAGAATGGCAAAGATAACTAATGTTTGTTGTTGTCTAGTGGTGAGAGTTGTCTCATTTCTTGGTTAAACATGGGGTGGAATATCGTATTATGTAACTATAATTCAATTTAATTGAATTCACATTATACTATAACCATTGTTTAGTCGTCAATAACTGTTTAAAGAATGAACGTGTGGCTATCCATAGTGTGCTAATTTGAGTTTGCACTTTCTAATTACCATAAGTTACTTTAGAAAGTTCCTAACTATATAAGAGATCTTCTCAACAAGGTTAATTTATATTAAGATATGGAGAGTGGATAGTTACCTGTTAATTATCCACTCTTTCATCATAACCTTCTTGTGAATAGGTACACTTAATTCTATAGTCATTAGTGTAAATCATAATATTCACCATACAAACCAGAAAATCATTCCTTAGAGAAATAACCAGCTAACCATTCCCTCATACGTTTTACCTCACTGCTCCCAGTGAATTTGCAGCAATCCGGTCCAGTATTACATAGAACACAATATCGAGTTTCCTAAAACGGAGTGGCTGCAAATCCAAAATCCTTCAACTGTAAATGACCATAAAACATTATGGGTTGTGTCGGAAGTGAAAGGCTGGGTGACCTTTTAACGAAATGGAGAGTAAAAGTTCCTCTTGATTGTATGTGATTCTTGAAACAAGTTGAAAGTAAAATGAATACTTAAACACACAACCCAAAAACCTAAAGTCAGCAGATCCTAAATCATGAACAAATTACTAAGAACAGGCTTGGTCTCCAACAGTACACAACAAACACGCAACCTCTTATTAGTAAATGAGCAATAAGAGCAGAGCAATAAGAGCAGAGCAATAAGAGCAGTTGCAAATTACTCACGTGACTCAAACTATATATTTCACATGAAATCATGTGACCAAATATTAAATTTACAAACACCATGTCAAGGTTCCGTATTCTAGATCTTCCTATAATAGCGACATCGTTCGCAGTCGCATGGACCGAAGCACTCCTCGCAGTGATCACCTCGCTCCTTCCTGTGTTTGTTATCAACTTTTTCACAAATGCAACCTCGTTATTTTACAAGCTCTTCACAAAAGTGCATTTCAAGAGCAAGTATGTTAAGATTCTGAAATATCCGGCACTCACGCATGCCAGCTACGAAAGAATGCTCCAGTTGTTGAACGCATCGAACGTCCACCAAATGGGCCAGGTCTTCGGGTACACTTTCGAAGATTATATCGTTAAAACTAAAGATAACTACTTGTTAACAGTTCAGAGAATTCAGAAAGGCCCTAAACCTAGAGTACCAAATGGTAAAGTGGTGTATTTCCACCATGGATTGTTAATGAATAGTGAAGTTTGGCTCACTATGATCGACAAAGACTTGAATTTACCATATGTTTTGTACGAATTAGGATATGATGTTTGGTTGGGAAATAATAGAGGTAATAAATACTCTCAAAAACATGTTTTCCATAAACTCAAGTCGGAACAATTTTGGGACTTTTCATTGGACGAATTTGCCCTTTTTGATATTCCCAACACTATAGACTATATTTTAGACCATACTGGAAATGAAAAGTTGACTTATATTGGGTTCAGTCAAGGTACAGCACAAGCATTTGCGTCTGTTTCTGTGAATACAGACTTGAACGACAAAATTTCTCAAATTATTGCGATTTCACCAGCTACAACTCCTCACGGGCTTTATTCGAAGTTTTTGGATATCTTGTTCAAACTGTCTCCAAACTTTGTATACTTGCTCTTTTCCAACAAGGTATTACTCCCATCGACGCTTTTCTGGCAGTCGATAATTTATCCACCACTTTACACTACAATTATTGATTTTTGCACCCATACTTTATTCAACTGGAATTCGCACAATATTTTGTACTTTCAGAAAATGGCACTGTATGCGCATTTGTATTCGACCACGTCTGTGAAAACGGTTGCACATTGGTTCCAGATCATGGCTCTGCGCAATTTTCAAATGTACCATGACAATTACACGAATTTGTCTGGGCTTAATGCGATTCCGTACCCTTTAAAGACTATTAAAGTTCCGCTTCATTTGATTTACGGTACTACCGACTCATTGGTTGACATCAAGGTTATGCAGGATCAGTTACCTGAGGAGTATACTACTGTACATCCTGTTGAGTACCACGAGCATTTGGACAATTTGTGGGGTGATGATGTTGGAGAGAAGGTTTTTAAGAATGTTTTAGAGTATTTGGGAGAAGAAAGAGAAGAAAGGGATGAGAGTGAAGAGAGAGATGATGATGAGATTTATGATGATTCTACTCAACCTACTAGTATTGAGGAGTCTGTATTTGAGAAGGTTAGGATTTCTCATATTACTCATTCTGGGGGAGATATATTTATTTAGGATAGGAAAAGTATTGATTATGAAAATAGATAATTGAATTGAGTTTATAAGTTAAGAGTACTGGTATAAGAAGATATATGAAATGGGTAGACAAATTGATATAAAATGATTATTAAAGAATTTAAAAAATTAGTATAAGAAATTTGAAAAAAATTAGTATAAAAACTTAGACTATACAAATATGAATATAAAGAGATAAAATGTTAAAAGAGATAAAGTTGAGAGTTTGATAAAGATATGTACATATAAGAGGGAATTTCTTATAATATAAGTATAAAAAAGTAGACAAACTGTAAATGGGAGGTTGTTCAATTGACCTACTAAATCAGGATTCTTTGGTGGTTTTGTATGTTAATAATATTGACTCTTAATCTATAATATATGAGAACCTGAATTGTAATTTGCTATTGAAGATTTTAGAGCAGTTTGAGAAATTTAGATGGAAATGGAAGGATTGTACTTGGAAGATGTTGTTCGAAGTGTTAATACCTTAAATTCTTGTAATTGTATCAAACTGCCTCTAGATCTGTAAACTGATGCAAAATAATTAGTTATTGAAGTTTTCAGTGAGTAGTATAAAACTAAGGATCCAATGATATTCTAATTGGCAGGTAGAGTCAAATGTGAATAACCTAATCTTCTTAACTGGAAAGTTTATGATAACAATCTATATTTCTATCAACTCTTTCTATCAAGTCTTTATATGAGATCATAATCCCGGTAACCTTTTAAATTCTTGCAGAGAGTAGTGAGCTTAAGACGAAAAGAATACGTAGGTGACAATTGAATGTAGAAGAATACATATTTACTGCTAGATATGTGGTTGTGTGAATATTTTAGTATTCAGTGTTGGAGATTGCAATACAAGCACTGAAACACGAGCGATTCTCCCCCCTGTCACTTTTAACATCTAATTAAAAAGTAGCATAACTCGACGTTTAACTAACTTCCCCTAATCCAACCCCTAATTCTAATCACTCCCAACCAACCTTCTCAAATTATAATTTATTTCCGTATTCCATTCTCCTGATTTCACTAAAAACCCAATCAAGCTGATCTTCTTGAATAATCTTCTAATAATTTACATGACAATTTATGAATTCCAACACAATTAAAATTACCAACATATATAAAAAACTCAAGTCAAAACAACCATACAAAATCAACCCTAACAAACTTACTCTAACCCATATCATGATAATGAACACAAAACAGTTGCCGCAAATTTGCAATCAAAAAGTCGTGCCTTTTCCATTTCTCAGCCATAAAAAAACCAACTTCCTTTTCTTGAAACCCACTGTTTGTTATTCACCAGCATTACCACAACCATGTATGGAGATACAATGGACATGTCAGGTGTGAGTATACATTACCCTTCAAAGCAGATGATATTCCGTTGGAATTTATCCTGGAATTATCGACCGTTTGGTCGTATTACTAGACTCCTATTTCAATGGCTGCGTTTTTAATTTTTGCAACATACTAACAATATAAAGGTAGACGATCGGTTTCATCCAAATTGTAAGTACTTTATTAAGGTGATTATAGTATTATACTAACATTAGCAGACTTGTTAAGGTCTATTGAATCACGTCAACAGAATGATCCGATTATCCATGACTTGATGAAACTCACACCACATGTGAATAAGCCTATTTATAAGGCAAAAGACGAGGAAGAAGATGTTAATGGATATTCTGTAAAACTTCTGGAATTGCTTTATTTGTTAAATGAAGAGAAGGAGCTTGATGAGGAATCGAGGATATCTATTGAGAATGCCTTGTTTAATTTGACTTCGTATATTCCAGCAGCATCTAGAACGTGGACATTTCCAGAAGTTAAGAAACTGATAGAATATGAGGAATTTGATGAGAGTGAAGATGATGAGGAAGAAGAGCCGTTTAAGCCTAGTTCTCCTCCACCTCCATTGTATCCCAAGAAAAAGGGACGTAAATCTAAAAAACAACTTGAGGACGAAGCGGAAGCTGCTGCTAAAGCAATAGCAGCAGCAGAAGCAGAAGCAGCTGCTGCGGAAAGACGTGCAGAGGCGAAAAAAGCAGCTGCAAAGGCACGTGAAGAAGCTGCTGCTGCTCGTATAGAAGCTGCAAAAGCAGAAGAAGCAAGAGAAGATGCAATTGCTTTGGAACAGGAAAAACACAACTATATTTATCCAAATATGGCACTTTCCAAAATCCTAATTGACAATTATGGTCATTTACTCAAGTTTTCCTCACTGTATTTTAATTTATCGTTATCTTCGCATATTACAAGGTATATGGTGGAGTTAGTATATTCGTTACAATATTGGGAAGTTTATCATTTACTTAGTATGCTTCCTAATTTTGACTATTTTTTGAGATTGGTGAATTTTGAAGTTACTGAGACTCCGTATGGACCGCTTGTGAGGCCTCCAGAGAATTATTTGGAAAATTCAATGCAATCTGGTTTGCAGTTTCCATTCCCGTATCCATTTTACAATTATTCGTACCATTCGTTTAATTCGAGAACGGAACAGAGAAAGTTTAACAATATTCATATTCAGCCGTACATTGATATTACACTCCGTCCGGCTACGAAAAGGAGACGTACGAGAAAACCAGTTGAAAAGAAGGTTTATGACTCTGAAGAAGAAGCTGATATTGAACAGGAGGAAAGAGATTCAGATGAGGGAAGTGAAATTATGGATAAACCAAGTACTCCAAAACAAGCATCACCCAGTCCATCACCCCGGAGGCGAGGGTCTGATTATCAAGTGAAAACAGATATTCCTGTTGATCCATTTCAACAACCTAAATCACCACTGCCTTCAAATGATAATGTTCTTACAGAAAGTATTTCGCCAGTTCATGGAGTCAAAGTTGAGAATTATGCTCAAATACCTCCTCAAATTCCTTCTCAAATTAGACACGAATTTGATAGTGCCCACTTTATTCCGTTACCTGCTCCAAATCCTGAAGTTTTGAACGATAAACCTTCTGATATCAGTAGTAGTGATGAAGGAGAAGACGATGATTATGATTCCAGCGACTCCGAAGTGGAAATAGGCAGCGATGGACAAGCAAGAAACAAAAAGAACACTTTACCTGCCAGAGAACCACCCATTGATTATTCACAATTAGTAAACCATAACGATACGGGGCACTCCACTGGTGAATCTGTAATGACCTTGCCGGAATTGGTCATTGTGGATGGGAAATACAAAAAGAGCAAAACAGGCGTAATACACCAGTGCCATTTAACAGATCCAGTATCTTTTCAACCTTGTATGAAGATCTTTTATGGCAAAAACGAATTATTGAGGCACCAGGAGTTTGTTCACGCTACTAAAAAGAAGATTTATAAGTGTATCTATTGTTCACGCAACGGTGCAAAGATACAGAGCTACCCCAGACACGACTCTTTAGCAAGGCATATACGAAGAAAGCATGGAGTTACTGGGAAGGAGAACAAAATGGCTGTTAATTATGCCAAAGACAATGTGGAAGAGATTGAGGATCCTAATATCGTGACTAAAATTCACCAGTCGAGCAAACCATTGCCTCATCCTCAGTATTTGAACTCGGATTTTACTGTGAAACCAGGGTATACTGGATTTTTACTGTTTAGTAGTAAAGATAACAAGCAAAAAGCAAAGGTTATTGATGTGATTGAGTTACCATCTGTTGAGAATGAGAATTCTGATGAACCTAGTGATATTAAATCGTCTGAGACTCCAGATATTCGAGGTGAGACTGTAAATGAGTCTGAAGTAAAGCATGAACCTGCTGAAACATCTGAAAATGCAGAGGGTGATTCTAGATTAGAAGTTGGGTCCACTGTTCAGAGCTCAGAAATTAATGCTAAATCTGATATTAATGTTAAATCTGATATTAATGTTAAATCTGATATTAATTCTAAATCTGATGTTAATGCTAAATCAGATGTTAATGCTCATTCACCTGATATACCAGATGTTAATGCTCGTACAACACAAGAGATTAATGCTCCTCGCTCCATAACAGAAACAACCATTTCCACATCTCCAAACGCAGATTCAACGAAATCACCTAAAAAACGGAAAGAAGAAGGTGAAGATAAATCAACCAAAAGAGTCAGAACCGGTGAACCAATCGTCCAAACCCTTCGCTTATCACCTCAAACAGGATCAATGTACCCTGTAAGACCCGTAAAAAGAGGTAATGTACACCAACAATTCCAACCTCACCAACCATCACAGTACGAACAACCACCAGGGCAAATAATTTACCCACCAATGCAACATCCAGGAATGGATTACGGGGCAATGCACATGGGACACATGTACCCAATGCAACCACAACCACAACGAATGTATCCACTGCCCTCACCACATCAGATTCCACAGCACATGGGAGGAGGTCCAGTTGCACCACCAGCTATTGTACAACCTTTATACTATCCCCAAAAGCCGTATCGTGGGCCTGTTACACGTCCGTACTATGATAGAACTGTTGATACTGAGCATGATGGGTACCAGAAGTTTAGATTTGTTGCTGGAACACCAGAGCAAGGACTGGCTGTTTCGCCTCCGGTTAAGCATAATGCTACTCCTGGGAGTAGTAATCAAAGATCGAATGCTGGGACTCAGAGAGCAAATCCTGGGAGTGGCAATCAAAGCGCACTGACCACCCCAAAGCTTGGAATGCACCAGTTCCAGGGTACTCCAGGGACTGAGAAACGTTCATAAAAAACTTTAATGTATTGGGTGTACAAGTAATTAATTGATGATTTTAGAATGTAGAGGCAAATTATAAAGATTAATTGTGTTATAATGTTATTGGTACAGTGGGTGGGATTTGTGTAAATCAATAGTGAAAGGATTGTAAATTTCACTTTATACTTGTAATGAGTTATTCTAAAAATTAAGACAAAACTGTTTAAATTTTCCTGATATTTCAATAATTTAACATTAGTTATTTGGTCTGAGAGTATACATTAAAACATGACATTAGATCTCCAGGGTAGCGAGTGTTATTAACAATGATAACTAGATAACCTATTTCATATTTATGTTCAATCATTAGGTATTGAAATAATCAAACAGATATGATTATATATACAAATTGAGACATATAGACATATACTGGTATTTCAGAAGATTGTGGTCAAACAATGTTGGTCTACACATGAACATGGTGTTCTTTGCCATTCTTTCAATTCTATCAAGTTTATTTCCTTCTCAAAAGTCGAAGTTCCTTAATGTTCCTTAATGCTCAATAACACGATATAAAAATTTCTAAGGAAATAGACATCAGAGCTCTAATTTGCAACCAAGAATAAAAAAATTCAATAGAATGCTGGTCAATATTACTCAATGTTACTCTAACTTTAATGTATATGGTACTCTAACTTCAATGTATATGATACTCTAACTTCAATTAGTGGTACTCTAACTCAATGAAAATGGTACTCTAAATAATCCTCAAAGTCCTCAAATTAAAATAGTACCTAACTCAACCGAACACGGCAAATAAAAAGATCCCAAAAATTTCTAATTCTTCCACTCCTTCTTCTCTTTTATATCCTTCCAACTCTCTTATTTAATCATTCCTCACTCACTCCTCAAATCTCCACTATTACTCTATCTTCCCTCTTTGCTTTCAACTATCCTAAAAATATTATCAATACCATCACTTCACAACTTTTAACAAATTTCGGAAATTCGCAACATTAACTCCACCCTTAAATCCTAACCTTTACACCATTTGCCACTCCTTTATCCTCTTCCCTCCCTTCATAACAACCCTTATCACACAATCGCCTCCCTACCCAATCCGCTTCCGTTGCCGCGTACACGTGACTTTTGGGTGCAAATTACACCAAACACCCAAACTGCAACCCAGCCAAAACAGATCGCCCACCAAGGTGCCAGTTATTATAAATGGTCGGTAAACTTCATGTACAGTATTGTCAGATCACCACATTATACCAACCATCCTCCAAACCCTCCATTCTCCTCCCTCCCACCAAATACCTCCCAATATTAAAGTTCAGGTTAAAAGTCAATTCTTTCCTTTTTGCGCATGTGTTTACCACAAACTTATTTGTTTGGAATCCTCCTAAACCATTACAGTCTGTTCTTTCTCGTCTACTCTCCAATCATCTCTATCTCTCACTCTTTCCTTCTTTCTCTCCTCACCACAACCCCATCCATTCCCAAAAATCTCACTAAAACCCTTCCTCAACTACAAAATCCTCGTATGTCCATTTTTGTTTATGTAACATTTTGCAATTAAGTTTTTCGCAGTTTTTATAATCATCATTTCTCCCAGTTGTTTCTCAACACACCCAAACAACGGCTCATCATCCCGGAAATCGCCCATCTAGCGCCATCCATCCAGCATCTGCATTTCCACTAACCCAGTCCACCCTTTTCCGCGACTCTCCCCCCGTTTTTACTTGGTTTCCAGCACATTACTGTTTTTTTGGCACCCATTATTATGAGCAATATGAACAGAGGCCCACCAATACACTCAATGTTCCAGTTTCAAACACTGACACTTCCGCCGTCGGCAAGACTCACACCGCAGCAAAAACCAGGCCAACCTCAACCCCAAACTCAGCAGTCCCAAGTTCAACCAGGCCAACCTCAGCCTCAAGGTCAACCTCAACAAGTTCCTCAACTTCACCTTCCACATATCCAGCCTCAACAACCACAACAATCACCACCACAACAATCTCATCCTGATCCAATCAACTATGCAAAACCAGAGGAATTTCGTAAAGACCAAATCTACGACCATTTGCAGCAAGAACAAAAACCGGTAGTAGGTCCAAGTCCAGAAGTGCAACAACCTCAGCACTATTCCATTCATTCCCAGCTCAGACCTGACGAGATGTACGCTCAATATCAGTCTCCTCCACCATACTATGGTCGTGTTCCATATATGAATGGTCTTCTGGTTTACCAGGCACCAAGAAAATCATTACCTCAAACGAGAGATGTTTGGGGCACGCAGCTCCCACAACCGTTAGCACCGCATCCCCATCATCTCACTCAGATTCCTGGCGATGGAATGCCAATTCCAGTGCACCAGCACCTTCACCAATCGCCAATGCCCCCTCAAATGCACCAGAACCCTATAATTCCACAGTACCAACCCCCGGAAGTTCGTATGGAGGCCAACCCGCTTCAAAACCCAGCGTATACAGACATTTCATCACTCAATGGTGAGTCGTTTCTGCTTGATGATATCATAAAAGTATTAATTACTGTGAATCCTTCATCTATTCGTGAATATGCTGAGCATATTTATAAATTAGCATCAATGCTTTATGAACAAAATGAAAAATCAAGCTTAATGCCTAATCAAATTATTTCTTTACAAAACAAATATTATCAACTTACTGATGAAGTTGATAAATATATTAACGATGAAGATCCTATAAACTCAAAACTTTATCTTATTGTCGAACGCAACTTTGATATTCTTATTAAATTATCGACCAACCACAAGAATGTGGATCTTTCCACTAGAACAATCCGATTTTTGACTATTTTAGTAATGAATCTCAACTACTGGGAAGTTTACAATTTGTTACTGTGGAAACCAGCGATATACCACTTTATGCTGGTGATTCAATTTGATTTTGAAGACTGTTATAGACGTTTTATTAGTGACTATGCCAAGTTCAACTATAAAAGGGTCAATCAACCCGATCCACTTCCTCGGAAAATAAGAGCTAAAAGAAGAGCAAAGCGCGCGCTTGCATTGGCTAAACGTCGTGCGGCTGCAAAATCAAGAGGAAGAGTTTACAGAAAGTCTAAAAAATCAAAAACTCCAGGTGTGGGTTCATTTTACGCAGACGACGATTTGTATAATGAGAATGAGTATGTTGGGGAAGCTCTCACTGCAAAGGAGCGTCGTAAATTGAGACAGCAGGGGTTGTTAGTTACTCATCGTATGATAAAAAAAGGTGGATACGACACTTCACCTGTTCTTAAAGATATGGGAACCCCAGAATCTGGGCCTTCCATGGGGGTTGAAACCACGCCAGGATCCAAAGCCCTGAACAAGTCGTCAAATTATGACCCAGATGTGGTTCATGAGTGTCAGTTACCTTCAGCAGACGAACCACGTAAACTCTGTTTACGCAGATTCCTGCGTAAATACGAGTTGATAAGACACCAAGAAACAGTACACTCCAAGAAGAAGAAGTTATTCAAATGTTTTGTGTGTGTGAAGCAGAACCCAGCCGTTGGACCACGCATCTTCACACGTCACGATACTTTAGCCAAACATATAAGGGTGAACCACAAGATATCTGGCAAGGAAGCGAAGGCTGAGGTTGCGTTTTCCAAAAAGAACGCTGAGATTGTAGAGGAGGGTGATATAACTGTGCATGTAGGTCGAAGGAAGACAAAGGTTGATTTTGAACTTCGTGCACATATGGAGAAGAAGAAGTTGGCCAAGGATTCTCCGGATGAGATGGGCTATTTGGAGACAAATAGTGAAATTGAATCTGGAGATGAGGAGGTTACTTTTAATTAGTTAATAAAAATAGGTTTAAGTGATTAAAAAGTAGGAGAGGATTTTTTAGATTAAATTGTAAAATTTAAGATTTTTTATTTGCAGCCAAATATTTTTATTATATATAGAAGTGTTTTATATGAAATGATTCAATTTTTTATCTCACTAATACTCTAGTCTATCTCTCATTGTTTAGTAGCCGAATATGGAATTCTAAAGAAATCGTGGATTTGAGTTTGGTGGAGTAGGGTATCAAGTTTATATATATTTAAATGGGAGTGGATGGAATTATCTAAAAACTAAGATTTTGAAGTTCATCAAATATTGAGATTAGTCTTAATATGTTTAGTTTAGCTGTATATATTACTAGAAGATGATTTTGAGTTAATATGTAAAAAATTTAGTATTTAATTGAATTTTGCAGCCAAATATAACATTATTCTTTGACTAATTTCTTCATTATACACCTCAAACTCCAAATTTTGCAGCACCAGTGACGTTTCTACGGTAGATAATCTGGAGTTGATGAACTGAATATGACGTATTGAAAGATTAATAGTAATTTCCTTAATCAAATTTTAAGGCACTTTTGTATTTGCAGCCAAATAATTGGGTTTGGTTTTTATTTGAGTTTCTTGAAATAATCTTTTATACATCTTAGAACTCTCAAATTTACTACCACGATTGGTCATTCTGCCGTTGTTAATCGGGAGGTGAATGTTGATTTTAATTTGAATATTTTAATAGGTTCAGTTTAGTTATTAAAATTTAAAGTTTTTTTGAATTTGCAGCCAAATATTTCAGTACTCTAATTCAATTACTGGATCAACACATCTATAATCAACACTCAGCAACAATCAACACTCTACCAACACTCCACAACAACAATCACCAATAAACTCCTTTAAAATCAAATATTCCATTAATATACATAACTAAAACTCCCTCTCAAATTTTTGCTGCTCTAAAATAGCCTTTCTAATCTCAGGACTCACACTCGCAAAAATATCCGGCAGAACATCTATCAACCCTGTTCTTCTCCTCTTCAAGTCGCTCTGTTTAAAAACAGTATCACACTCTATAGTCCCTCTGTCCTCTCCAATCTTCGTCATCTTAGACTTAGTAGGTTGAGTGGATCCAGGATAAAAAATCAAGTTAGAATAAACATCCTTGATCCCCCTGTTAAAAGCAGGTAATCTACCCTCCAATAACTTCGCATTATACTCCTTTGTCCTCAAAGCCATCTGGTGGAGCCACGTCACATCAGTTTGATACCCAACCAAAGGAGTCAGTGTCACTGGAGTAGCACCTCCAGTTGAAGTTGGATCTACCAAGAAACTAGGCATCAGAGGATGTCTTAAAAATTCACCCGGATCAGCAAATTCACCTTCTACATCTCCCCTATCAATTGCTCTTTGTTCCCAGAAATCATCAATCACTTTACGACCACCTCTCACCATTTTCGAACCAAATTCTCTGAAAATAGACCTCGCAGCAACCAAATTCACAGAACGGCCCTTATACGAATTCGGGATCAACCCACGGTCAATCAAATCAAACTTCTCTTCATTGGTACAAACCTTCTTAAACAACAGTTTATGTGTTTTGAAGAGTAAGTATGAATCACGAAATCCTACAAGTCGTGCTGGTTCCGTAGAAATCATAAACAACTTATCTCCAGATCCCAACACTTTGAATGTTTTCATACGGAATTGTCTACCACCTAATAAATTCCCATCATCATCAACTTTGGTTTTACCTTTTGGATCTTCATGATCTATAACAACCTCATCTTTTGTAACATTGATTGGGTTACCATCTTCATCAAAAACACCCTCTTCAAGAAAGTAGAACTTGGTCTTTTTACGACCTCTCTTCTTGGGTATTTTGATATCGAGTTTCATTAATGGTTTTCTTTCTCCAGATTGAGTTTCCTTAACGGAATTTTCACCTTCTTCTTCGTCTTCGTCTTCTTCATCTTCTTCTCCAGCGTCTTCGTCATCGTCTTCCATTTCATCATCTTCATCTTCTACATCAGATTTTGGAGCTTCGGTGTAATCTTCTTCATTTTCGCCCGATCTTTCTTGAGTTTCTTCAGGGAGTGTTTCGGGATTGGTTTCTGATTCATTGCCTGCTTTGGTTTCAGGATCATTGCCTGGTTCGGGCTTTGGGTTTTCAACACTCATTGATGGTTGTGTTTGTTTTTTGGTTTGAAATTTTCATATAATATTTTGGGTCGTGTGGGGGTAAAAAATTGCATTGTATATTTGCAGCCACTATAAGCAACATATAGTTATACGATAATTAAGTAATGATAATAGTTGTGAATGAGTATAGCAGACCTTACTGTGAGTTAATATTCATGGACTCAACACCTTTTTCTGGTATGAATTGTTAATTCAGTGGACTACCAAAAAGCCAATCTACAATGATAATAGCATAATTATTACTATGAATATAATATAGTATTGGTAATTTATGAATATAATATAGTATTGCTAGTTTATGAATATAATATAGTATTGCTAGTTTATGAATATAATATAGTATTGCTAGTTTATGAATATAATAGCATAATTTTCAGTATATGAATATAATACATTTATTGCCTAATTGTGAGTTCTATTGGATTATTGTCAACATTTGAAGCAAAATTATTGTCTGTGAATGATATACCACAATTTTTGTACTTATGGTTGATATAATTATGCGCTCACCACTTGGTAATAGCATTGGTTTGCAACTCATTAATTGATGTAAAACAACTTTTTCAACTTATCAAAACAAAATTTGTCATCGATGAATTAACTTCTGCTAAACATTTGTCAATTATGAATTATTGCTCTTATGTATTGAAATGTAGAAGTTTATTAAATGTTTTAATGGAGTCAGTATTTTTGGTTGCTCTATACAAATGTGCACCATCTGTTGGTTTTGCAATGGACGTTTACGTATTCTTTCAGATTGTAAGTAAAACACTAAATGTTTTGGCTGCAAATTCGGGAAAATTTGGACTTTAATATTGACTCTTAATCTATTTTTATACGCCATTGAGTACTGAGACTCTATTTATATAATAGTGTATGTGATGAGAAAGAGCATTCAAAGGTTAGTATGCTATAACTAATCCAGCCTTATCATAAGTATTTTATAATTGCCACTATCGTCGCAATATCGTGGCAATAATCAAATCAATATTTTATTCTTATTTACAGGTTATCTATTCAATTCTCCCCCTTCTCATTATCCTTCTTCTCCTCAGGTGGCACCTCATTAGTAAAAGCAGCCTTCCCATCAAGATACTTATCAAATGCATCGTTATTCTCAGGGAATGGTCTCTTACCAAGTAACCTAATCATATCTTCTCTCGTGATAAATTCCTTCTTCAACAACTCTTGCGCAACCAATTCAACCTCCTTGGCCTTCTCCTTCAACAAAGCGGTACAGCTATCATAACACTCCCTAACGATTCTCTGCACTTCCTCATCAATGGTTCTGTTGGTCTGGTCACTGAATGGCTTGGTCAAGTCATCTGAGTTCTGAGAATCAGCATAATTCACCATTCCAACCTTGGGCGACATACCAAACCTCAAAACCATCAGTCTAGCAATATTGGTGACCTTCTTGAAATCGTCATGGGCACCTCCGGTAACAGACGAAAAGTGCAACTCCTCCGAAACTCTGCCTCCCAAAGTCATCACCATTCTGTCGTACAATTGCAAGGTGCTCATCAAATATTGATCTGGAGGCAAGTATTGAGCATATCCCAAGGCACCCTGACCTCTAGGAATAATCGAAACTTTAAGCAATGGATGTGCGTGTTTCAAGTACCATCCACAAATAGCATGTCCAGCCTCATGATAAGCAACAACCTTTTGCTCTTCAGCATTCAAAATCTTAGACTTCTTTTCAATACCACCAATAACTCTTTCAATAGCCAATTCAAAGTGTCTCAAAGTGACAGAATCAGCATTGTAACGTGCTGCAATCAATGCTGCCTCGTTGCAAACATTGGCAATATCAGCACCAGAAAACCCTGGTGTTAATGCTGCTAATCTACCAGATAATTCACGATCAATATCCTTGGCTAAAGTGATTTTCTTCAAGTGAACCTCAAAAATTTCCTTTCTACCTTGCAATTCAGGGTTGTCAATAGCAATATGTCTGTCAAATCTTCCAGGTCTCATTAAAGCCTTATCTAAAATATCAGCTCTGTTTGTACCAGCAAGAACGACCACGTGATCCGAGCTATCAAACCCGTCCATTTCGACCAACAACTGGTTCAAAGTGGTTTCACGTTCGTCATTGGCACCGCTTGCATTACCCTTGGAACGTTGTTTACCAATGGCATCGATTTCATCGACAAAAACAATACTAGGGGCATTTTCACGTGCAGTCTTGAATAAATCACGAACACGCAGTGCACCAACACCAACAAACATCTCAACAAATTCAGAACCACTAACAGAATAGAAGGGAACTCCTGCTTCTCCAGCAGTGGCTTTGGCAATTAATGTTTTACCAGTACCTGGAGGACCCGATAAAATCGCACCTCTTGGAATTTTTGCACCCAATTTTTCGTATTTTGTGGGGTCTTGTAAAAACTTGACAAACTCCATAACTTCTTCTTTAGCTTCAGACATTCCCGCAACGTCCTTGAATCTGACCTTGACATCAGTTTCCTGGTTGAACTTCTTAGCTTTGGATTTTCCAAAACCCAAAGGTCCTCCCATTCCTCCCATGGAACCGGCTTTTTTGGTCATATAGTAAATTGCACCCAAAAAGATCACGGTTGGGACAAAGTTTACGAGCAATTTGGAAATACCTCCTTCGGAAGTGTAGATTACTGGGGTTCTCATAGCATCTGCAACCTTATATTCATCTTGAACATCACGTAAAGAACGTTCAAACAGTTCAACGGAACCAATATTGAAGGTGTAATTTCCAGTGTGATTTGTTTGTTGCTTACCATTTTCGTTCAACTCAACAACTGCAGTTCTATTGTTGACAACTACAATTCTCGAAACCAAACCTTTAGTCAAGAATCTCGAAACAAAGTCCTGGAAAGTGATTTCATGGTCATCAGTGGAGTTATAATTGTGAAGGAAAACCATTAAAACAGCACCTGCAAAACCAAGTTGTAAGAACAGAAAAACAGCAGGACTACTAAAATCAAAAATAGTTTCTTCTTTCTTATCATTTTTCTCATTCTTCTCATTCTTTGATTTTTCATTCTTTTCATTTTCAGGCTTTTCCGACTTTTCATTTTCCCACTTTTCATTTTCTTTATTCTGTTTTTTCTCTTCCTGAATATTGGTATTAAATGTATAACTTCCAAATGGACTTGTAACATCCTTTACAATACTCCTCACCTTATCCTTCAGAAATTCCATACCTCCCTTGACAACATTCTCATCAGGACATAAAACATTAGTATAATAAATCGACTTATCACTCTTAGGATGTTCCTTCCAAACAGTAAAAACCTCCAACCACTTCTTAACAACCTCTTTATCAACATTATGTTCTTTACTCCACTTAGAAACTGAAACATCCCTAACCAAAAACTCCTTCAAAAGTTGATCAAGTACTTCATTCTCAACCTTCAAAGTCTCCAAACTAACAAGTCTGTTCAGTAATGAAAAATATAAATTCATCACCCTCAAAACTTCAACATGAGTGATTGGTTTCACATCAGGATATTTCTTATTAAAGGTATCCACTACAATTTGGAAAACTCTTGAAGTTTCCCAATAAGCTAATGGTCGACCACATAAGTGCAAAAATTGACTTTGCATATACTTGTAAAGAATTTCGTATCTTTGACAATCCACCGGATCCAATGGATTACCTTCTGCGAATGATATCACTGGTTTTGGAGACAGATTCTCACCATTATTGAAATATTGTTCAATCATAAACTTTTTTTCCTGTTTGATGATTTCGTGTCCCATGAGGATTCTGGCCAATAAGCCTGAACTTCTGAATGTTTCTTTCAATTCTTCGAGTTTCTTGAGGTCTTCCGCTACTTGTTCTTCATTGTATTTGTTGTTTTTGTCGTCTGAATTTTTGTTCAAGATTGGAGACCGATGGAGATTTCGGGTGGATAACCCCACTGGCGAAATCCCCTTCAATCTGAGTCTTTTCAAAGACCTGGTGGAGGTTTTGATAATGAAGCTCATATATGGAATTTTAAAGATTGTTGTAGATTTTCGGTGGTTTTTGCCTTTGGTGGCGAGGTGTTGATTTCCTTTTTGGGTAGTAAGTTGGGTTGGGGGTTGTATTAGTAAGGAAATTTCAGTATAATATAATTATTGATTTCGTTGTTTGGTGTTCTTTAGTATTGAATACTTATAATGGTTTGGTGATTTATTAGTAACGAATACATTTGTTCCTTTGGTGTTCTTTAGTATCGAATTCTTTGTTAGTTTGGTGTTTTAATATCGAATACTTTTATTCGTTAGGTTGATTCTTTTAAGTACAATTTGGGTTCTCATGTTTCGGTTCTTAGAATTAGTAACTGTGAGATGTTAATTGTGAAATTGTAAAGAGATCAATGTGGAAATCAAACCAATCTTTCGATTTTCAATTGAAGGAGATTAGAGTTTCAGTTCTCTCAACCAGATATATAATGTAGATACAATATTGTATATCTTTTAAATATTTCATTATTTAGTTTATGTTCACTACATTGCACATCTGGAGTCTTCAAGTGGTTTATGGCTAGCTTTTCAGGTTAACGGTGGGTTGACTATTGTGATATTTCAAAGAATCGTATTGATCTTTAGTTGTCCAAGCTTTATAAGAATAACTATTCAATATCCTGGAGTACTCTTGAAACTCAAATTCGATGACAAGTTTATTTCTACATTTACATTCAAGGTCTACTATAAACTCTAGATCAATCAAGATTACTCACCTATCAGATCGTCACTCTTTTCACTGTGTCTCTTATACCTATTGACGTATTTTCTAGCACGTGCATTTGCAGCCACCAGAACCCTTGAAGAGTTGAATGTAGGAGGACATTGGAATACTTACAATACTTTTACACCTCTTCGATCTGAAGTTCAGATCATGAGACTGTGTTAAACCATCGTGTGACTTATAAAGTATATCTCTTAATTTTTGCTCTTAATTTTTGCTCTTAAAGTATGAATCACCATTATATACTCTATTCCAGTGAATAGTAGTTATCCAATAAGACTCCAACTGGTGCGGCAAAGTACTATTATCAAATGTAACCCTAACAATATAATACTAACATATTCAATAAACAATGTAACACTAATAATCTCAATTAACAATGCAACACTAAAAAGTTCAACACAATAAACTTTTACTAAATACACCAAATCATACAAGTTAATACAAATCATTAATTCATCATATACATCACTATAAATACAATAACTCACCTCAAATACATCATATACACCAATAACATCCATCCACAGTCAATCTTCTATTAATTAATCACCAAAGTCACCACAATCAATCCGATCACATGACCTCTTATCATCCAAATTCGATCAGAACAATTACGGAAGGTCCCGATCTCCACTTTTCTATAAAGAAGCTTTATTATCCACTAATTAAAAACCAACAATTATGACTTCAATTTCAGAATCGCTTTTCCACGCACAAATTGTCTTAAACTACACCGATGTAATTGGTGAAAAGTTAGGTGGTGAAGTATTGAGATTTTCAGATGAATGGTTTGCTGCTGCTAGTAACTTGATTAAACCAAAACCCCCAATTAGAGATGCAACCAGGTTCACACACGCAGGAGCATGGTATGATGGATGGGAAACCAGAAGACATAATGAAGGAGCTGATTATGTTGTATTTAAGCTTGGGGTTTCACTGGCCAAATTAATTGGATGTGAAGTTGATACTGCATTTTTCAACGGGAATCATGCCCCTGCGATTTCAGTTGAAGCAGCTCAAAAATTGGACGGATCCGATCAAATTAAAGAAGAAGAATGGGAAACAGTTATCCCACAAATCGAATGTGGACCTTCACAAAGACACTTTTTTGTTAGAGATTCAATAACTGAGAAAAATTACACTCATGCAAGATTGAGAATGTATCCAGATGGAGGAATTGCACGTTTCAGACTTTATGGAAGTGTTGTTCCACTTGAACTTACTCTTAGAAACAAATCGGATGTTTTAGATTTAGCATCTGTTAAGAATGGAGGTGTTGCAATTAAAGTATCTGATCAACATTTTGGATCTGCTGATAATTTACTTTTACCTGGTAGGGGTCATGATATGTCTGATGGATGGGAAACTAGTAGATCTAGAACTCCTGGACATGTTGATTGGGTTGTTATTAGATTGGGAGCAAATGCGCATGTTAAAGATATTGTAGTTGATACTGCGCATTTCAGAGGTAATTTTCCACAAAAGGTTAATGTTAAGGGTATTAACGTTGAAGATGAGAGTAAATTACCTGCTTTCAATGGTGATGAATGGGAGGTTTTAGTTGCTGATACCAAGACTAGTGCTGATAAGGAGCATGAATTTAAGGTTGATGAGAAATTACAAGGAAATGTTTATTCACATGTTTTACTTACTATTATTCCTGATGGAGGAGTGAAGAGAATTCGTGTTTTTGGTACTATTGCATAGTTTAATAAGACATAATTCAATCTTAAATTTATCTTAACTTTTTTTATTCTAAACTTTTATCTTTATTCTTTTTTTTAGTCTAATCTTTTATTCTTTAATATTAAACTTTACATTACTTAATATCACTTACAACCATGAAACTTTCAATAGATAAACTAAAACTGTACCTCAATCAAAGAGTACCAGTCCCTGAATTCCTTGGAATTAAACAAAAATCAAGCCCAGTCGATATTTCAGATATCTGCAACCAACAGCAACTAATCATCAACTTCTTAAACCAAAGCGGTATAATAGATTGGAACCCATACTACATCAACTTGTTCCTTAAAAACCTCATATCTTTATTGGAAGTCAATTGTGAAGATGGTATCGATGATGAAATCTACGAATTATACTGTTCTCCCAAAATCATGAACGCTGTAGAATTGAAACCAACTCAATCTGAAGAGGTAAAATACTATATTGGTGGTTTTGGTGATCCAAAACCTTACGAACAAAATAATTACGTCACTATAAAGGAAACTCCTCGTTTAATTTCAGGTAGTAATACTACCGGTCTTCGTACTTGGGAAGCAGCAATCTACTTGTCAAATTATATCAATAGTGGATCATTGGATCTCGGAAAAAACTCGACAATTTGCGAATTGGGTGGTGGAACTGGTCTTGTAAGTCTTGCTATTGCAAAAAATTATCATTATTTGGTGGCTCCTGTCAAGGAGATTATAATTACAGATGGAGCTGAATCACTCATTGATAATTTAAGTGATACTATCTTCAATAATGTTATGCCTGGGAAACCTATAATTAAAGGACAGCATTTGGTATGGGGCACGACAAATAGAGAGGATGAAGATTTTGTAGTTGGAGTTCCTAGTGGAGTAGATTATATAATTGGGGCAGATGTTACGTATGATCCTACTGTTGTTGGTAAGTTGGCATCGACTATTAAGGATTTTTTTGAGAGTGGCACCAAAAAGGCTTTTATAGCTGCTACAATTAGGAATGAAGATACTATTCTTGCATGGGAGGAATCATTGGAGAGATTATTTCTGGGGAATTGGAATGTTAGAGAGAGTTGTTTAAGTCCTGAGAATATTGATGCTAATTGTTGGTTTGGAATTGGGACTCCAGAGATTAGGATTTATGAGATTATAAATTGTTAAGAGCATTTGAATTTTAGAATACATGAACTCATATTAGAATACAATTGAACTTATATTAGAACTTACATTTTAGAATACAATTGAACTTATATTAGAACTCACATTTTAAGACTCAATTACTAGAGTTAGAGTATAGATAATAGAAATGTACTGAAGTAATTATATGTAGAGATAATTACATATTAAAATAAAGTAGTTTATGGACCAATTAGGAAAATTAAAATTTGCAGCCACAAATCGAGAAGTCAACTTTTACTTCCTCCGTCTAGTAAACTTAACAACTACAATCCTACAAATCTATACAACAACCAACACACCATCCTAAGCCAATACTTTACTCTCATTCACCATCACTATACAGTAGTCTCTTTTTATAATCCTGCACATTATCCAACCAATCAAAAGTCGCACCTCTCGAAAAAAACCACCAAAAAAACGACAACGGATTTGGTGAAAATTAATTCTTCTTCTATTCAGTTAAAAGATACATCATGGCTGCTAGATTCCCATTCCCTGTTGCTAAGACCTACTGGCCATACGCCGCTGGTGGTAAGTATACTTTTGATGATGGAGTGTAATTGATTAGTTGATTTGATTAGTGAAATTGATTATTGAAATTGATTAGTGTGAGGTGTCAGAGAAGACACGAAAACTGATGAGTCTTGGATTGAAATACTACAAGATGATTGGTAGATGACCAAATATGATTGGTATAAGATTTATAAAAGACTGATTTGATTGAATGAGGGCAAGATTGAATTGGTGGAGTATCAAAAATGTAACAGAATGTTCAGAACATACTCAAAAAGAATACTCAAACAGAATACTCAGAACATAATACTCAAAACAGAACAATCAGATATGATCAAAACAGAACACTTATAACACTCAACATACTCAAAACATAACACTCAACACATCACTAAGAACACACCCAACTTTCCAACTAATACTAACAAATATAGCTGCTATCACCTACTACTTGGTCTACAAAGGATCTGTTGCATCAATGAACTCTGATGAATTCATCAACGATCCAAGACACCCAAGATTCTCCAAGGGTGGTAAGTTCATCGATTTGGAAAACAAGGATTAGAGAATGTGATTCAAGGTTTTAAAATAATAAATGTTATAAAGGATTATTGTAGATGGAGAATGATAAGAATTGAGTGAATGTATAATGAGAGTTGAGGTTAATGATTTTGCTAAGAGATATGAGTTTGAGAGAAATGAAGATAGTCTCTATTTAAGTAATTTGAGGTGGACAGATGTATTATATCATAATTTCTCGAGAACGATTGAGATAATCAGAATTATATGAATGAGCTCATCCATATGATAATTTCTCTGTTTAAGGAACGATTTGAGGTTGAGATCATAATTTGTTTAGAATATATGGACTCCAATTATTGTCTTAATTCCTATAGAATTGAAGTACCCAGAAACAAAACATTCTGTTCAATCTGGTACATTACTAAATCTCGACTGGTTATTCTATTTCTAGTTATCTTCAAAAATAGATGTTGCGTACTTGATTTTCAAGTAGTGTTATACTCGAGTATTAAGCTTATCACACCATTTTTCAAGAAAACACTGCAAACTCAGACTCTTGGTACATTCAGCCAGCCAAGTGATTATAGTTAAAATCCTAGGAAATACATATAACTTTTGTACAATCCTATATAAGATGTTTATAATGATGGAAGGTGTACATAATATGAACCTCACAACAGTCGGAAATTTTGCACTGCAAATTTTACAATGTCCCAATTGCGCAAGTATCATTCGGTACGCTGGCTATTGAGATATTGCATGTTGACTGGTTTGTTAGACAATGGTAAAAGTGCCGTATAAACCACCTTGAATTGGTAAAGGTTGAGGATACAATTTACCATTTCCAAGCCTTAAAAGGTTGAGGATACAATTTACCATTTTCATTTAGTATTGTAAATTCGCAGCCATATTCTCGGCAGGCAACATTTAGCACTTTTAGTACTTCTGTGGTCTGTTTACGAATAAACAACCCTGTAGCTATGAGAATTGTAAACTAGATAAAATTAGACCCGAGTATCTGAGACATTAGTTTTCCAAACATGAAAGGAAAGGAAACACTATTTTGTTTTCAGGGTTTATTATGATTTCATAATAAAGTTTCAAGAGTTTCCTTATTACTGGACAATAATAACTACAAGTGGCATAAAAGTTTAAAGTAACAAGTATCCATAAGTTTAGAGTAACAAGTATCATAAGTTTAAAGTAACAAGTATCCATAAGTTTAAAGTAACAAGTATCCATAAGTTTACAATAACAAGTCCATAAAAGTTTAAAATTACAAGTATCATAAGTTTACAATAACAAGTATCATAAGTTTACAATAACAAGTATCATAAGTTTACAATAACAAGTATCATAAGTTTAAAATAACAAGTATCATAAGTTTAAGGTAACAAGTATCACAAATTTAAAGTAACAAGTATCCATAAATTTACAATAACAATCCATAAGTTTACAATAACAAGTATCCAAAAGTCTACAATAACAAGTATCCATAAATTTAAGTATCCAAGTTTAAAATAACAAGTATCATAAGTTTAAAATAACAATCCATAATAAAATTACAATAACAGTAGTAACACGTTGATCCAACTTTTAACGAATTTTTGAGTGAATTTTCAACCAGAAAATTGACAGCATAGTGAATAACTGACATGGCAACAAACGGTTCTAGAGCGATTTTTATAAGGGTAGATCAAAAGAGGGATTTCCATAATCTAGAGGGCTTATACATAAAGGGGTTCTAGAGGGATATTCATAAAGGGATCAAGGATATTCATAAAGGTATCAAGAGGTATATTCATAAAGGGATCTAGGGGATATTCATACAGAAGACCACATAGAGGCATTAAATCCAGTCGAATCATTTCTTACTGCTACCTCAAGTTTTGAACTTAAATGTACTCACTTCTCATATATCTCCCCACATTCTAAAAAATGGTTACTCCACCCAATTTGGAATCAAACTGTACATTCTCCTTGTACCTTTTTATCCCTACTAAAGTCTAGAAATCTACATTTCCGGATGCAGTTCCGAGATAATCAAAGCCGAGACAGGCTTTGATACTACCCGATGTTTCCTCAAGCATTCTCCAGCCCCTAGCAGATCTTTTACTTTTCTTTACATCCTTAATATGGTTTCCCTCGGCGTGTTCAGTTGCACACTGACACCAAAAGAAAGGTTTATCTTGGTATGAGGATAGTGAGTGCATTTTGGTAGGGATGAAATTACTTCCTGATTTCAATCAATACACTTCAAGGATTCAATATTCTTGGTTCATTGAGATACTTTGTTTCCATGGAATCTTGGTTGCTAACCTTGATAATTTTCATGACAATTTTCATGAGAATTCGCAGCCATTTTGCGAGAAAATTTTTCACCAACAAGTTTGACGTAAGAGTTGAGGTAATTCTATTGTTGGATATTAATGACCATAGTTTACAAAGAGATACGAAACAGAGGTTACGAATATAGATATGTAAATGTTTTATTGCTATATATGATATGTACTCACCAATTCCAGAACCTTAGATTGTTACTATAGCTTACTCAACACCAAAACCATACTACTCACCACCAAAATCATACTACTTAATAACTTACCACCAAAACCCTAAAATGAGATCGTAATCTCCTCACATTTGGTGATTACTACGTAATCACCATAGTATCACCATAACCATTATTGTACCCCGTAACCATCACACCACATGCGGTAACAGCGGCACCATTGTTCTAGACACTTCTACAAGCCTTTGAACTTTAAGGGTTTTTGGGGACGCCCCAGGGCTCAAATCATCCAGCCGTTGGAAAAGTTTTTTTTTTCTTTTGCCACTGAGTTAAATTTAGTGGCGTGGAGAAGCCGTGCTCGGATTTGGAGTCCGAAGTGGAAAACGGAGCCTTTAGGTATGGGGTTGAGGGATATGGAGTAACCAATGGATTGGATACCGAAGGTGGGTAAGGGTTGATGAGGTATTTGTGAGGTATTTGTGAGGCATTTGAGATGGAAAAGAGTGGCGGGGCGAGCTGAAAAGTGTTTGGGGTGATGATTTAGGTGCAATCGTGCATGATGATCGAAGATCATTTTTGCATAGCCTTGGGATATGGTGGATTGTTGATGTTGGTTTTGGTGATGGTGATGGTGTTCATATGAAGAGGTTTATGTTGTAGTGTTTTGTATTTGCAGCCACCTTGGTGGTAAATTTTGTACGAAAAAGTGGGGCAGAGTCAGAAGTCGCGAGAATCACGAAGAGAATCACGAAGGGAATCACGAAGGGAATCACGAAGTGATTCACGAAGTGATTGATGAATACTCTAAGTAATCACGAAGTGATTACTTGAAGTATTGAATCATGTATATTCTCAAAAATTGAATACTATTCTTCATATCGTTTAATTCTCCTAAGTATTCAATCAGTATTCTTTTCACTTCGTGATTCTTCATACTTTTCAATTTTAAGTGATTCTTCTCTCAATATTCAATCACTTCGTGATTGCTTTAATCACTTCGTGATTGCTTTAATCACTTCGTGATTGCTGATCACTTCGTGATACTCCTCTTCAATCACTTCGTGATTGAATAGTCGCCTACATCAATAATTATCAAATATATTATTAAACCCAACCCAAAACCAAATGCAAACCCAAACTAATTACTAACAATATTCTGCCATTTCCTGTAATTCTGCATTATAAACTGGTTATTCAACTCAAGACTACCCTCCTTTTCTATATGCTCACACGGCACATTCCCCCTCTCGTTGCATATTATACACTCATATAAGAACGAGCTATTAGATCCCACGCTCGATGGCGCAAACTGTGTAAATTGTTGGTTCGAATATGAGTAGTTAAAGTCGTCTTCATCTTCTATAGGGTATTGAGTGGGTGACTGTGGAACAAACTCGTCATCGTTAAACTCAAATATCTCTTCGTTATCGTAGGACATCTTTATTGTGCTTGTTATATTATGTTTGTTGACTTCTTGTAGAACTCTTAAACTCTTGAACTCTTAATTATTGATGGATCAAAAATTCGGTCCTTCTCCGTCTTTATATCCTATTCGGTTGACTCAGAAAAAATTACTCATAAGGTGTGGTTTTGTGAACCACCACGACAAACCGTGGTGCAAACCGTGGTGGTGGCTAAAATTACCCAAAGGCACGTGTTTGTCGCCCACGGTTTTGGAGTTGGGACCGTGGTGTCGTGGTGCCATAGTGGGTTCCACTATGTAGAGTGGTAGGGTGGAAGAGTGGTAGAGTGGTGGTAGAGTGGTAGAGTGGTGGTAGAGTTGTGGAATAGTAAGTAGAGTTGTGGAACTAGTTGTGGAATAAGAAGAATACAACTGTGATGACTAACAGACACTTCTCGAATTTTCTAGTTGCTGTCTCAAAGGTTTGTTACTTTACGACATCATTGAGTCAGAGCCCTCGCCTTCAGATCGCCACTTTCCGTGCTTGTGGTTCTTTGATCTGCAGATCTATTCACGTGTTTGATGTTGGCACTTTTCATATCTGATGATGCTTTTTTTGGGATTGCGCCTTTTGCCTTTCGGTTTTTGTTTGCGCTGTTACATTGTTCCATATGTTGGTTTGTTCGAGGATTTAGATATCCGGGGATCGTTACTATTTTGACTCTGGTGTGATGGGGTGTTTAAGGTATGGGATGTTTTTTGTATTTTGTGAGGATGTTGATTGCTGATCGTCTATAATATGGAGATGAGGGAATATGATAATGAGAGATTTTTGGTGGGCTGAAACAAGAGGGGATTTGGTGGGGTTTATCTTTTGGGTTTATGTTTTTAGTTTTGATTTGGATTGATTTTATTTTGAATTTGGATAAAATTTTAAGGAATATATAGAAGTGAAACATGGTACATTCTAATTGGGGACTGATTACCAGGCAACGTAAGGGATATGGTTTCATATGAGATTATATGATTATTCAATTAGATAGATTATCATGAGATAAGTATATTCAATTGAAGAAATTATTATGATTATTCAATTGAGAAATTTACTATTCAAATAAATTTGCAATCATTATTCAATTAAGCCAAATTATCAAATACAATTCATTATTCAAGGGATTAAATTAACTAAGACAGCCATTTTCAATTACTCCATATTTCATATTCAACTGAACTATTACAGTCATTATCAATTAATCTAAAATTATCTACTATATTCATTAACAATTGAACAAACTTACTATCAGTATCTCTGATCCAAATTTATCATTATCAACTGATCCTATTTTACTATCATTATCAACTGATCCAAATTTATCATTATCATTTAATCCATATTTACATTCATTATCTTTTTGAATCAATCTATCAATTTAATAGTCCAATTTTTTTATTACCATACAATTAAACAACAATTATCAATCCAAATTTATCAATACTAAAATACCAATTAATCCAAATTTATCAATAAAATCAATATCAATAATCCAAATTTATCAATCAAATCAATATCAATAATCCTTATATTATCAATACTAAAGTGTAATATTCCAAATTCTAATCATTATCAACAAATAATCAATAATCTTTTATCAACTTTTCACTTTTCTAAATATTTACCAAAAAAACAATGACAGCCCACCCTAAAAGATGGCTCATTGCCTATAATTCAATCTCGGCCTCACTCTGGTCAATCATCTTCTTCAACACAGTCTTCCTAGCAGCTTCCGTCGGTCAACCTCACCTCTTTGATTATACAGGCAAAATAACAACCATCATCCAATGTCTCGCACTTGTTGAAATCTACAACTCAGCAGTCGGTCTCGTCAAATCGCCAATCGTCACAACAACAACCCAAGTCTTCTCACGTTTATTGATCGTCATTGGTATCATGCAAGTTTTACCAAACTCACCTGCTAATTACCATTGGTGTTATATCACTTTATGTTTGAGTTGGTCCATCACTGAAATTATCAGATATTCTTATTATGCTGCTAATTTGAAAGGTGAAGTTCCTCAATATTTGACTTGGTTACGTTATACTACATTCTATGTATTATATCCTACCGGTGTTGCTTCTGAGCTTTCCATGATTTATTATTCTTTGGATGAAGCAAAGGTTGTTGGTGTTTGGTATTCTTGGTTTTTGAAATTGATTACTCTTACTTATATTCCTGGATTTTATATGCTTTATACGTATATGATTGGTCAAAGAAGAAAGGTATTGGGAAAGGTTGATAAGAAGGAGAAGGAAAAGAAGGAGAAGAAGGTTGAGTGATTATTTGTATATGGTATATATTGAATATTAGTGTGATTGTTGATTTTATGATTTGGTATGTATTGGCATATTGAGTTGAGTATTGAGGATGTTGAGGATATTGAGTATATTGAGCGTATTGAGTATATTGGGCATATTGAGTATATAGTATATTGAGTATATTGAGTATACTGAGTATATTGAGTATATTGAGTATATAGAGTGTATTGAGTATATAGTATATTGAGTAAATTGAGTATACTGAGTATATTGAGTATATTGAGTATATAGAGTGTATTGAGTATATAGTATATTGAGTAAATTGAGTATACTGAGTATATTGAGTATATTGAGTATATAGAGTGTATTGAGTATATAGTATATTGAGTAAATTGAGTATACTGAGTATATTGAGTATATTGAGTATATAGAGTGTATTGAGTATATAGTATATTGAGTATATTGAGTATATTGAATATATGGAGAATATCTTGAGTACATGGAGTATGTATTGAGTATATTTTGAGCACATATTTAGTATATGATTTAGTATAAACTTAGTATATGATTAAGAATTTGAGCATATTATTGAGTATATACTGAATATACGATTAAGTATATATTAACTATACAATTTGTATATGTTGAGACACTGAATATATGATTGAGTATATATTTAGCATAAGTTGAGGATCTGGAGTATATATTGAGTATTTTAAGCGATTTCAATATTTATCATATATACTCATATATATTGAGTTCACAAAGATATCTTACACTTTGAGCAATTGGTTGTACATTGAGCAATTCAATAGATATCGGTATATTAAGTTATAGATTGTAAATATCGTATACGTTGAGTGATTTTAGATACAGTATATAATGAGCGATTTTCAAAATTTATGAGTGATTTTAACAATAAACTACAATGAGTGATTTCAACTTCTATTGTTTATTCAATTAAACAATTCTTAACTAATCACATCAAACAATCAATAGTAATCATATCAAACTCTTGGTTTTATGAAATATCTTGATCTCTAAATTCTCGCAATTTTCAGATTTTGCACCCAAAAAACCTCCTGTCAAATTCGCTTATTGATATCATTACCCAACACCTCACTCCTACCTCACCCCAAGTTAAAGCTCACATTGGAGTCATTTTGACTTTTTATTGACTCTGTATTTATTTCTTATCTCATCATTTCATATCCACTATTCCAGTTCATTTCATATTTTACATCCACCATTATCAAATAATACACATTTTCACATCCATTTCATATCCACCTCTTCACCATATCTTCCATTATTCCTCCACATCTTCCCCCTCAAATCCATTCACATCCCCCATTTCATCCACCTCAAATCAATCCCCATCCTCATCCACAACCATTATCCCTAAACCATTTTCAGCTGATATTTTTGGGTGCAAATCCAAAAGCCACAACGGATAATCTTTGACAGCAATGGTTTGAAATCAATTCCATACATATGGCTCAGCATAGATCACCCCTGAGCCTCACAAATAGGGAGCTTAAGGATTTCCAGTCTCTACTACAATTGACAACTACAAACCGAAAAGTCGATCTAGATTCCAATAGGAGTAATGTAACATATTTAAATAACCATCAACGTTATTGATGTCCATGTTACACGTCATTGATGTCCATGTTACAACGTTATTGATGTCCATGTTACAACGTTATTGATGTCCTTGTTACCTCACTCAAAATACTCAATCACTCTATATTTCAACACTCTATATTTCAACCACTCTAAATTTATCACTTATATCAATCAATGCCAATGCCCGATATCTCCAAATGTATCTTCACGTGACCTGATGAATTCAACACATCACCAAACAAGACGATTCACAAACAACTGCCACACGAATCACCCCACACATCCACATCCAGGGGTTATATTGCAACAACACGTTTCGTATTTGGTATTGAGTGTAAGTGTGTTACAATAATCAATATCAATTAGAAGTTGATCATTGTGATAAAGAATATTGTGAGAACAAACATATCAAGAGATATTACGAAGTATCATCGATATAACAAAGTATCATCGATATAACAAAGTATCATCGATATAACAAAGTATCATCAGTGATATAACAAAGAGTATCATCGATATAACAGTATCATCGATATAACAGTATCATCGATATAACAGTATCATCGATATAACAGTATTATCGATATAACAGTATCATCAGTTATTTTAAAGTATCATCAGTGATATTAAAGTATCATCAGTGATATTAACAAAGTACCCTTTAACAATATATCCAGTGATATACAAAGAATCAAGAATAGATCATCAAGAATATCTCAAGAGATTTTATCAATACAGTACCAAGATATGACAATCCATTCTTTTAACATATTCGATAGACATTGTACTTGCATCTATAGCAGAGAATATACCAACAACAGCATCAATAAAAACAACCAATCGGATTCTTCACAACTTTTATTTGGTATTCTTTACTCACTTAAACAATTGTCGTCCAAATTGATTGATCTGGAAGAAGGTTCGATATCAAATGCTCTTAAATCGTTCACTTTGGGAGCTTATCGAGTACACTACTTTGAATCTGCAACAGGTCTCAAGTTCATATTGGTGAGTGATATTGGAATAGATAACTTACAGACGGTGTTATGGGAGTTATATTCTCGGTTTTACTTGAAGCATGTTGTTCATAATACGTTACTGCCTGTGGAGTTTGCACTGGGTGATGAACCTGGTAAGATTACGAATGAGAATTTTGTAAAGCAAACTGATGAGTTTATAGAAGGATTATCTGTTTTTTGATTAAGATTAGGAGGGATTATCTGATTTTTGATTAGGATTGGAATGATTGAGATTAGGATATTGTATTTGTAAATTAAGGTGAGGTGAATTTGGATACTTTGAGAGATATTGATATTTGAGATATTTGAGAGATATTTGAGATATATTTGAAGATATTTGAGATATTGGAGATTTATGACATATTCGAGATTTTCGAGAAATTTGAGTCATATTGGAATAACAGAATAAAATATGATTCTATCAAAAGTAATACTTGTGATGTATACAATCTAAAATGTTGAGATCACTAACATCCACCCAACACCTTATCGTATCCACGGACTAAGATTCTCAATAAAGTACAAAATGAACCTATATGACTCCAAATGACTCCAAGTATATGACTCAATAATGACTCAAAAATTTCACTTATGTATCAGCTCATACTTTAAAATGTACCAACAGTTTCACAATGTCTTGGCCAATCACAGAATAGTCCGATAGGAAGCCAAGACTGCGCTTGTGGATCCTAACTTGGCTATTAAATGCGATATCGGTGTTTTAGTGAGAACTATTGATGTGGGGATATTCTTCATGAAGTTATGATATATGTGAAATTTGGACTGGAAGTATAGTGTTCTTGGTGAACTCTTAACTGTATGTATTTGTTAACCTGGTAGAATGTATGGTAATCTGCTTGATATTGTAATTTGTTTGGTACTGTAATTTGTTTGGTATTGAAATCTTATCGTTATTGTAATCTACTCGGTATTGTAATCTGCTCGGCATCTAATCTACTCGGCATATAATCTGCTCGGCATTTTATCTACTTGGTATTTCTGCTTGGTTTTTAATCTTCTTGGTATTGTAATCTTTGGTATGATTACCTTCAGAATCATAAATAAAATAGTAACAGACAATCTCAAACAACTACGTGCAGTTTGAACAACATACGAATGATATAATGTTTTCTCAAATGAAGGCTATTCCAACTTAGAGTTCTTGGTAAAGCCGTACAAAGATCCAGCCGTTCCGTTTTGACCATATATACACAAACGTGGTTAATACAGATCTAATGAAATTGGAAGGTATTACTAAGTTGACGATATAGTGCTCAAATATCATAGCCTGAGAAGTTGGAACTTAAGTATGGTTTGTCCTACTCCAATATACTAGATAGTTATAACGGAAAACTGAAAATTACCGTACATTTCAACTTAACTACCATAAATTTCCTTTAAAGCCTCTAAACAAAGATTGAAAACTTTAGGCTCTATTGATCTCAGCCACTTGATTCAGCAACTAAACCACACTTTATTATACTCAATCTTGAAACAAAAAACTACTCCCCTCAAATTTGCAGCCAAACTTTTTTCGAAATTCCATAATAATTTGTACTTTTGATAACACCAGAAACGAAGAAATTGTAATATAAATGTTAAGTGGGTAGGTGTAACCTAATCCCCCTTTCTAGTTCTTCAGCATATAAGTCCCAATGTTAATATATCAAATTATACTTCATAAAACTTCTTCCTATCTTTTATGTAAAATTACGCCTAATCATCGCACGTTCCCTAATCCTTTTCAGCACTTACTAATCACACACGTTGAGACCCTGCATAACACGGGGATCACCAACTCTGGCTGCAAATTATTGCTCTCTACTTATACACTTATTCTTCATTACACACTAATAACATGGACAACCAATTCTTTGTTGATTTCATGATGGGAGGTATCTCAGCTGCTGTTTCCAAGACAGCAGCAGCCCCTATCGAAAGAGTCAAGTTATTGATTCAAAATCAAGATGAGATGATCAAACAAGGAAGATTATCCAAAAGATACGATGGAATTGGAGAATGTTTTAGAAGAACCGCAGCAGAAGAAGGTATTGCATCCTTTTGGAGAGGTAATACTGCTAATGTTGTTAGGTATTTTCCAACACAAGCTTTGAATTTTGCATTCAAGGACAAGTTCAAGAAGATGTTTGGGTTCAAGAAGGAGGAAGGGTATTGGCCTTGGTTTGCTGGTAATTTGGCTTCTGGTGCTTTAGCTGGAGGAACATCCCAAATTTTCGTTTATTCTTTGGATTATGCCAGAACTAGATTGGCCAATGATGCTAAATCAACAAAAGAAGGAGGAAAGAGAGAGTTCACAGGAATGCTTGATGTGTACAAGAAAACTTTAGCTTCTGATGGTATTACTGGATTATACAGAGGATTTGGAGCTTCGATTGTTGGAATTATTGTATACAGAGGATTATATTTTGGGTTGTATGATTCTTTGAAGCCGGTTGTATTGGTTGGGCCATTGGAGGGTTCATTCTTGGCCTCGTTTTTGTTGGGGTGGGTTGTTACTACTGGTGCTTCGACTGCTTCCTATCCTTTGGATACTGTCAGAAGAAGAATGATGATGACATCGGGGCAAAGTGTAAAGTACAAGAGTGCGTTTGACTGTTTTGCTCAAATCCTTGCGAAGGAGGGTGTTAAGAGTTTATTTAAAGGATGTGGAGCTAATATTTTGAGAGGAGTAGCTGGTGCTGGTGTTATTTCGATGTATGATCAGATGCAAGTTTTACTTTTTGGGAAGAAGTTTTAGAATGAATAGTTGGTTACAATGGTGATTGGAGTATTTGACTGAGTGTTATCACAGGGTGTATTTTAACTAGTGTAAATTTTTACTTAAATTATATGGATGCAAATATTGAGTGAATACAAATATTAAGTGAATACATATATTAAGTGAATACAAATATTAATTGAGTAATTAGTAATTTCAAAGTTATGGATGCAACTTAATAAAATCGTACTAACGATATGGATGAAAGTATCTATTAAATTGTATCATGAGAGTTATGGTTGCAAATATTTAGTGAATTCTAGATTGAGAAGGATTAATAATCGTAATTCACAAGATATGGATGGGAATATTTTATAAACTATAAAGATGCGGCTGTGACGTCTATCAGCATAAACGATATGATTACAACTATTAGGGACGTCTAGTATTTAGAACGATATGGATGCAAATATTAGGGACGTCTAGTATATTAAACGATATGGATGCAAATATTAAGGTCAATGAGCTTAGATAAGGATAGTAAATTCACATGAAATGGATGCAAATAGTGACGTCTTAAACGATTGAAATTGAAATATTCCGTCTTAAACGATATGGTTGTGAATAATTATGACATCTAAATAAACGATATGGTTGCGAATTTTTATGACACTTAAACGATATGGTTGTGAATATTTATGACACTTAAACGATATGGTTGTGAATATTTATGACATCTTATAAACGAATGGTTGTGAATATTTAACATCTAAATGTTAAACGATATCTATGCAATGTCTAAGAGTTAAAATGATAGGATGAAATAGATAAACTATATTGCGATTATTTAGATAAATGATATGGTTGCAAGTACGTTTAAGACTAAACGAATGGTTAGAATAGTGTCTAACCATAGTTTATAATGCAATTACTACTAAAATCTTAAACGATATGATGCAATTATACATTTCTTGTGAAATTGATATCAATACATATACTTTATCAATATAGAACTTTACATGGTTGCAAATTCTAGATGAAAATGAATTACTAAACAGAAAAGATTGCAAAAACTATCACAAAAAAGCCCGAAAAAGCAACTTTAATCATTAATCTCAAGTCTTCTCAGATTAACTATAGCAATTATAATGACAATTGGACCACCATATACAATTAACAACTGAGAATGTACCTAAAATCCATATACACTATATAATTTCAAATCCAATCCTTCTTAAAAATGCCAAATTAAATATGATGAACAAAAACCCAAACTTCAACATCGGTAATCTCCACAATTTGCAACCACCCTCAGAACCTTCAAATCAAACTCCCTCTACCTTATGAGCCATGAAAAATCCATAATTATACTCTTATCCATAATAATTATACTCTTATCCATAATAATTATACTCTTATACGATAGCAACATTAAAATATACTAATCAAAAATCGGTCCTCCATTCTTAAAAACCGGTAAAGCGATATCCATTTTTGGTAACCTCATCAAAAGCTTATTTTATAATTATACGATAAGGATCAATTTTGCGGTATGGCCCGTTTAAAGAGCGAGGAGTATAGTATGATCAACTCATTAGTGTATGGTCAACTCATAGAGATTCTTCTATACCATAACTAATCCAATACTCCTCATCTTAAACCAATAATAACACAAAACAAAATAGAAAACCCCAACTTCAAATTATCAAAACCAAAAGATTTATGAATCAAGTCTTAACAGTCAGTGAAAATTTTACAACAGATGATCATTATATAAAGACATAATCCCCATTATAAAGATCATAAGAATTATTAATTATCAAAATGATGGACTCTCGACCAATATTATTCAAATCTGCTCTTCATGAGTATATGGTTGTGTTTCTTACATGTATGGGACAATTCTTATGTCAAGGTAATGTGACCATGTCTCTTAGTACTATGAATATAGTATTAAATTCATTAACTGATGGTAATCTGAAGGTTGATAGTTCACTTCAAGTATGGTTTATGGGATCTTTTGCTCTTACTGTTGGTACATTTATTTTGTTAAGTGGTAAAATTGGAGATTTGTTCGGGTTAAAGAAGACGTTTATAATTGGATGGATTTGGATTACTATTTGGACTTTAATTACTGGATTATCAGTATATAGTAAATCTGTGGTATTCTATATTATATGTCGTGCATTTGAAGGGATTGGTTTTGCATTGGTTATGCCTTGTGGTATGGGTATATTAGGTACAATATATCCAATGGGACCTAGAAAGAATTTAGCCTTTGGAATTATTGGAGCCAATGGTCCTTTAGGAGCTGCTTTAGGATCATTAATAGCTGCTGTTATTTCTGAGAAATGGTGGTGGCCTTGGGCTTTTTGGATGATGACTATTTTTGCCCTGATATTCACTATTTTACTGATAATTTATGTTCCTTCTGGAATTCAAGAAAATCTTCCATCTACTAAAGAAGCATGGCATCAATTGGATGTAACTGGTTCATTGGTTGGTATTGTTGGACTTGTATTATTCAATTTCGTTTGGAATCAAGGTCCTGTTGTTGGTTGGAATTCAATCTACATTATAATTTTATTAATTATTTCAGTTTTGCTAATTATTGGATTCTTCTTTATTGAATTTAAAGTTGAATTCCCACTTTTACCTCGTGCTGTTTTCAATACTAAAGTTGGATTTGTGTTGGTTTGTATATCATTAGGATGGGGTTCTTTTGGTATTTGGCAATATTATTATTGGAGTATTATTCTTAATTTAAGGAAATATACTCCAATTAATGCTGGACTTACTTATATTCCATTTTTGGTATTGGGAATAATAGCATCGATTTCGGTATCCTTCATTATTAACCGAACAAAACCATCATATATCATTTCATTTGCATCCACTTGTTTTATGATAGGATGTGTTATGCTTGTGGTTATGCCAGTTGAACAATCATATTTTAGAATATCAATGGGTACTCAATTTATATTAGCATGGGCTATGGATCTTAGTTTCCCTGCTGCTGCTATTCTTTTATCGGATTATTTACCATTAAAGCATCAAGGAATGGCTGGATCTCTTGTTACTACTGTTATCAATTATTCGGTTTCTCTTTTCTTAGCTATGGGATCGACTGTTGAGATTGAACTGGGCAAGAGAGGGTTGGATATTTTGGCTTCTTATAGAGCTGCGATATATTTTGGGATTGGAATTGCGGCTTTGGGGGTTGTTTTTTCATTGGTGTTTATAGTTATACAGCACAGTGATGATGTGGGGACGTTTGGGGAGGCTGATGAGAAGGATTCGTTAGATGTTAAAGTTGAGACTTTAGAGTTATAGGTTATAGAATAATGAGTGATGATAAAAATAAGTGTACTAGAGTTTAAGTAATAGTGATACTATTAGTTTAAGTAATAAAGTGATAGTATTAGTTTAAGTAATAAAGAAATAGTATTAGTTTAAGTAATAAAGTGATAGTATTAGTTTAAGTAATAAAGTGATAGTATTAGTTTAAGTAATGAAGAGTATAAACTGATACTATTGAGTTTAAGCAATGAAGAGTATAAACTGATACTACTGACTTTATAGAATGAAGAGTATAAACTGATACTATTGAGTTTAAGTAATAGTGATACTATTAGTTTAAGTAATAAAGTGATAGTATTAGTTTAAGTAATAAAGAAATAGTATTAGTTTAAGTAATAAAGTGATAGTATTAGTTTAAGTAATAAAGTGATAGTATTAGTTTAAGTAATGAAGAGTATAAACTGATACTATTGAGTTTAAGCAATGAAGAGTATAAACTGATACTACTGACTTTATAGAATGAAGAGTATAAACTGATACTATTGAGTTTAAGTAATAAAGTGATACTATTGAGTTTAAGCAATGAAGAGTATAAACTGATACTACTGACTTTATAGAATGAAGAGTAATACTACTGACTTTATAGAATGAAGAGTAATAAAGTGATACTATTGATTTTAAGTAATGAAGAGTTATAAAGAATTGAGGTAACGTATTGATATAAGTGTATTAAAAGCATTGAAATGAGAGTATTGAGATAATTGAAGCATAGTATTGAGATGAAAGTTAAGTGATATAAGTATCATAATTATACCATTGAAAAGGATTGTAAAAAAACGTTGATATAAGAGCATTAACTGAGATAAAGGTATTGTGATAATTGTTGTAATAAAACTGTTAAATAGTATTGAAATGAAATATTGAGATGAATACTATTATTATTAAAAGTATTAGGAGCAAGTAATGTAATAAAAGTATTAACATTAGAGTATTAAATATTGAGATAAAAATACTAAAAGTATTGAGATGCAAGTAATGTAATATATCTCCCAAGCGTTCTTGAAGCAGTAAAGAGAGTGAGTTCAGATTCACATTGCAAAACATTACTCCAACTTTCACCTCCAACAAAACTCAATGAAAAGTACTTGTGAATCTCATCAAGAATCTTTGGAACTGAATGCGGCAGTAGTCAATGCGGCAGTAGTCAATGCGGCAGTAGTCAATTCGGCATTAGCAAACTTCTTCTGTTCCATTAACCTGTGGTTTGGACAGTCATAAATAACACCCTTTCCGAATGCTGGAGTGGTAAAGTAAGCCTCTTCAGCGGAAACACTAGCCAACTTAGCGTTCAATACAAATTCGTGTCCCTAGGGTCATGGTTCTTCCAAGTAAGACAAACGAAAATGTATCACCGTGCTTTTTACGACACTTTTCAAAGAACTTGTATGGCTGCATACCATACTCAACAGCCGAACCAACCCAAGGAACCCAATGGAATACTAATGGAGCACAGTCATTGCGGAGTGAATAAATGTACTGCCAAACCAGGTTAATCAAAACTGGTAGGGAAACCATAAAACCCAAGTGGTAGTACCATGACAAACTGGAAAAAGCGACCATGCTTGCGTTAATAATCCGTCCTTCATGGTTTGATATGGTTGCAAAAATTATAGTAATTAAGCGATGAGATTATAGTATTTAAAGCGATGAGAATATAGTATTTGAAGAGTTGAGATTATAGTACTTAAAGCGTTGAGATTATACTAATTAAAGCGTTGAGATTATAGTACTTAAAGCCTTAAGATTATAGTATTTAAAGCGATGAGATTATAGTATTTAAAGTATTAAGATAAAAGTATTAGAAGAAAAGAATTGAAAGTATTGAAAGAAAAGCATTAAAAGTAATGTATAAATACATGAGATGAAAGAGTTGAGAGTAAAGAAATGAGATGAATACAGTGAAATCATTGAGATAAGCACTAAAATCATCGAGATAAAGATATTGTAATGAAAGTACTCAGATGAAAGTATTAGTTTTGAGAAAAAAGTAGACATTAAGATAAAACGATTGAAATAACTATTGACATAAATGATTAAATATAACTATTGAATTGCGTTTATGAAGTACTATAATGTCAATTATTCAAAACTAGTCTCATAAATATGAACAACGTAAAACTATTCGTAGTGATAAATATAATATTCAAAGTAAATTTAGATAATTTGATAATTTCTAATATTAATAATGAATATTGATAAATATAATGTAATAATAGAAAGACCAATATTCTAAAGCCTGATACATTGAGAATATTCCAATAAACATACCCTAATAGCTAAACATACCCTAATAGCTAAACAAACCCTAATAGATAAACATACCCTAATAACTAAACATACCCTAATAGCTAAATAAAAAGTACACCAAAAAAATTTGCAACAATTACATTTTATGCAGTACCAAATCAAATGTTTATTTCTTGCAACTTTTAAACAAATTCAAATTAGTTTCAAACATGTCAAAGATTCCCTTAGAAAGTATGACAGACACAAGGATAGAAGCCCATTCGTCAATACCGCGCAAAAGGGTGAGTGAGGTTTATAAGCAACCAGGATCACCTAAAAGAAGGCGACACTCATTGGGGTTTGAATTGGTGAAGATTGATCTGATGAAGAATAATAATATGAAGAATAATAATGAACCAGATATGAAGAATGATGAACTGATACTGAATATGAATGATGAACTGATACTGAGTATGAATAATGAACTGATACTGAATATGAATAAAGATCTGATACTGAATATGAATAATGATCTAAATATTAAGAATCATGATCTAATTAAGAATAATGATCTAACTATAAAAAATCACCTAAGACGAAAATCACTTCATGCAAATTCAAAATCAAGTTCAATACCAACAATTCTGGTACGTGAAAGTATTATTGATATCAACACTTGCCTAAATCTCAAATCTAAACTCAAACTGGGTCCATTAAAATTTGAAAAGGTAGAAATAAACCCTAAACCAATTAAACTGGAAGATTTAGATAGACAAATCTTTGAACTTAAAGATAAAATTGAAGATTTACAAGAGGAAGTTAGTTCGATAATACGAGAACAACATAAATATAAAGGGAAAATTTCGGATTTGAATCAATCTGGAGCAAATAAACAAAGAATTATTGAAAGAGAACAAGATAAATATCAAAGAGAGAAACAACATACTCAACAAATGTTGAAATTACAATTGAAAGAATTAAAAGTTAAACTTGAGGATGATTTTAATGAACTTAAATTTAATTTGAATAGTGAAATTCAAGATTCGAAATTGTATAAAGATGAAGATAATTGGAAAATTATTAAAAATTTGAAGGAGAATGTTGAGAAGAAGGAATTAGAATTGAATAATATTAAGAGGGAGAATGAAAAGAGTATTCAAAAGGAATCTGATATGTTAAGGGAACAACTTGAAAAGTATATGAAGAAGATACAAGAAGAAGCTTCCAATTTGACTGATGAATTTGAGGAGAAGGAAATGAAATTAAATCAACTCAATAAAGAGATTAGTAAATTTCAAGATGAATTAAAGGAAAAGATTGAAATTAATGAATCTATTAAATGTCAAATATTGAAAATTGAATCTACAATGAACGATTTTCCAAGTTTGAAAAATTTATATTTGAAAAGATTAAATTCAATTGAAAGTGAATTACAAGAAAGAAAGACTAAACAGAATCTGATTCAAGAAACCCTTCAAAATGCTCAACAAGTTCATAATACTGCTAATGAAAAGTTAGTAAAACATAATTTACAAAGAAGAAAATTGGAAAATAGTATTATGGATTATGAAGGTAAAATAAGAGTTTATGTTCAAATTGATGAAAGTTATAAGGATAGGTATTCAACGTTTAACAAGTATTTCAAAGTTGAAGATACTGAGATAATTGATGAAGCTAGTTGTTTAACTAATAGTTCATTGAAAGGTACAAATGTTTCTTTAATTTTAACAGGTGAAATTTTTGAAGATTCAGTTAAAAAAATGGTTGTTAAAATTTACGAGAATTTACTCGTAAATTTTGATAAAGAATGGAAATACAATTTTAAATTTCAATTTTTATCAATTGATAAAGATTCAATTATTGATCTACTTAATGTTAATAATCTACAAGTGAATAGTGGACTGGGACACCCCGATCAATTACAAAGTCAACAGATGATTTTGGATGATGTAAGTGAATTCGAATCGATATTATCGGGAAAAAGACGTGAGAATGTGAATTTGTATATTATCAAGGTTAATGGTGTTAAGGGAGAGAAAATTGTTGAGAGTAATATTTTGGTATATGATATTTCATCAATGGCTTTAAGGTTGCAAATTGAATGGATGGAGAAGTTTTCAAAGAGTACTGAAAGATTGATATTATCGAGATTATTCAAGTATTCATTTAATGAGAGTAAATGTCTTTTTATTTCAAGATTGGAAGGGTTGAGTTGGGAGAATGAGAGATATTTGAATGTTTTGGAGAAGGTGAAGAGTGTTGATTCTCCGTATAAGAGGAGAAATTAGTGTATAATAGGATGGGAATATAATGTAAATTTAAAATATAAGGTATTATACTAATTCCGATCAATTTGATTTGAATGGTCAATTGAGATTTGTAAATTTTAATATTCACCACTGAAGATAAAAGTGATTATCACTATGAGTTGATAGAACTGTCATTATCATTGTTGAGAGTTTCAAATTTATCATTCACAGTTTAATATTGATTAGAGTGAAATTTTGGAGTATCCTTTGTGGTGTTCCAAACACCCAAAGACTTGTCTGATCCTGCGGTGGCAACAACATTATACATTCTCCTGTTGTCGTTCAAGGCACTGTTGAAAATGTGTGGGTTGAACTTGATCACTTCACAGTCCATGACCCACAATACTCACCTTATTCTGCCATCCTTTCAGCTTTGCAATGAGCGATATGAGAGTGTTCAGGTTTTTGTTAGCGGTGGTCACCGAGAGCAATTCTCCGTCAGGAGACCAGTCAATGCGCTTATAATGTCAAAGTGCTTTTGTTGATCAACTTGGAGATTTTGTGCGTGAGTCTGAACTGGTAGTTGGCATCCGTACCAGTATACTTGTACTGGTAAACGTAAACCACAGTATCGTCATCCAAGGCTACCAAGAAGTTGTTAGTGGGGTCTAACGCAATGCTACGGTATATCGACTGTTTGTCTGAGTTTGCACCCGAATTCGCTGTTATCTCTTGATATCTCTGATGATATCAATAAGGTGGATTTTAGCGTCTGAAGTAGTCCACAGCATCAATTTCCCGTCACTAGACCATGTCAAATCGACAACCAGCACGTTTGTAGTCAGCGACTTGAACGGGAACAACTGGCGGTGTTCGCCGTCCAAATCATTAAAGTGTATGTGACCTGTGTTGTCGGTAGAGACGAAATGTTTTGGGTTTTGTGGGGACCATCTTACTGTTGTCACCAAGTTTGAATGATACAGAAATGTGTGTAAAGGTTGAACCTTTGAATCAAAGAGTTTATTGATCACTGATATTGAATTTAATTAACAATGAATTTTCACTATTAAATTTCATTAACATTGAATTAATTAACATTGAATTAATTAACATTGAATTAATTAACATTCAATTTAATTAACATTTCCATGTTAATCATGCTTATAGAAAACCAACTCCATGCAATTTCCATACTCTCAAATCTCTAACCCCAGACTCTTCTCCACTCACCCATTCACTTCGTGAGTGAGTGATTTGAATTATCTTTTTCTTCTCACGAATATCCTACAAATTATATTCTTATTTTACATTCCAGCCTTAAGGCTACTCTAACAACCACTTGCATTGCAAGACTACAATATTCCTATAATGTTCCATAACCAGATTAGGAATTCAGTAGATTCTAATGAATATGATAAGTGAATTTAGTTCAATTATCATTAAAAAAAATCAAGTTAGTTAATATCGATGAGATTATCTTTGGTGACAAGATAATGAGGATTGTTGACAATATAGTGAAGAATCACATTGTTGACAAGATAGTGAAGAATCATTTTGTTGACGAGATAATCACTTTATTGACAATATAGTGAAGAATCATTTTGTTGACGAGATAATCACTTTATTGACAATATAGTGAAGTCTTCAAATTATGAACAAGAACAAAATCATTAAGAAAAATAAGTTTCTTTCTTAATGATAATGACACTGGTGATAATAATCAAATTCTTCTAAAATCACAGATATCACATTTCTGAAAATTATAGATATCATAAGATTTCTGAAACATTTAACCTCAATGTTATTATACATTTCCGAAATAATATCACCTTAAGGATATTATACATTTCCGAAACATATCAACTTCAAAGGTAAACTGCATTTCCAAAACAATATCACCTCAAAGATATTATTGCACTTCCAAAACAATATCCCTAAATCAAAACAATATCTTCCCACCAATCATCATCTTATAACCAAAATTATCATTCTCAATCACATAGTAGATACTAAATCATGTAAAACCCATTTCAATTCATCAGTCAGACCAATATGTGCATCAGGTCTAAGTTGTACCTCCGGCTTAACCTCCTCCTTCTTCTCATCTTTAACACTCCCATTAATCTTCTCAATCTTATCCTCTTGTAATCTCAAACTTGCTTCCTCAGGTGGTAATTCATAATCTAATGATTGCCACATGGAAAAATCATTATCCATCATAACATTAGCTAACCGTAAACTAGGTCCACAAGGTTCAATCAAATGAGGAAACATCTCAAAAGTATTGAATAAATCATCAATATTAAGTGTAATATCTTTACTACTATTAGTCATTTCATCATATTTCCGTTTCACAGGTTCCTTTGGTTCAACCTTTTTAACCTCAATAGGTATATAATCATTGTTTGTGTACTTGTTTTCACGATATTTCGTAACATCAATTGCACTTTCTATAATATTTTTCAAATGTGATTCTAAACCAAGTAGAATCACTTCTAAAACTTGCGCATTTAACATTCCAGTCAATCCGTATTCTCTCATAGTCATTAAAATCCTCTTTGATAAATTATCATAATCTGGTAATTCATAATTTTGAGTTGCAATTGGTGTATTTATACCTTTAACAACATCTTGTTGCCATTGAACTAAATTATTCACATTCAATTGTTGCTTATCTTTATCTTGAATCATAGGTATCTTTGGAAGTAAAGTATGTCTAGTTAAAGTGATTCCTGCACTCAACTTATTCTTCTTTCCTGAATCCTTTGTAATATTCTTAATTCTTCTTCTCTCTCTAATTGGTAATTCCATGATATTCTGTTTGAATTTTTCATACTGTGATGATTTAACCTTATTTGTTTTAGGCATTTTCTTATTCCAAAATGATGCAACCAATTCATTTGATAAATCTAAAGGATTATCTCTTAAGGAATTTGCAAAGTTCAAAACTAATAATCGATTATGCCAATTAACCAACGTTTGAGTATTTAAAATAGGTTTTATAGTCTCAACAAATTCAGCACGAGATAACTTTCCTATAAGAAACATACTGAGAGTTTCATGATACTTTTCCCAACTGTTTCCCAATTTTGTTTGAAATTCTCTAATGAGAGTTTCCAATTCTGTTCGTTTTGGTTTTACTGGGGTGGTCATAATTGGTTTTTTTGGTTGGATATGATATATGTGGTGTGGGAGAGGCTTGCTCGACTGTTGGAATGGGTAAATTGGGGGGTATAATGATTGATTTGGATGATAAAAGTGGTTGGTTGTTGATAAAGTAAAAATGATTTTGAAAAAGTCGTTTGAAATGATGTCGTTAAAATGTCTTAGGGTGGATGATTGAGATTGGGATTAAGGATTGGATTGAGATTGAGATTGAGGATTGAGATTGAAGGATAGAGATATAGAGGAGAATAGAAAATGGGGGAAGGATTTGAGAAGCTGGAGAGTTTGGTTTTATTAAAAGTGGAGTATTGAATTTGGTGATTTATATAGCATAATGAAAAGAATTGGAATTTAGTAATAGTTGTTCAATTACAAGATTGAGTGTGATTTGAGAGTGGATTTGAGTTATGAGTTTGGTGTGAGTTTGGTGCAACTTGAATTGTTCAATTAACACGTCTATACTGCAGTTTCCATGAGTTGGGCTAATTAGAGTAATATATTATAATCACGTGATTGATCACGTGATTTTGCACCCATTTACTCCGTACCACTACAATCTTTAATATATATCCACAGTTAATTTACCATTACCATACAAGATCCCAAAGGCTCAATGATCCTCCGTTTACGCATTAACAATCTCAATTGAATATCTTTATTATCCAAATCATCTAATCTCATTCATCTTTAATACCAATTATTGATACTTCCCCACAATTAACTTATTCCTTCTTAAATTTAAGGAACCATTTATTCCTCTAAAATCTTAAGGAACGTTTTAGTTCCCTTAAATCTTAAAGGACCATTTATTCTCTTAAATCTTAAGGTACCATTTATTCCTCTTAATTCTTAAGAAACTATTCAATCCCCTTTAATCTTAAAAAACCATTATTCCTCTTAATTCTTAATCCACCTTATTTCCTTCTTAATTCCTAAGAAACCTTATTTCCTTCTTAAATCCTTAATCCTCCTTTCCCACTATTTTTCAAATAATTCCGAAATTTGGAAAAACTACAATAACAAAGAAATCTTACAAAAAGACCACCTTTACTCCATTCTAAATAACCACCCACCTTATCATTCATCTTCCAATCATCCAATATCATCATTCATCTTCATCTTTCATCTTTATCACTTCATCAATCACCCAATTCCAATTCCCAAATAATCATACTTTTCCTTATATCTTGTCACTTTATCTTGTCACTTTATCTTGTCACTTTTATCTCCTTAACAATACCCCATTAAATTACCGTAAACGCATTAACCTCCCGCTCTTGATATGTCAGCCACTCACAAATGCACTCAAATCCACTCACAAATCCACCCACAAACCCACTAATCCACCCACAAATGCACTCAAATCATTTACATTCCCTTACAATTCATCTCTCATTAGTGGCTTAAAAAGATCATCGCCGTTCGTCCTTTCACACCACTATTCAAACACCCAATGACAAAACTTGAACGGACCAACGGCAAAATTAAAAACTCACTCTCTCGGTCCCATAAACAGCACCGCCGTACCACCGATACGAACGGTGCCTCATGGCTCATCCTATCCATCTCAAAGCCTTCAAAACCAATCTACTATTGCATTATGGATCTTTTCAACTATTTCCAATTCACAAAATATCGGCAATTATCGCCAAATCTCGTATTATGCTTATTATTACCCTTTTTGGAATTACCACCGGAAAATTTGGATGCAAATTCCACTTACCTTTTGTAAGCAGCCTCACCTTTGCTTTTGATAAGATTGATCAAGGTATAAATAAGATGAGGAGTCTTTAATATTTTAAAGACAGCAACAAAAATGTCTGACTCTTCTACTGCTAAATCAGAAAAAGCTAAGGAAGTGAGTCTCCCAAGACCTGGAGGTCCAGGGTATCACTTCTTTTCCCCAGAAATGAAAGATGCAAGAATGAAGGCGTTGAAAGGTACGCTCACTAATTTCCTTGTAATGTCATTTTTCATCTTGGGGATTTTTTCAATGTATTGGGGATCAATGTATAAAAGAGATTCTAGAATTAAGAATTTACAAATGATGGTTGTTATTGGAGATGATGGACTTATTGGACAAGAAATGACCAATCTTTTCCAATCTGAAGTTGCAAAACCTTATGGTGATTGGAAGATTATTAGTGAGGCTGAAATTTCAAAGGATGCGGCTAAACATAACAATTCTATTGAAGAAGAAATTCATAGACAAATTCATCATCAAAGATATTGGACATCAATTTATGTCAAGGAAAATGCGACAGAAAATTTGAGACAAGCAATTATTAATAATGATCTCCTGTATAATGTTTCAAATAGTTCGATTGTTAGCATTTACGAGACTGGTCGTGATTTTATTACAATGTCATCATATGTTACACCATCAGTTGAAACCATGCAATTGGTTTGGTTGAACAAATATTCACCAAGTGTCATGAGTACTTTAGCTAATGGAACTGGTAATTTGGTTCTGAGTACTCCAATAACCTTTACATTTTATGATTATATCAAATATACCAATCCGGTAGTTGCGGCTCCTTCCCAATTCGGTGCTATCTATTTGATCATTTTGACCTTTTTCCAATTCAATTTCTTCATTGATGTTTATAAGGGAATGGCAACACTGGGTGTCAATGGAATGCATTTCCTTTTATATCGTTGGCTTTCATCAATGGTATCATTTTTTGTTGTTTCTCTTGCATTTTCCCTTGTTTCTTTAGCTTTACAAATTAATTTTGGTAAAGCTTTTGGACATTCTGGATTCCTTATCTATTGGATGATTACATATTTGACCTGTGCTGCTGTTGGATTGGCCAATGAGATTATGGGTATGATGTGTATTATTTATTATCCACCATTGATTGGATTTTGGATGCTTTTCTGGGTTGTTTGCAATGTTTCTCCTACTTTTGCAGCTTTACCATTGAGTCCTAAATTGTTTAGATTTGGGTATGCTTTACCAATTCATAATTCGTATGAATCTACCAAGGTTGTTTTCTTTGATACTTGGAAGGGAGCACTTGGACGTGAGTTGGGTGTTTTGGTAGCGTGGGTGGTTTTGCTTAGTATGGTTCATCCGTTTGCTACTAAGTTTTTTGGAGCTGAGATGAGGAAGCAACATGAGGCTGCACAGGCGCATGCTCAGGTTAGGTTTTATAATGAGGAGGATAATAATTAGCACTTGAAGAGCACTTGAAGAGCGAAGCGATTCAAGAGCGATTCATGAGCTTTAGTGATTCAATGAGCATTTCAAGAGAAATGGCGATTCATGAACATTTCAAGAGAATGGCGATTCATGAGCATCTCATTAGCAATGAGCGTTTCAGCAAAAATGAGCATTTCATGAGCAATGAGCGACTCATGATCATCTCATTAGCATGATCATCTCATTAGCATGATCATCTCATTAGTATGATCATCTCATTAGCAATGATCATTAGCATTCGTAATCATTATCTTATGAACATGCCAATGACTAGAATATCAGCCATGATAAGAGAGGTATTTATAGATTAATATATGATAACATCATGAGAGAAGAGATTGAAATGCGAAGCAGTTCAATCGAATGACTAGATTACCATGATAATATATGATAATATATGATAATGTTATGGTAAATTAAAAGAATTATTTATTATAATTATGTGACTGCCATATAGTGATAATTATGTAGATTACCTTAAAGTGATAATTACATGATAACTATCATATGATAATTATTAGAGTGGGAATTGACTTGTGATGTGTGCTTATAGTGATAGTTAATTTATAGCAGTAATTTCAGTATAATCAAAATATATTTATAATTTTAGTGATAATATATAAAGGTAATTTTAGTATAATTAATATGTAGTGATAATTTTAGTATATTTAACATACAGAGATAATTTTAGTGAGTTCAATGTATAGTGATAGTTATAGTTAGATTAAGAAATAGTGATATTGGAGAATTGACTTTAATGTGAAATTAACATATAATGAGAATTATTTGCTTTTAGTGATATAATGAGAACTCGCATTTAGTGGGTATTATTAGAAATACGGTAATGTTACAGCAAGAGCGATTTATGAACGTAGCGAATGAATTAGGATATTAAATCATGATATGAATTAATAGAAATGGGGTATTAACCATAAGGAAAATTTATAGAATAGATATTAAGCCATATTATGGAAAATTATTGAAATATTTAACATAAGCAAAATTTATAGAATAGATACTAAACTATTATATGGAAAATTATAGAAATTGGATATGAATCCATGATTTGGAAAATTATAGAAGATATTAAACTTATGGATAAAGAAATAGGATATTAACCATGAAGAAAGGTTATTGAAGAACTAGTATAAACCATGATATTAGAGAAAGTAGTATGAAAGTTAGAGTACACTATGTATAATTTTAGAGTACAATATTAATAGAGAATATAAAAATGTATAATACTAGAGCATACAAATATGGGTTAGTTTGACATAAATTGTCTAGTATCTGAATGAATGTTGACCTTTAGATGATAGAGACAGTTAGGAAAAGGATGAACTGGTGTGTATGAAAAGGATAAAAGAATGAACTAATACTTTATTGACGAATCTTTGAACTAAACACTTTGCTATAATATTAACAGTCAACTCAACATCTATTTTATGGGACTGGAAATTATATGATTTCACTGAAATTACTGCAAATCAACAGAAACAACGAGATCTTGAGCAACCACTGGCGGTCTAACAAGTTGAAGGCACAATTTGGAGAAGAGAGAAATAGACACAATCTTCTTTATTCGATCGGACATCAGTCGACATAAACAGCGCGAGGTCGCAAATAAGAACATGAACGCGAACGATTACATATTGGACGAGGGCGTGCGGGTGGATCGAACTCCTTGGCTGATAGGTTGTTACAGTAGGCGTACGAAACCAGAGACAATACTTGAATCGCAGATGAAAGTAATGGGAACTATACAAAGCATACCTGGAATTAACCAGCTTATTACAAGAATCAATCTGCTTAGAAGGAGGGACACATTATATTAGCATCTGTGATTACTGTATGTATTTTGTTTAAGAATAGTGAAATGGGAAAATAGTAAAAAGTGAGAATAGTGATATTTGAGATTTATAGTGAAAATAATTATATTATAACTTATAGTGTAATTATAATGAATTAACGTATAGTAGTGATAATTAACATAAAGTGATTATTATAGCTAAATAATTATGGAGATACTTTTAGTGATATTAAGTAATAATGTAAATTATTAACTTTTGGAGAATTACAATAGTAATTAAAATGTAGTGATAAGAAGAATCACAGTGAAATCAACTTGAATCAATAGTGGGAATTAGTTAGAACAACTTAGAGAGAATGAGAATCATAATGAAATTAATAGGGAGTTAAAATTAGAATTAACAAACTAAAAGAATTAACTTGTAATGAGAAGTTTAGTGATAATCAGAAAATGAGCTATATAAGTGAAGTATATATAAAAGCTCATTATTCGCTTTTAGTCAGGAGTTTCTATCAGTTTACAGAATAGATACCAATTGTAGGGCATACTATTTTTGGATGGCTGCAAAATGAAAAGTTCACAAAATTGGCATTTACAGAATAGTTGATAAAAACATGTTAAAGATACAAAATGTTTTATAATGTACCCTTTCTACTTAGCCTGGCTAGGTTAAGTGATGTCGGTAGAAGTAAGTTCACTGTGTACTACACGTATAGGTAGGTATTATCTATGCTAGCTGGCTAAATACTTTTCTAAATCTCTGTCAGACTTCTTAGAGTTTCTACCCTATATCCCGCAGGATATCTAACTCCTCATATACTCAACCCACGTTGAGTAGCAACCGTTTGGAAACCAGAACAATGTACTCCAGGCTCCCTCAAGCTCCGCCTTACATTGTTCTTATCATGTCGAATAGAAGAAGAATTAGAGTTGAATAGTTAATAGAATAGTTAATAGAATAATTGATAGTATAGTTGAAATGGTTAAATAGAATGGTTCAATGGAATAATGAATTGAAAGTTAGTTTATATAAACTTATTAAAACCGAACAATTACTACAAAATCCACTTTCATATTATAAACCTTAAATCCAACTCAATCAATAAAATGAATATAAATTCACATTACTCATAATTCTCCACACTTAAAACACCGTGGCACCACCAAAGTGGCTTGGAAAAATCCAAAATGTGAATGGTTACACTAAAATTGAACTATTTTTTAGAAATTACTAAAATGGAGTACAAAATATAAATTGACCAATTCTAATATTTGTAATCACTCGAATGATTTGATTTTACAAACAACGCTTGAGAGAACCTTACAATTTATTAGAACGATACAATTTATTAGAACAGCACTGTTTGTTAGAACAATAAGGTGTTAATCAGGTTGCTACTGACACCATATTAAAGTTCCCACTCTCTTCAATTACTACAAAAAACCATAATTTCACTTTTCTCTCATTTACCTTCTCTAACGGATATAATCACGGAATAAAAATTCCGCTTTTAGGGAAATTTTTATTTGTAATCATATCCCCGTACATTTGCAACCATTACTAAATAATCTCCGTCTCTTTTTTGCAACAATTAATAAATGTAATCAGTATTTAAGATATAAAGACCTCTATTCTTTGGTTTATCAAATAATCACACCAAACAATCACAACAATCATGTCTAAACCAACTATCACTATCTTCGGAACTTCTGGTTTCCTCGGTAAACCAGTTATTGATGCCTTTAAACTGGAAATTTTTTCCGATAAAATTCAATATCCAATTAAAGTTGTTACTAGAAAAGATATTCCTTCAACTAAAGAATTTGAATATATTAAATCAGAATTAGATGATGAGAATCTTGCCGCCAAATTAAAAGGTACCGATGTATTTGTTGAATTGGTTGGACCAAATCCAATTGTTTTCCAACAAATTGAAAAATTGGCTGAAATTGTTAAACCAAAACTTTATATTCCATCACAATTTGGTTCTGATATTATTGCAGCTCGTAAATTCGCTCCTGGTTTCCTTGCAGTTAAACAAGATCATTTTGACAGATTGAGAACTGCTGGTATTAAAACTGTTGTTATTAATAACAACTTCTTTGCAGTTCCTGGGGCTTTCCTGTATAATAGATTGGCTCATATTGGTGTTGATACTGAAGCTAATACTTATATTATTAGAGGTGATATTAATCAAGAAGTTGCAATTACTCGTCTTGAAGATGTTGCTAATACTGTTGCTGCTCTTTCTACTTATTCTGATTATTCCAAACTTCCAGATGCTGTTACTATTTCGAGTGAAGTTGTTACTGTTAAACAAATGATTGATAAATATGAGAAGGATAATAATGTTAAATTGACACTTGAGAAGTCATATACTAAGGAGGAGGCATTGGCTGAATTTAAAGAACTTTGGGCTAAAGGGTTTGATCCTCTGAAATTTTTACTTTATATTCATTATCTTACATCTCAAGGTGTTAATGCTGTTAAGGGTGAAGAGAGAGAATTGGTTAATCCTAATGAGAGTGTTTGGAAGTGGGGAAAGTATTAGGATTCTGTTAATTAAAGATTTTTAATTATGTATGTAAATTGGAATTTTTAATATAATTGAGATTTTTAATATTATAATAATTTGGTATTCCTTAATATAATGATTGAAATTGAGAGGTTAGTTATATTATAATTATAATTGAGATTTATGAATATTGCGATTATAGTATTCTTAATATTATGAATATTGAGAGGTTAGTTATATTATAATTATAATTGAGATTTCTTAATATTAAGATTATTATGGATTCTTAATATAATGATTAAAATGAGAGATTCCTTATATTATAATTATAATTGAGATTTCTTAATATAACGATTATTATGGATTCTTTATATTATGATAATTTGGTATTCTATCTGATGATTATAATTTGGTATTCCTTAATAAATGATAATTGAGAGATTTCTTATATTATGATTATAATTTGATTCTTAATATTATGTTAATATTAAGAATCTCTTAATATTATGTTAATTTGGTATTCCTTAATATAATGATTAAGGTTGAGAGATTCCTTATATTATGATTATAATCTGATATTATAAATAGAATTGGGATATTCCTTAATATTATGGTTATATTTGAGATCCTTAATATTATGCTTATAATTGTGAGATTCCTTTTATTATGATTATAATTTGATATTCTTTAATATATAAATATAATTGAGAGATACTTAATATGATGTTTATAATAAGAGATACCTGTTTATAATAAGAGATACCCTAATATGACGTTTACAATTGAGATAAACATTGTATGACGTTTATAATTGATACCTTAATATATATAAAATTGAAATTCAACTTAATATTTAATACAATTTTTGGCTGCAAAAAGTTGGGCAAAATACCTTAAAAAGGAAATTTAAGTTATTGAACAACTGGTGTAAATGGCTTATATAGAACTGAAATAGGGTCACTGTGACCTCTTTTTAATGAGTAGTTGTTAACTTTCCGTGCATGAGTATTTCATGTGTTAATTTGACTTGACTGCATTGTTGTAGGGATTCTTAAACCCCGAGAAGTACTCATCACCAAAATTGGTAGCAGAGGACGTTCCTGTCGTTTGGCTATTGTTGGTGTTGCCACTAATAGAGGCCGTGCTCGCAGCTAACTTTGCGTTTTCAATCATCAAGTTACTGAGAACTAACGGCGTATTCCCTTTGAATTTCTCGGTGTTTGTCAAGTAATAGAGCAAGATTTCGTAGCACACAATGTACTGGTCCAAGTTCTGCACCATCAGAATTCTCTGTTTTCTAATAGAGCAAGATTTCATAGCACACAATGTACTGGTCCAAGTGCACCATCAGAATTCTCTGTTTTCTTTGGTAGTGAATAAATTTGTACACCATATCAGACTCTTGCTGCAAGAAACTCTTGTAGTTGTAGTTGAACTAACTTATCAAGTTATCGATAGTTATAAATACACCTGTGCGGCTGCATCCAGCAGAACAGTGCACAAGAAGCTTGTTGTGTTTGCTATCCACCAATTTGTTATAGTACAAGCTGTTTTTGAATTGAATGAGTGACAAGATCGAGTTGAAGTCTTTTGGAACGAGATTCTGTTAATGATGTTAGAATTATAATTGTGAGAGATGTTGATTAGTTTATTGTTTTAGAAGATGATTTCCTAAATGGAATTATAATATATAATTAGTCAATTTGATATGATGAGTGAATAAAGATCGATCTTGGGTGTAAAATTCTTAATTGGAGTGAGTTATAACTCAATTATAAAGCTTGAGATTACTAAAATATGATCCTTTAATAGTAGAACAGGTTAGAGTCACTTATATCGGCCCTTAGAACTTTAATTCATTGATCAACATTCTTGATTATGGGTCTGCAACTTATAATCTACTACCTACGATACAATACCTAATTCCCAATCTCTCAAATAGCAATATCAACGTTCTGGCTGCAATATCTTTAGGATTTCATTAGGATATGAAAGTATATAAAAATATCATGATATTCAAAATCTCTAACATTATAAATTTTAAGTGAAATCAACTTCTATTTGCAATCGACTAAATTATAAACTTAGCTCGAGAATTTGCAGCTGCTTGATTATAAGATTCTTCTTGTTCCCCATTATTTGCTCATTAATCTTAGTAAAACTTAAAACTTGGAGGTACTAAATAATGAATTGTGAACTCCAAACTTCAAACCCTGAATCTGCCATTCCTCTAAAATAATATAACTGAGAGAATTTGGTTAATCTACAATGTTGAAGTGAACTCTAAGCTTAATTTGTGTTTTAAGTACAGAAACTTAGAACGTAAATTAAGAAATCGTTGGTGAAATTATTTTGCACTCTCAATAAACATTGATTAACCAATACAAAAAACGATGAAATGACGATTTACATTCTACAAAGAGTAAGGTATGAGGTATTTAAAGCACCAATATATTTATACGATTATTACTTTTTGATTTTTGTTTAAGTAAATTTATTTGAATTATTATTTCATGTTAATCTAGTTCATCAAATTTCATTTTTATCATGTAAATTATCATGCTATTCTTCATGAAAATTATCATTAAATTAGCTTGTGAATTATCATGTTAATCTTGTTTTATCTTGTTAATTATTCATATTAATCTTATTATATAAATTATCATATCAAATTTAAAAACCTTCTCTGCATTGTCGGCACTTTAAATTATTTCCGAGATTCTATGAAATAATATGTCAGAATAATGAACGGCCAGATCTTCGGATAATAAGGATGAATGCTCTAGAGATCCTCATTTGTAATCAATGTTCTCTCCATATACTTGACAAATCTCTAGTATAAATTTATATCATTTCCTTTCTAATATTTCCATTAATATTTCCATTAATATTTCCATTAATATTTCCACTAATATTTCAACAATCTATATTTCCATTTTAAAATGCCATCAAAAGTCAAAATTGCAATCTTCGGAATCTCTGGTTTCCTCGGTAAACCAACTCTCGAAGCTTTCAAACTGAGTACTTTCTCAAACAAAATTGAATTTCCAATTAAAGTTATTACTAGAAAAGATTTACCTTCAACCAAAGAAATACAATACATTCAATCCGAATTAACAGATACAGATCTCGCAAATAAACTAAACGGAACCGATGTTTTCGTGGAATTACTCGCTTCAAATGGAAAATTACTTGAACAAGTTGAAAAATTGGCTTATATTGTTAAACCTAAACTTTATATTCCATCTCAATTTGCATTTGATGTTAAACAGGCTCAAAAAATCGCTCCAGGATTCTCAAAAATTAAACTGGACCATTCAGATAGATTGAGAGAATCAGGAATAAAAACAATCGATATTAATAACATGTTCTTTGCTATTCCAGGAGGTTATCTGTATGAAATATTGGATACTATTGGAGTTGACACAAAATCAAAAAGTTATATAGTGAGAGGAGATATAAATGAAAAGGTTGGAATTACATATCTTGAGGATGTTGGTAATACCATTGCATCTCTTGCTACTGCTTCTGATTATTCGAAACTTCCAGATACTCTTAATATTTCAGGAGATGTTGTTACTGTTAAGCAAATGATTGAGAGATATGAGAAGGATCATAATGTTAAGTTGACTTTTGAGAAGTCGTATACCAAGGAGGAGGCATTAGCTGAATTTAAAGAAGAATGGGCTAAAGGATATGATCCTAGAAAGTTTTTACTTTATGTTCATTATTTTACATCTCAAGGATTATCAAGAGATGATGGAGTTGGTAGGGAGATTGTTAATCCTAATGAGAGTTTATGGAAGTGGAGGAAGTATTAATATAATGGTGTATAAAGTGAGTGTTTATTATGAATTGTGAGTAAATTGCTATAAAGAATTGATGAGCGTTTTATATTTATGAGTATAAAATTTTTATGAGTATAAAATTTGGCTGCAAAAAGATTAGAATGGTTTTTTTTAATTACCATATTTATTTAATTATGAAGAGGTTTTAATATGATTAGATAGTTGTATGATATGTTAGAGCTTTTATAATGTAGATTTTACAGAGTCCAATCAGGTGGGAATGTAAAAATATAATTCCCAAACATATTGAAATATAAAAGAATGAATAATATAAATTTTGAGTATATATAGTGAATCAAAATTCAAGATCACTCTAAGGTGATTAAATGAGTGTAGTGTTTTATTAAACTTGTTGTTTGTGTGTTGGGTGAAAACTGAATACAAATTGTGAGTGCAGTTTATAAGTACATTTATAAGTGCATTTAAAAGTGCAATTTATAAATGCAATTTATTAGTATAAATATCCTCACAAATTATCCTCACCATTACCGCTACAAAAATATAAATTATCCTCAGAAACTAGCAACAATCATCAGGACCCAATTCTCATAATTTCAGTTCAAGGTATCGTAATAGTTCTTCAGTTCCAGAATCACTATAATTTATCAGCAAATTTCAGATTAAGTTATTCTCACAACTACCTCCAAATTTATTACTTCCTCTCACAAATTTCACTAAAACATTACAAGAATGACTGAATCGTCGTGAGAAAATCGTCATGAGATTTCACTAAAGAATACCACTACAAGTATTGCAAATTAAGTTGTTAGCTAAAAATACCATTACTTTAGTACAAAAAGCAGTACAAGTTATCACTCAATTACTGAAAGTTACCCTAAAAGTTACCAATACAAATTACCACTACAAATTACCACTACAAATGATTTTCAATACAGGTATCAGTACAAATCATCAATTATCATCAATTATCACTATCATCACAGAATTCTCATAAATTCCCCACAAAATCTTCTCACAAAAACTCTCAAATTTAAAGTAATCTCGTAATTAGCCTCACAAATTGCAATACTCCAAATATCACTAGAATACAGATTCTCTATACAATAAGCACTACCTATTCTCACTGACACAACACACCCTCTCGTAAATCACAAGTACAATTTATCACTAATATCAATCATTTCACTAAAGTTTTTCACTACTAATTATCAGTACAACTATTCCAAAATATCATAAACTATTATAAACTATCCTGAACCATTATTACAAATTTCAAGATATCCTCACTTTCAAGATATCCTCACAGATTATCACCACTATCACCACTATCACCCAATCTCACTCTTAATACAATTTATCCGTGCAAACTACAAGTACAAATTATCAATACCTAATCAGCAAATTACAGAACAAAAATCGTAAATTACCATCAAAAATTCTCACTAAAAAAAATACAACTATCACGATTTCGCACAAATTTTAACAGTAAGTTAACACCGCTATTTTTACTACTATCACGATTTCCCACAAATTTTAACTGTAAAGTAAATTATCATCACTAAAAATCACAAATTGTCACAAATTATCATCACTAAATATCACTAATTATCACTACATATCACCAATTATCATCACCATTATCGTCACCATTAACATCACCATAGACTACACCATCACAATCTATCATCAATCTATCATCAATCTATCACCAATTATCAAACTATCATCACCATCACTATCATCACCATCATCACCATCATCACTATCATCACTCTCCTCACCATAATCACCCTTACTCTACCACCTTCTTTTATCACCCTTCCTCATTATCTTCTTTTACACCCCACATATTATTAGATTCTAAAATCACCCGTATTCTAGACAACCCCTAAGCCCTTTTAAAACTCGTAACTCTATTCTACTTACGAACTTACGAATCCTATTAAAGCAAAGCGAATCCGAACAATTTTAAACTCCCTAATAATTTATCAATCATGAGTTATAACAGCGAATCATCTTACGAGATGACTAAACTAACCAGTACAAACGATTTCGCCATTTTCATGGAAGAGATTCAAGAAATCAACCATCAATTGGATGAATACGATCAATCTATCAACTTGATAAGTGATTTACAAAAGAATTATCTTAATGATTTGAATTTAAATGAAGATAATGAATATCATTCAAAACAAATTGATGGATATATTGCAAATACCAAATCACTTCAAAATGCTTTGAAAATCAGAATTAGAAATGCTCAACAAGAAGCTGCTAATACTAGAGATGAAAGTAAAAAGGCACAAGCTGAAAGTAGTAAAAATAGGTTTTTGGATTTAATTAACAAGTATAGGAATGTTGAAGCTTTTAATTCTCAACAAATTAAAGTTCAAACTGAGAGACAATATAAGATTATTAAACCAGATGCTAGTGAAGAAGAGGTTAAGCGAGTTATTAATGATCCAAGTGGATCACAACAATTATTTCAACAAGAATTAATGCAATCCAATAGAAGAGGAGAAGTTAGGAGTGTTTTAAATGAAGTTCAAAATAGACATCGAGAATTGGTTAAATTGGAACTGTCAATGCGTGAATTGGCTCAATTGTTTTCGGATGTTGAAGAATTGGTAATTGCTCAACAAGTTCCTATTGAAAATATTGATCGTCAAATTGGAAATGCTCAAAATGATATTAGTGGAGGTGATAAACATCTTGAAAATGCTGTTATTAAAGCAAAGGCTGCAAGAAAGAAGAGAATTTGGTGTTTTGTTATTGTTGTTATTATTGTTATTATATTAGCACTTATTTTGGGGATTTATTTTGGTACTAAAAAGTAGGATATGATAAGAGGTTTACCTCTTATCATACCTACTTTTGGAACGTGAATATAATGTTAGCTCTGTGAGCTAACATTATGTTGAATTAGCCAGCTCTGTGAGTGGTTAATGAATTCATAATTTTCGTTTAAATATTCTATTTGACTCTTTAAGTATGAAATTTAAGAAATATTAATTGAATAATTAAAGATTAGGATGGTTGAGTATTTTGAGATTGGATATTGTGAAATTGGATATTGTGAGTGATATCTTCTTGTATGAGTTTCATTTATGAGAATCTATTGGTTTTAATTGTGATAAGAGAATAATGAATTTAATAACAGCTAAAACTCGCAATATCCAGAAAACAGAACAAACGGTATACTTCCAGCTTCCAGCTCCAATGCTCCATATCTCCAAAGCTTCAAAGACTCCAAATCTCAACCCATTTATCAATATTAACTCACTGACTTGTATAATCTAAGTCATGGTATTCATTCTTAATGATTCTAGATTCAAGATCCTGCACAAAATTTGCAGCCATAATAAATGCAACAAATAGAGAGATTTATATTCATTTATGTTTATTCTACCATGATTTCTGAAGTGAAGGAGGATGTGAAATGGATCACGTCTTCTGGTAAGAGCTTTTTGAAGTTAGAGTGAAAATTGGGTTCTTCAGTTATGGAGGTATCGGTATATATGTATTAACGATGCTGTCCGTCCTAAAACCAATACAATGCCGAAACAATCTAAACGAATGATATCCTATTCATATTGAGCAGAGTATGACCTGAGTATGACCTGAGTATGTTGAGTTGAGTATATTCAGCTGTAAGTTGATACTGATTAGTTTTCACTAATTTTCATTTAATGACATTCATTAATTTTACTAGACAATGAGCATAACTAACCACTAAGTCTCAAAGCTTTCTAGTCGGTTCAAGAACTGTTAGAAGACACTTATAAATGTAAGGGATCCATTCTATTCTTCTAAATTTATATCTAAACACTATTTTTCATAAATTGCTCTGGTAAACTAATATTGGTGAATTCACTAATTACAGGACAAATCAACCCTTAGTTAAAGTTGCCACGCTCAGTATCTTCTAAAACCAAATAAACAGTGGATCAACCTCAACACCAAATTAACGTTCATCAGCTCAGAAGTCAAATTTCCCATCATAAGTCACTTATTCTCCATTTTCTCATTAATTAACCATTACTAGATCATATTCTCCACTATTAACATTAAAATTCTCCAATTTGAACCCTCCCATTTGAATCCTCCCATTTGAATCCTCACAACACCTCCATTATCATCAAAACGCTCGATAATCTTCAATATCATCACCCATAATTTTCATATTCTTTTCTATATTTCTCCATCTCCATTCTCATTCTCATTCTTCATATTCTCATAAAAAAATAGCCACTAGCAAAAAACACCTGCTATGGCTACAACATCCCAAGAGGAGATATATACCAACAAGCTGTGAATAGCCAACAAAGAAGTGATACCACAAGAATAGTGAGATCAACCATCTTACCATAAAACAGGTAAGATGATGGGAAGACTCATTATTGGAAGAAATTTAATCAATAGAATGGTCTATCGACCATTCTATCGACCATTCCGTGAAGTTCATACCGACCCCGATGACTTCTTCCATTTCAACTTGGACATGAATCTCAACACCGCATACGATTCAATAGAGAACCATACGTTTAGAGAGAACAACAAGTATCGTCCGGCACATGAGATTGATTTACATGGATTGGTAGCGGAAGAGGCTGTTAGTATTATGGATGAGATTATTGCGATGAGTGATGAGCTGGAATTGAGGGTGATTGTAGGGAAGGGGTTGCGGTCTCCGGGGGGAGTTTCTGTATTGGGGCCTGCGATTGTTGGGTTGTGTGAGAGGTTGGGAGTTAGGTGTAGGTATGATGATAGGAATGGGGGGGTTGTGGTTATTGAGCTTCATGATGAACTCCACGATGAACTCCACGGAGTGGAGTGAATGTGGAGTGACACCACGAAGTGGTGAGTCCACGAAGTGGAGTTTAGAATATAGAGATAATGATAGGTATTTACATATAAAGATAATAATGAATAGCTAATTATTCATATAATGATAATAATGAATGGTGTGAAATTTAGAATAAAGTATCAAAATTGAGATCTAAGTATTCAAGAAGGGAATCCATGAAGGGATCCACTATGAGAGTCCACGAAGTGATACTTATAAATCAATGGAGTAAATCAATATTCAAGTCCTAGAATGATATTTCCATATTATAATGTATACTAAGAAGAATAGACTAAATGCTAGTATCCGAATACGGTGAGTTCACAATGCGTTGATAATGAATTAGTAGTAGATATACATGATATAGAGTCTTATTCTTGTAACCATAAAAGATACTATCTCAATATACTAATTACCATACATAACTCATAAGTATTACGAATACCAAGAAGCCAAGAATATGATAATTATGATAACTATGATAACTATTATAATAGTTTAATTATGGTTATAAATCTTATACTGTTTATTATGCACATTTATTATCTTGTATTATGTATATTATTAACGTACTATCATTATCTATAATAACTATTATTCATTCCATTCCAATAACATACCAATAACATATTATCACTTCAATCCACATTATCACTCAATACATATCATCCAATACATATCATCCACTCAATATCATCACCATATCATCCCCTATCGCAATCTCCATACCCCATTCGTTACTCACCCCTAACAAACCATTAAAAACACCAAAATTAAATGACTGCAAATCACAGTTGCAATTTTCCTAAACAAGAACACACATTGAATGTCACATAACTGAATTGTTTCATATTTGATAACAACGGTTAGAAGGTATAAGATATAAGGATAGTTATGGATATAGATATGTAGATATACATTTATATAGAATACTTATAATAGATATACTAATATAGATATACTAATATAGATATACTAAGATAAATACACAAGATAAATACACAAGATACATACACAAGATATTACATATAACAACATAACCAACCCCTACTCAACCACCAATCACTTCATTTCATCACCAATTTCATCACCAATTTCATCACCAATTACCATCCATTTTATCACTTTAATTATCACTTTATATTTATCAACTCCATAAAAAAGGAGAAAAAAACTTTACCATTTTAAAACCATTTTTTCATGATCAATAATGAACGATAAAGATAGATTAGACGATTTAGCTTCATTATTCTTACCAGATATCCTTCATTCACAAGTATCACTGCGTGTTAAACAAGAAGATTATCTTGAAAACTCACTGTTATCAGGAGTTCGTGCTGGTCGCTCTTCTGTTGGTACTACTGATAATGGTAATGGAAACTCAAATAATGGAAACTTATCAAAATCATTGAATCCATCATTTAGTAACTTTGGTAATTTCAATTTTAATCCTACTCCTCCAAATGAACAAGTTCTGAATAATCAAATGCATATGAATCCTTATGCTACATTTCTTCCATTTGAAGGTTCGATAATGCCAGGTGCTCATCTGTATATGCATTATGCTCAACATTTTGGTAATGGACAAGGACAGCAAGGGCAGCAAGGTCAGCAGAATCTTCAAATACAACAACAGATTCAACAAGGACAAATTCATGCTCAATTTCATCCAGCAGGTACAATGCAAAATGGACCTTTAAATGGTGGAAATTCTCAAATTCAAATGCATACTCATGCTCAATTAACTCAACAACAACAACTTTTCTTAGCTCAATCTCATCCACTGCAACTTCAATATTCTAATTCTACTTCTAATTTACTTGCTCAAGTTCAAGGACTTCTGAGATCTCCTAATAATGAACTTTGGACACCACAAGCTGAGATTGTTCAAACTAGAACAACTTCACCGTATCCTCCGGAACCTGCTCAAACTGAGGTTAAGAAGGAAAAGAAGAAGAAACCAAGAAGAACAAGAGAATTAACTGGTTCGGAATTGGATGTGGATTACAGACCTAGTAAATTAAAGAGAATGTTGGATTTCAAAAAAGTACCTGAATCAAGTAATAATTTTAAAATTGTGGATAAAGATGGAAATTCTGTTAAAGTTGATTTTAATGGATTTTTGAATGGTCGATTTTTGACAAATGATATTGATAATGGAAATTATATGTATACTAAAAATGAGTTGAACAAAGCAAAAGCAGAACCAGAAGAAACTATTGAGGAGAATAAAAAAACAAGAACTGATCCAAAGGTGATTTCTTGTTATAGACGAAATTATATTCAAATCTCATTGAATATGAATATCAGTGGACTTTCCAATTCAAAATTGTTAAAAGTTAAAAGTGATGAATATGGATATACTGTTACCAAAGTGATAAAATACTTTAAAATTGAAGTTTTAGCAAGTACCAATATGTCCAATAACAGAACAGTTCCTATATTTATTAAAGATATGGGAAAAGATAAAGATACTATACCTACTGGGAAACAAGATGATGATGTTATACTGCCAGGATATATTACTGAAAGTAAACATATTGTTAGTCTTAATGATGATACGAAAATTGAGAATAATGAGATTGACAAATATTTTGTTATTAAAAAGGTACAATTTAAGAATGCCACTCCAAATAATGGAAATTTAACATTTCAGAATTATTATCATTTACGTATTAAATTAACTGCTGTTGTTGCTGATTTATATTATGATGATTATGTTGATGATGAATTTCCTAATGAAACTACAAATGGAGGGAGTGAAAATAATGAGGTTACATTATTTGAGCTTATTAGTGAGCCTATAATAGTGAGAGGTAGAAACCCCAATTTTTATTCTGAACGTAAAGATATTTTAATTAAAGGAAGACTCAGCAATTCAAAACAGAGTTTTAAAGTTGCTGGTGAATCTTCATTACCTGATCGTGAAGTTGAAGATGATGATGAAGATGAAGAGAAACAAGTTCCTAAAAAGATTATTCCTGAACCTCAAAATACAGAACTTGATGAGGAAGATGAAGAAGATGGATCTATATCTTCTGAAGAAGAACAAGAACAACCTACTGAGATGGCATATACTTCTACTAAACCTACTGTTGATTTGGAATCGGTTAAAAGGTACAAGTATTTTCCTATATCGAGTGTTTATTATCTTCCACCGATCAATGTTGTTTATTTTCCACATGGAGTTCATCAGAGTTCTGAGAAGGATGGAGCTTCAAGAGTTGAGATTGTTCATGATGGGAGGAAGAGTTCGAATGTTTATTTCAAGTAATGGATAAGATGTTGTATGATATTGGTGGTGGATGTAAGATTATTTATCATAGAGGTGAAATAGTATAAATTTGAAGATTGATATGACTTTGATTTGTAGAGAGATAAAGGTATTGTAGATTTTTTTAAAGATTTAAAGATATTGTTTAAGAAATGAAGATATTGATTAAGAAATGAAGGTATTGCTTAAGTTGGAGTAGATATTTGAAGGAATTGAGGTTGTATGTTGATATTTGATTAAAGTTATATATTAAATGAAGATATTTGAAGGAATTGAGGTTAGTACACTTTACCTGTATTTCCTTATTATCAACTATTATCAAAATTCACTTTCTCAAATTTAAAGGTCATTTGAAATACCCCGGATTTTAAGAACAATCATCTTAACGCACCTAGTACTGCAAAACTTTATACTTTAAAGTTCTCTATTGTGAAACGTAGCAACTTGAAGATTTCTATTGTACGATTGCTGCAATATTTACATATAATTTTTAAATTTTGCAGCCATTCAAATTTATTTAAACAAAATTTAAATACTCTTTAAAACTTGAAGAAGAATAAGGTAGTGGTTTAAATATGGGGTGTTGGTTTGAGAGGTTAAATTGAGAAGGTTGTCATTTTAGTGGTGTTTGTTCTAAATAGGCTGCTATTATTTCTATAGCATGAGAATTTACTATTCTAATTCATAAGTAGTGGAATAAAATCTATACTAATATCAAGAGTAGTAGAATTTATAATAATATCGAGAGTAGTAGTATTACACCTAAAATACTAATATCAAGAGTAGTGGAATGAACCATATATACTAATATCAAGAGAAGTGGAATGACCCATATATACTAATATCAAGAGAAGTGGAATGACCCATATATACTAATATCAAGAGTAGTGGAGTAAACCATCCATACTAATATCAAGAGTAGTAGTATTTTATCTAAAATACTAATATCAAGTATAGTGGAATGAACCATCAATACTAATATTAAGAATAATGGAATAAACCATTTATACTAAAATCAAGAGTACCAGAATACTCGGCCAAATATCAAAAGAATTGGAATAAACTACCAAAAATATCAAGAGAGGTAGAATGTACCACCTTTAATGTCAAGGCACAGGAATAAATACTAACATCAAAAGCACTAGAATAATCCACTTATACTAAACTAGAGAATAAGCACTACCAGAATCAAAATTACTAGAATAATCCACCAAAATCAAAGCAGTAAAATATACATTACTAATATCAAGAGTACTAGAAAAGTGCTTTTATATTAGTATCAGAGTATTAAAAATGCTCTTCTATGTGTAAAGAGTACTAAAAATGCCTTCATATTAATATCAAGAGTACTAAAAATGCTCTTATATTAAAATCAAGAGTACTAAGAATGCTCTTATATTAAATTCAAGAGTACTAAGAATGCTCTTATATTAAATTCAAGAGTACTAAGAATGCTCTTATATTAATATCAAGAGTACTGAGAATGCTCTTATATTAATGTAAAGAATACACTTCTATTAAAATCAATAGTAGAAAATCCACCCATATTAATTTCAAGGGTACTAGAAATCCACCTTTTAATCAAGGGTACTAAATCCACTTACAATACACCATCCGAACCACCCATATAACTCTAATAAAATCTTCCCTACATCAACTTTAAAATCAAGGCTCATACTGTTAGCAATCAAAATTTCAATCCCCACAATATTTATTCATATATTAACTACTTAAGGAATACAATTCACATGAAACAAATTATATAATAATATTAATTTATAATCTTCACTTTCATTTATAAACTTCAACTTACTCTTATAAACTTCAATAACTAATTCAACCACCTTTATGAAATCACTTCTCATCTTATAGTTATAATTCAACTCTTCATGATATCACTCTCATCTTATACTTATAATATTCATCTACACTAATAAATCTTTTTAATAATCTTTTATTCACATAAATATCTTACTCCTTAATAACAATCGATGCAGCACCCATACCAGTACCAATACACATCGAGGTCAAACCAATCTCACCCTTCTTCAACAATCTCAAGATAGTAGCATACTGTCTAGCACCAGTAGCTCCCAATGGGTGACCTATAGCAATGGCACCACCATTAAGGTTCAACTTTTCAGCTGGAATATTCAATGCTTCAGCAGAATACAAACATTGAGAAGCAAAAGCTTCATTGACTTCAAAAACATCAATGTCATTAATAGCCAAACCAGTCTTCTTCAAAACCTTTGGAATAGCAACGGCTGGTCCAACACCCATAATTTCAGGTGGAACACCAACAGAAGCAGCCAATACAAATTTACCTTCAATCTTGTAACCCTTCTCTTCAGCCAAAGATCTTCTCATCAAGAGAACAGCAGCAGCACCATCAGAAACTTGAGATGCATTACCAGCATGAGTAGAACCATCGGCACTAAAAGCAGGTCTCAATTTACCCAAAGATTCAGCAGTAACACCCTTTCTTGGACCTTCATCAGTGTCAACAGTAATGGTCTTATAAACGACATTATCATCATCATCTTCTTCAGCCAAAACAGATTCAACAGCCAAAATTTCATCCTTAAATTTACCATCAGCAATAGCCTTAACAGCCTTGTTATAAGAGTTGGCAGCAAAAGCATCTTGCTTTGCTCTTGAAATGTTATACTTCTTAGCAACATTTTCACTGGTAATACCCATTGGAATCAAACATTTAGCCATTTCTGGGTTTTCAGCCAATTGTTCGGTAACCTTTGGGATGGATTGTGGACCATAGTTTTGAGACATGGATTCAACACCAGCTCCAATACCACAATCAATTTCACCAACCTTAATTTTGTTAGCAATATCCGAAATAGCCATCAAACCAGAAGAACATTGTCTGTTAATAGCAACAAAAGCAGAAGTATTTGGCAAACCAGCAGCCAAACAAGCACCTCTATGCTCGGAAGCACCAGCAGCTCTATTCAAGACATTACCAACAGCAACATCTTCAACCAAATTTGGGTCAACTCCACTCTTAGCAATGAATTTTTCTAAAAATTTAGCCAAAATATAATCAGAACCAACATCCTTAAAACCACCCTTACCACCTTTAGTTAAAGCAGTTCTGTAAGCTGAGATAATGACAACGTCATCTGGGTTCTTCTGAGTCAAAGCGTTCTTACCGCTTGGTTGCAATTGTCCTGATAATTGGTTTAATCTTTCCATAATGTATTTGATGATGAAAAAGGTAGAGAAAAGATGGAATATGGGGTATTTATATAGTGTTGATTTCCCAGAAAATAATTTTTTGATCACAAGCTGAAAAAATGAGTGTGAGAGTTGAAGAAGGGGGATAATGATATTGGGTTTGAATTGAAGGTGGGAGATTGAAGGTGATTAAGGGATGATAGAGGGTGTATTATGATGTATACTATAGGTTCAGTATACTGAGAAAGAGTACGATAACCTACTACTGATTCCCCAGAATTTCACAGTCCGAGGAAGAAAGAGATGACGAAATAGGAAATACCGAGGTAGTCAGGGTTTTGTGATTAGGACTGCACCGAGGCTAGATTGAGAGCCGAGTTGAGGGGGAAGAGTGTGAGAATGATTAGAAGGTGATGATTGAGAATGATTAGAATGGTGATGATAGTATGATAATGTAGTATGAAAATGTAGTATGATAATGTATAATGTGAAGTGTGAAGTATGATAATAGTAATATATAGAATGATAATATACAATATGTTAATATGATAATGTATAATATGATAGAATATAATAGTATAATAGTATAATAGTATAGGAACGATGGATGATGATTATACATTATCATACTATATCACTACACAACCATTAGTGATCATATATTATTAGTTGTAAAATTGAATCACGATGATTAGAATAAGGTACATTAACTCTAATAGTTAAGTCATTACTGAATGAAATTTTATTACCGAGATAATCACTATTCTCTTGATATTCTATAAATTTCGATCAGATTCTTCCTTACTAATTAAGGAAGTATGATATGGAGAAATGTCCTGTCTTGAACTGTCTTTCAAGAATGAACAATTACTGAGCCGGGAAAATGAATGGCCGATCGACACCGTTATCTCTTTATTTTTATACTTAACACTTTCAGCTGAAAATTTAGAATGATTGAAACGTTTATTGATGGCCTCGGTAACGTGTGATTTTACGGCGTGTTTATCGAGGTCTTCTGGAAGAGTGTAAATGGTGGGGAATGTTTATTTTGGTGTTCTTTAAGTTTTAGAGTGTTTGATGTTTGATTTTAGTGTTTTATGTATTATGATTTTAGTATGTTCTATGAATGTTAGTATATATATTTAAGGGTTGTATGATATTAGTTTTATGGTTGTTAGTGTTCCATGAATATAGTATTATAGATAGTAGTGGTTTATGAGAGTTAGTATTATAGATAATAATGCTTTATGATTGTTAGTATTATAGATAATAATGTTTTATGATTGTTAGTATTCTGATTAATAGTATTACGGATATTAGTATTATGATTATTAGTATTGAGGATATTGGTAGTAAGGATGTAAGTGTTCTATGAATATTAGTATTACCGATAATAGTATTATGGTAGTGTTCAATGAATATTAGTATTATCGACATTAGTATTATGGTAGTGTTCTATGAATATTAGTGTGATGAGTGTTCTATGAATATTAGTATTATAGATAGTAGTACTATGGATATCAGTTTTTATGAATACTAGTATTATGATACTAGTATTATGGATGTTAGTATTATGGATGTTAGTATTATGGATATTAGTGTTCTGAATTAGTGTTCTATGAATATTAGTATTATGATATTAGTATTCTGAATACTAGTGTTCTTTGAATATTGCTTTATGAATTTAGTATAATGGATACTAGTATTACTGATATTAGTATTATGTTTGTTAGTGTTCTATGAGTATTGGTATTATGATATCAGTATATGAATCATAGTGTAAGAATAGTATTACGATATTAGTATCATGATTATTAGTATACGGATATTACTTATTAGTATTATGGATTTTAGTGTACTTTGAATATTAGTATTGAGTTATTAGTATTATGGATAAAAGTACTGTGATATTAATGTTCTATGAATGTTAGTATTATATTAGTATTATGAATATTTAGTATCAATGGTATTAGTACTATGGAAATAAGTATTATGGATAATAGTACTATGGATATTAGTATGATAATAGTACTATGGATATTAGTATGATAATAGTACTATGGATATTAGTATGATAATAGTACTATGGAGATTAGTATTATGGTAGTACTATAGAGATTAGTACTTGGGAATTAATATTCTGGATATTAGTATTATATGAATATTGGCATTGTGAATATTAGCGTATAATGAACTTTTAATATGTTTTAAGAACACTTACGTTGAAATTGATATGAATATGTAATGATTCATGAATTGATATGTACATTTATTGATTCACTAATATTCACTAATGCACATTAAATTTATGAATTGATAGAAATATTTAGTATGATTTGAATCGTTAATCTTGTTGATCAACTTATCATGCAAACGAATAACAGAACTATTCATTGTCTTCTATTCATAGTATCACAACTAGTTGATCTCTATTCATAGAATCATAATAGTAGTTCTCTATTCATAGAATCATAAAACTTGATCTCTATTCATAGAATCATAACAAACTGAACTTACCACCTCTATTCATAGAATCATAACAACCTGAACACAACATCTCTATTCATAGTATCATAACATGTTGAAACATCTAAGTCACTTTAATCATACTCTCTCCTGGTGATGATTATAGCCACAACATAGCCTTGATTGCAACTCTTAATCTACACATTTTTCCCAAAACGGTACTAATTTTATTCGTAGATAAAGTCTAGAACAAACTTCGATTATCTCCTACGCCCGCTTTTTGCATGATTCCGTATCCTGCATGATTTCTTCTATGAGAGTTTTTGTGAGTATATGTTTGAATTGCGAGTTAGCCTTATGTTGAGCGGTGGAATAGGCGCAGTGTACAGGGGTGTTTGATGCGTTCTTTATTGGGGCCAGTTGTGGTGAACTTTTGGTACGTTTTTAATTTGGTCTTTGTAAGAGTGAAGTGAGGTGTAATTGAATTCTAGTGATTGGAGAACCAGTTGGTTTATATTGTTCATTAATTTGGAACTGCTTGTTAGTAGTAGCTGTTTATTATTCAGGCTCAAATTTTCTCATATTAAGCTTTATTGTTTGACTGTAAATCAGATTTCTAACTATAAGAAGAAAGTACTTGTAAGTTACAGATTGATAAAGTAATACACTATCACCTCAGTCACACAGTCTCATTTTGTTCAGAATTCAACTAATTCATAAATGATATATTTTATATCACCCCATATACACTATAGTTTAAACGTTCAAAGCTATTTCTCTTATTTTCAAATCGAAGGGCAAATCTCTCTTCAAATCAAAGAAGTATTTCAAATTCAATACTAGAAGTACTCACCAATATCGTTGACAACTTTGTATACTAAGGCAAATCCCTCTCTTCAAAATAGTATTTTAATTGTATTATAATACAATTTTTGCAGCCACGGCTGCCTTAAAATATCCTAATAATTTAGAATCTAGACAATTCTTAATCTATAAAGTAAATTGAATAGATTCAGCGTCAAGATCCTTTGGTACTTTACTATACCATTATTGTCTTCAGTTATTGAAGATATTAAAAGTCAGTCTCATAACGAATGAGCAGGTTAAATGTTTTCTTGAAGTCTAAATTGCGAATATAGGTTTGACAAACCAATATTCAACTACCACAATCACATATATTTGGAGCATCTATTAGTATTGAAATACTTGGATAGTTATAGATGATATATAACCTGTCTATTCTATCTGTTAATCAGAATTCAGTTTAAATTGAGAGAGACCTTCAGCGTACAAAATTCCACGATAATTGAACTTGAAATAGCAGAAGTCAATTGAACTGAAATCACCCAAGATAATCATTAGTCTAGTCCACTGTGACCAATCTGATATAGTCCTCTTGGCCTGAAGAATTCAACTTTTTAATGAACTTCTCTGAATTATTAAATATTCTCAACTAGTTCAGTATCAGAGACAACCCACTTAAAAATCAACTAACTGACGCATATAATTCTTGAAGTTTGAGTAACAATTACCAGAAACTTTCAAGAAACTGGTCTATGCTCCCTTATAAATCCATTACTCTTATGAGCTTTCTTGAAGTTTAAGTAGCTTTAATTAATCTGGAACAGTTGGCAAGGAAAACTAGTTATCAGTGTGTTTTGATAAGCTCTCAGTTGTCTAACGGATCTGTAAGATTAGGGATGACTAGTTCCTCTCAAAGTCACTTTCCTAGAATTAGTCCAGAATTATTAATTGTAGCTTATAACGTTCCATGATACTCTCTTTTTGAAAGGCCCAAGACTCTCTCTCCTTGGATGCTCCAAACAACCCCAAGACCCGATTTCAACTTCAATTGTCCATCATTAATAATTGGAAAACTCAGAATACTTAACTTCTTTCAAATAGTACTTCTTCACAACAGTAATTCTTCCAAGATTATTAAAAGTATTAAATATTGCTTTCTTTGCCAAAAACACTGAACTCCCAACAAACAAAACCTTCAGGTATACTTGATTCACAGATAGCCTAAGAGCATTGTATGACTGCTGAAGATTCAGAAACCTGGGTCTTTGTAACACTCCTCAAGAAATCTTTGCAAAAGTATACATTCTCATTTCCTCGAGGAGAAAACTTCGACAAAGTATTACTGAATTTCTCGACTATTACTTCGCCTATAATGATTTATAATAGTTGAAGATGAGTATGGGATACGTATTAGAGTGTTCGTATCATGGTGGAGGTGAAAACAATAACTCCATTATTGTTTTGCTGGAACTGAAGTAATTACAACATTTGCAATTTTACTAGGCTTCAAAATCACAAGTCAACAAAGTTAATCGTCATCTAATCGACTTAACATTTAGTTCAAGTACCACAACTATCATCAATCAACTCAACCTTTAGCTGCTGCTTCATATTTGATTGCTTTCATTAAAGGGTCCACTTTAAAGACATTGATTCTAGAAGGTAGCATTTACGAGTTTTGGAAAGGTTCTAAAAATCGAAAAGAACATGGTGTTGATGTCCATGGTATGGATTGTAATGTTGGGAATGGAGTGCTGGTGTTGCTTTGAGAGTTATAATAAAGGATATTTTGGTTGAAATGCTGGTTTTTGCAGCCAATTTACTTTATACAAGTTGGTTTTTTTGAGTCACTTCTTGGTTTTGAAGAGTGATTTGGGAAGTGAAGGATGAGATGTGATGAGGAGTATGGGTAGTGAAGTAGCAGCACCTCAAACTTCGGTATTCTCATAAAAAGTTCAGAATGAACTTATTAACGTTTTTTTAACGTTATGGAACGTTGCAACCATACCTAAATGAAGAAAGTAACAAAACATACGATGAATGTCTTGACTTCTGGTTGGTGCGAATACATTCTAATGGCATCTACCATAAATTGGTATAACCAATCTTCTTCAAATTCTCCTGAATTTATTGGACCCTTTCACAAACGAGTATCACAATTTTTGCAGTCTAACCAGTTTAGATACTCCAACTCACGCTTAAAAGCATGAACAAACCATGGTGAGCTTCCTGTGTGAATCAATAACGGAGCATTGTGAATTGTCTTGCTGTCATTTTAATGGTACCTAATCACTTATTGGAAAACACCAATACAGTCGATTTTATGATTGAAAACTCAAGCTAGTCAATTGTCATGACCTGACAACCTTTAATGACCCTTGAACAACAAGCTCATTCATCTTTAACCAATAATATTCACATTTAATGAGTTCCCTGCCATCTCAATTTTTTGTCGTACCAATTGTTAACGAACAACTAATCAAGGACCATAATGTTCTAATGCCACAACAATCTCAACACACTTAACACACTTAACACTCAACTGTCAACATACTCAACTCAACACTCACCATACTCAACTCAAAACTCACCACACTCAACTCAAAACTAACCATACTCACTCAAAACTCAATTACATCATCAACAATCACCCTCATTCACTAAAAAACAAGGCTCCATTGAACAGACTACAACCTGCACGAGAAACCAACCAAGATCTCCCGTAAAAGCATGAGCAAGCGAACCCAGTCATTCTACAATTAATCACCCAAAATGATTCTCACCATTATACCAATTAAAGCATGATAAGGCAAGGACCGGATGACCAGGAACCTTGACGCAAATTACTGCATGGAAGAGCAAGGTTAGATTTTGCGTTGTCAGAATAGAAAATAGATGCGTTGTTACGTGACAAAAGCACAAAGAGTTTGGAAACCTCAGAACTCAAAACCAGCACTCACAACCTCGACAAACACGCGTTCGTGCTTTTGGGGCTTTTTTGCCGGAAATGCTGCACCCTTGACGTGTGTCCGTATGGTGGGATGGGAATTATGATTATTAGATGATGATTATGGGAATTGAAGTTAAAGAAGTAAAGAGAAGATGTTGTAAAGAGAAAGCCGTGTAAAGGGAGATTTGGGAAGGCTGTGAAAAGTAAGCCTACTTTTTTTTGCACCCAAAGTTGCAACCAAGGGGACAGATTTGGTAATTGCAGATACAACGTGGATTCTACGAGTATGGTACAAAGGGTGTATGATTTAGGGTGATGAATGTGGGTGGGGTGATAATGTGACGATAAGGATAATGATAGTGGAATATTTTTGGTATTTGTATTGAGAATAATGAAAATAATGAAAATGATGAGGTGTAGTGATTGGTGTATTGAGGAGATATTGGTGTGATGGTGGTGTGATGGTGGTGTGATGGTGAGGTGATGGTGAATGATATTGAGGAGATAGTGAACGATATTGGATAATAATGAATGATAATGAATAATAATGAATAGTGAATAATCTGAATTGAGGACAAAAATTTACTACCGTAAATTGTAGTAAATTGTAGAGAATCTCGTATAATAAAATATATGCCAAATTTGAGACATACCACTCCACAATCTCTTAAACCCTCCATATCTTCCAACACAACATTCACATCGCTTTATATTCCAGATCTTATTATTGCCAGTTTAGTGAAAAAGTGAGAAATTTATTGGTTCTCTAATGTTGAGTAAATCTAGAATAACCTCATAAAAAGAATTTCAGTATAAAATTGAGTAATAAAATTCATTAATAAACTTAGTGATAAATTCAGAATAAACTTAGTGATAAATACAGTAACTCAGTAACTCACTAACTCAGAAACTCAGAAACTCACTAAATCAATAACTCACTAACTCAATAACTCAACACTCAATAATAACCCTCAATAGTTATCCAAATTATTACTCACGATAATCCAAATATTCACTCTTAATAACAATACCTACACCCTCCTTATCCTTCTCTATTCCATATACTCCAATACATAATAAACCTAATCTTCTCTCTCAAACAGAAATATCCCAATGAATGGTTCAATATTATCCGGACGTCCTTCCGGACATTTCCCTCTAAATATCAAAGTGGGTACTTCTTCCTCTTCATACTTGTCCTCTGGGATTTTCGGCGAAATCAGAGTTTTCACCAGTTTAATTCCATCGCTCGGTGATTTCCCTTCTCTTCTGTTCAATTTAAGTTCCCCCCCAGGATCTCGAGTCGATGGTGATGCCCTCAGCAGTCCTTTATCAACACTCCCACGTCTCAAAGTGAATATCTTGGTGAAATCAATTCGAAGCATACCTTCTTGGTCAACTATAACATATAACTTATACTTCTGATCAATGAAATCATTACAATCATTATAATGAATAAGACCCTTTGTACTCCCAGTAATCAACCCCATGGCAGAACCAACCCCCATCAAATCAGTTCCAGTGATCTTGATATAAAGACCACTAAGACCAAATGGAGAACAATGAATCTCAAGATCACATTCATTGGCAAACTGGAAAGTAGTCAGGTTCTTGGATGCGTCACTCTTATCTGACATCTTTATACTTCAATGAAACTACCGCTTCTAATGAATTATTTCCCACCTTCGTGCCTTTATATATATTCTGTTTAGTTTTTTTATCGCTAAATCGTTTTCCCAAAGTAATAGGGAAAAAATCTTAATAATGCTTCGAAAATTACCATTAATTCACCTTGTATTGTGTATTTCCACGAATGGCCGCTGTTTGCTAATGACTTATGACGTAAAATTAGAACACAAACATTGGGTGATGCTGATGGTGGCACATTTTGAATGACAGTCCAACCTTATTTTGTTAGTTTTGTATATAGCCCGAGGTGTTTTTTTGCGTAGTCGTATAATTCCGTAATGGTTGTTTACGAGTACCAGAACAACCGTAGAACAACCGGTACGGTTGTTCTGGTTGTCTCACTATCTTTACTATATCTACTTTCTCTACTATCCCTCTATCCCTCTATCTCTTTCTCTACTATATTTTCTTTCTCGTTCTCTTTTCTACTATCTCTCTCTCTTCTCTACTTCTCTTTCTCTCTCCACCTCCCTCCTCTACACCTCAAAAGTTCTCCTTGATACCATTACCATCAACAAGGCTGGTGGAGGGGTGACGGAACTTTACAATGTTAACCGACATGACTATGACGTAAAAATAACAACTGTTAAACTTTGTATTGTGTTATTTGTGTCAGCTAATAATGAATATTGAACTCAACTTCTGACATCATTCACAAAATTGGAGTCTAGACTGGAATGGTTAATGAAACCAGAAATGGTTGAATTGGTTTGATTGCCGTTTGAGGCAGTGTTACTTTTGAAGTGATCTGTTTATATGCAGGTGTAATTTTTTAATGGCTGCGAATTGTTTAAGGTTGCTGATTGTTACATTAAGAGGTTGGTGATGTTATTTTTTAGTTGTCAAAGGTCAATTGCTTGCAATTGACCTTGAATGATTCAATTGAGCTTGAATGATTGAGTTGGTGCATTGTTTTAAATGACTATAATAAAAGTACAATAATGTTACATTGACCTCAATTGACTACAATTGATCATAATTGACCATAATTAACCATAATTGACTACAGTAATAGCAATAATCATCATCCAATATCATATTGACTCATAAAAATAGTCTCCTCTAGATGACTCTCTAGATGACTCACCTATTTTTGTTATTTTATGTTGATATGTGCTTTTATTATCAACATGTTCTTTTATAACATGTGCCTTCTATTAACGGTCTAATATTCGTAAAATGTCTTCTTTACTTCTGGTTGACATTATTAGATTGTAAGTCTAGACTGTGTTGTTTTCATTTGCCTTCAAGGAGTTTTCTCTAATTATAATTGAATGATCAGCCGTTCGTTAATATTTTGGATGGAAATTATGAGTTTATAATTTGACAGGTATTTTGGGATTTCTCTTGTATTTTGAATGGTGGGTTCATTATATGGTTAGATTAGGGTAATTTAGTTTAAGGATCAATTTCATTGAGTTTGAATTGTTTTGTTGTATGGGTATCAGTTGGTTTTACTTCACAAGTTGATGGATATAGGTTATTGAATCTGGACAACAAGTTAAACTTAATCTACTCTTACCATACTTGAAGTATTAACTGACACAACTAGATGTATTACCCACTGACACTTAATATTAATTATCTACATAACACTTGATATTTAATTATCTTAACACTTTATAATTAATTGTTCACTTAATAAGACAAACTCCGAAAATCCTCGTTAAAGTGTATTTCAGGTTTCTACAACTCTAGTTATAATCATGTCAATAAGTTACTCCCATATCGCTTCATAAGTTACTCCCATATAGTTCCCATTTTAATTGGTATACTTCAAGAATTGACAGATTTCAATCTCCAAAAATCTAAAAAATAACATGTGAACTCATAATTCCTTACATCATTTTAGAACATCTACAATTCAAAATCATGATAAACCTATTTTTTACTCTCAAATCGATAAAATCCCAACTTTCAAATTCTCAAACTTTTATATGAAAACTTTTGCTCAAATGTCTTAATTCACTTTTTAGATCTCAAACGTTTGGATTTAAACGTTTATATCGTAAAACGTTTACATCGTAAAACGTTTACATCGTAAAACGTTTATATCGTAAAAACATTTATATCGTAAAACGTTTACATCGTAAAACGTTTATATCGTAAAACGTTTATCACAAAACTTGTTAGTACAAACGTTTATACTGTAAAACGTTTACAAAATTTGTTATTCCAACAAACTGTAACGGTTACCACAAAATGTTAATCCAAATGTTATACCGTAAACGGTTACCACAAAACTCTCCATCCAAAAATTAAACCGTAAAACGTTAACCAAAAATTACTTAATCAAAAACCTCAAATCCACTTTAAATCTCAAAAATTCAGAACATCTTAAATCTCAAGTTCATGATCTCAAAACTATTGCTAAGCTTTTAATCTCGAAACTCGATCAAAAACTCGATCAAAAACTCGATCAAAATATCTTAACCCAGAACTTCTCAATCTCACTTGAATCTCAAAACTTTGAAGTCTCAAGTCTTAAAATATCTTATATCTCAAAACACTTAAATCTCGAAATATCTGAATCATCAATAAATCAAAACTTCTTAGTCAAAATTTCCTAATTTAAAACTTCCAAACCTCATAATTCAAGCTCTTAATCAAAAACAAGAAAACTCTTAATCAAAATAAAACTTAGCAGAATCATCTAATCAGTAACCTTCCCAAATTAACCCTCCACTCTTCAAACTCCCCCCTCTCATAACATAAAACTCCAATATTACTAGCTATCCAATTCAATATCCCAACCAAATCAACATTCCCTCCAAATTTATCTTCCCGTGAAAGATTCCCAATAAAAACCTTCTCAACTCCCTTGTATTCTCTAGTATACTCAAGTAACATCTTCTGAGTCTCATCTTTCCCTCCTCCAACATCTTGATCCTTCTTATAACTAAGTATTAAATTAGTGTTGAAATTATTGGGAAACAGAAAATTGAGCCCCTTCTCAGGATAATCAATAGGAACACCAACCATAAGATCAATATTCTTATTCAAGTCCCAAAGTTCAGGAACATTATGCTGGTCACGAAAAACAGGTAAAGTCACTTTAAATTTGCTTTCCGATGGTGTTTTCTTGAACAATTTAACATTGGTTCCAAATCTACTACTCATATTCTCAATCAATTGGTTTCTCTTATCCAATATTTCACGGGGTATATCCGATCTAATTGGTTCTTCTTGAGTCTTTTTACTTGTAACTTGCGGAGTTTGAACCGGCGATTGAACCCGTTTCGGCAGTGCTGAAGATTGTTTCTGTTTCACAATCTTAAGCGTTGGTCTCTCTTCTTGTTTCAAGAAAAGCTCCATATACTTATCTAACGCCTCAACCTGCGCTACCAACGATTTTTTCGACTCCATATCAATTTCTTCATCTTCTTGATTATTCAAACATACCTTACAAATCCTTTTATACCCTTGTTCAAGATTAATTGCAAACCCTCTAGGGATCTCCTCATTCAAAACTACAATATAAGGAAGATCATTAGCTTCATAAGGGTAATTTGCAGGAACAATAAGACAAACTTTTAAACTATCAAGATCATAAGGGAAATCAGGATCTGAAGGTTTAATTTCAAAAGATACTCTAATTGGAGAATCAGTTTGTTTAGTCATGAATTCTAAAAGGTATTGTTTTAAGTATTTTAATTTATCACGAGAATTCATTTCTTTTGATACCACTTTATTAGATGAATTTGATGATTCTTCTTTATTAGAATTATCATTAATCTTTACTGATTCATCTTTAATCTTCACTGATTCATCTCTAATCTTAGACTGTGCTGCCGTTTCATCTCTAACCCTCACAGCTTCAGCAATTTTACCACTTGGAATCCCATTAATTACAAATGGTTTATATTGTCTGATGAGTTTGCAAAGTTGCAAGTACTTTTGACCGCTTTCAATTCTAACAGGTTCACTCTTCTTTGATTTTGGTTTGTTTTTTGGTTTATTATTGGATGTGTTTTGAGATTGATCTTGTTTAGGATGTCTTCTTCTTGGTGTTCTTTTTGGTTTTGGGGTTTCTTTATTCATGGTGGCAAAAGAATAAATGAATAAAATGATAAAATGATAAATGAAATGAAAATGAAATCAGTAGAAAAAAGATCACTAACAAAATTTCTAACAAAATTTAGTGACAAAATTTAGTGACAAAATTTAGTGACAAAATTTACTACAAAATTCACTAACAAAATTTACGAACAAAATTTAGTGACAAAATTTACTAACAAATTTTACTAACAAATTTTACTACAAATTTTACTAACAAATTTTACTAACAAATTTTACTACAAATTTTACTAACAAAATTCACTAACAAATTTTACTACAAATTTTACTAACAAAATTCACTAACAAATTTACTACAAATTAAATTAACAAATAGAAACAGTATAAATAATGATAGATATAGTAAAATACACTTACAAGTATATACTAGTTAATAAACTGGCTGGTGTTCAAAGTAATGGATTCAAGAAAACAGACTTATTAGGTCTATTAACAGAGAAATTTCGTGGATTAACGAGTACTCCATCGCCAGAGAAGGAGTTTCGATTATTACATAGATTGGATAGAAATGTTACTGGAGGGATGATTATTGGTAGGGATGGAAAGTTTGCAAAGAGAGTTGCGAGTGGATTAAGAGGAGAGGGAGGATATGAAGTTGTTAGAAGGTATATTGGATTAATACCTTTGAATAAAGATCAGAAAATTGATAATCAAAAGAATAAAGAACAAAAAGATCAAATTGATAAAATGAATAAGAATAATAATGGGAAAATGAATAATAATGAGAAATCTCATAATCATATTAACCCTTTTATATTTCAAAACTTAATCAGACCAGGTTTCAATATAAATCAAAATGGTGAAGGTTCTATTTCATTTGATATAAATTCAATTGAAATTCATAATAATGAATCAATAACAATTAAACGTCCTGCTGTTACCAAATTCAAAATACTTGAATCTCATAAATATGTTGCTCCTGATGAACTTCAACAAAAGTATCCTCAACTTTTTGCATCCAAAATTATTTATCCTATATTAATTGAACTTGAAACTGGTAGAAAGAATCAAATTCGAGAACATATTTTAAAAGGTTTTGGAGTTCCACTTCTTAATGATGATAAATTTGGTATGTTTAAGAATAGATTTAGAGATAGAAAGGAAGAATTGAGAAGAAGGGATAAAGAACTGAGAAGTAAGGATAAGGAATTAAGAAAGGATGAACAAGTGAAATTCGCAGCCAAAAACCTCAATAGCGATTTTTATAAATCAAATCAAATCGGTCTTCATAGCGCATACTTACAACTTTCCAACACTACAAGAACATTAGAATCATCAACTTTCCCCCTTCTCCCCCAAGATAGAGAACTTTGGTCAGGTCTAATCAACCAAAATGGTACCTTCCATCCATCATTAATCAACTTATTGCAAAATCATAAATTCACGTGACTATCAATTTGAATAAAGTGTGGAGTCACAAGATTTATTACCATCAATGTCAATCACCAAGCCAGATCCAAAGAGAATACGAGCGAGAGTAGCTTGTAACCTCTGTAGAGATCAGAAATTAAAGTGTATTAACTCAAATAATGGAAACTCCCAATGTCAACGATGTACTGATTTGGATTTACCATGTTCATATACTTTAAAAGAATCGCAGCTTAAGAAGAAAGCTTTATCTGCTAGATTTGGAAAGATAGCACCTACAAGTCCGGTGACTGTGGTTTCAGGTAGTTCATTAACGGTATCAGGTAGTCCATTAACGGTATCAGGTAGTCCAATATCTCCAGTGGTATCTACTTCAACAGTAACTCCACCTTCAACCCCAGATAAAACAATCCCAATATTACCAAGCAAAGAGATTATTTTGGAGGTTTCAGAAATCCACTTTGAAAACCAATACAAAGGTATATTCCCATCACTACACAAACCTTCATTCATTTCGTTTTTGCGATCGCTGGTGTTTGAACCTTCAACTTATTTTCATGATTATTATAACAAATTCTTTGAACCAAATTATCGGACTTCATTAAAGTATCCTGATCCATTGGTTATACTTGCTATATTAGCACTCTGTGCTAGGTTACATCCGGTACTACCCAAGATCTATGGTGAATTTTCAGAGGAAAAGTCACCAGAATCGTTTGTTCCAAACTTCAAAAATGTGAACTCGCCCCACATTTTCGATAATAGTAAGAGTATCAAGTATGCGTCGAACGCGTCGCGGTATTTTGGGTGGCATGCACGAAATATCTTGAAAGAAGTGTTTGATAGTCCCACAATACAACGTGTGCAGGCATTATCGATATTAAGTAGTCATGAATGGGGTGAAGGAAATGCTTCTCGGAGTTATTTGTATGTTGGTTTAGCAGCCAGAATGGCTTTAGTTCTTGGATTAGGTCAAGAAGAAGATTTGGTAGATGTCGATGAAGCTTCAAGTATGGACGAATCTCTGAAATTCGTCTACATTGAAAGTAAAAGAAGAGCAATATGGTGTGTTTACATGATGGATAAATGTAATGGAAGTGGAAGACATAGATCTTCATGTATTAATTTGGAAGATATAAAAGTGATGTTACCATGTCAAGAAAAAGATTTTATATTTGGAAACTTTAGACAAAGTTCATTAACTTTTCAAGAAGCTAACCAATTGATTTATAATGGTGATTTTGGAGATGTTGAGAAAACCTCATGTTTTGGGTTCTTAATAGTTTTATTTGATACTTGGACTAAAATTGCCAAATGGGTTGGAGAGACTGGAAGAAAAAGAGAGAAATTACCTCCATGGGATGAAAATTCAAGTTTCTATATCTTTTCAAACAAGTTGGATATATTTTTGGATTCTCTTCCTCAATCTTTAAGATTTAATAAATTCAATTTGGAAGCTCATTTGGCTGATGGTTCTGCTCCGGATTTTGCTTATTTTCATGGGTTATACTTTCTTTGTCGAGTTTTCCTTAATAGAGAGTACTTTTTCTGTTCTCCTGAAGGGTTTCCAGAAGGATGGTGGAGATCTCAAGCTAAAGTTTTATTGGAGACTTTGGATAATTTGTCATATATAACCACTGTTCTTCGTCCAATTAATCGAATGGTTATTGCACCATTTACGGGATTTCAAGTTTTTACAACGGCTGCAACTTGTCTTTATATAAATACGTTTCCTAGCAAAATGTGGTTAAAGTATTACATTGAAGGAGAAGTTAAGAATCCTCAGAATTATTTGGAGCTGTTACAGAGAAAGTATAGGAATATGGCTCAAGAACAAATGGAAGAATTGAAGATATGGAGAAAGTATTGGGGATTGGGTGAAGTATGGTGTGAGAGAGCTGGTCATCTTAAGAGTGTTTTTGCTAAATTAACCGAAGCAAAATCTTTAGAGGATGATGATCTTAGACATTCAATTCATGATTATGGTACTTCTAAAGTTAAAGAAGAATATAAACCTGAATTTATTGGTAGTCAACATATGCGAATTCTGAATTTGATAACCTCAGAAAGTGAAGTTGATAAAATGTCTACACCTAGAATTGAAGAAGAAGATGTTTTATCATCTTTAAATTCTCCTTCATTAGATTTTATTAATAATTTTGACTTTTCCAAGTTCTTTCCTAGTTGGGAGTGATAATAAATGGATGTATTGATTGGATGTATTTGGTTGGTTGGGTTGCATTGGGATACTTGGTAAATTCAGTATGAGGAATACTTAGTGATTGGTATATTTTTATAATGGTATATTCATTATACATATTTTAATGGCATATTCACTAAACATATTTACTATAATGGTATTGAATTCTAAAGAATTCCTGAATTCGCAACTGCTTATTCACAATAACATGCTTAATATTCACCTTGGCTTAACAATAATGAGGTACAATAGCACATTCACGATAATGACACCCATTGCATATTCACAATAACTGTGAAATAATATACTATAATGGCATGTTAAGTACAATTGCATGTTCACAACTGGCATATTCAAAATAATGGCATGTTTACTATATTGGTAACTACACATAAGGGTCTCTTCACGTAATAGTATGTTCATTATAATGGTAAATTCTCTAATGGTAATTCTCTATAATGACTTCTATACTATAATAGTTTATTAATTGGGCTCACAAATATCTGTCATATTCACAATTGACTTCTGGCTTCATGTAGGCATTGTCTTAATTAATGTCATGTGAATAGTCATCTTCACATTGATTGGCACACTCACAAATAATGGTTATACATTAGGCATTTTGATAATATCATACAATGGAATGTTAGTTATACTTTTGGTATTGGCATTTCATAATAATTGGCTCATAATTGGCTTATTCACAATAACTCTCATTCTCTCTCAAATAACTGTCATTAATAACTGTCATACTCTCATTGGCATATTCAAAATTAATATTCAAAATGAACATTCAAATGAATATTCGTATTGACATACTCACATCACTCTTACATATTTACTCAATTTGACATACTCATTATACGAACATAATACATATTGAAATATTACCTACTCTAAAATATTACATACTCTGCAATAATCTCATACTCTGCAATACTCACATACAATTCTCATATATCAATTCACAATACATCAATACTAAAATCCTAACCCAATCCACTTGAGATAACTCTGAACAAAATGAACCCTAAGATCAATTATCTCAACCTCCTTCTCCTTAGCCTCAAAAGGAACAATTTCCTTCTCAGAAACAGTACGTGATGAAGATGAAATAGTCTCTCCATCTTCTCCAAGTGCCTCAACTACAACAGAATCAAACTTCTGTCCCTTAACCTTGAAAGACGTCTCAAATCCAGTTTTATCAGTCTCTCCAAGGAAATTCTTCTTACCTTCCTTAGTAACCTCAAAAAATCTCCAAACCTTGGTTCTGGTGTCTCCATTCCAACTAACATAAACAGTAGTATCACCATGCTTGTTGTACTCACTCAAAACCGCAATTGACTCTTTAGGTTCACCAACCCATTCATACTTGAAAGCACGATAATTCTGAATTCCATTAGCTTTGGATCCAGAATCAATAAAAGCATGGAAAATAGTCTTTCCATGCTTATCAAATTCAGTAACAGCACCAACAGATCCCCAACCACTAACAACATGTCCATTAGGTAAAACTTGAGTCGATCCTTGAGACTTCGAAACTAACCCATTTGGCAGCTTGGCCTTGTATAATTGCTTAACCTCCCAAGTTTCAGTATTAACTTCAATAATCTTACTACTTGAATAATCTCCTCTTCCTGCAAGCTTATCACCATCATCTTCAGATCCATATCCACTATTGTCAAAGAAAGAAATCACTTGAATCTTCTTATCTTCAGAGGTAGAAAGAAAACGGGCATGATGTTGGAATGAAAATGTCAAGTCACCCTTCAATTTAAAATCAGAATGGGTCTTCTTTGGGATTCCTCCGATTCTCCAGAGAATCTCACCTGTTTTACCACTAATCTTATAGATTGAAGAAACATGTCTTGCTGAAATCAAATAATCACCATCTTCATCTTTGTCAACAGAATTGATATGGAAGTAATCCCAAGCATCACTGGAATTTCTAGCAAATCCACCAAGTCCTTTATCTAAAGAAAATGGTGATTCTGTCAATGGAATATGTTCAAGAGCAGACCATTCAAAAATAACTTCCCCAGTATTCAAATCCAATTCTTGAAATTTAGAATCAATAACCCATTGTTGATCTTCCTTTCCACCTACAGAAGATAAATCTGTAGGTACAGTATGATAAATAGTGGCCAATCCAGTTCTACCATTCTTAACATGAAATTCATGCTTATCAAGAACCCTGTGATTACCACCCCTAACTTCTTTAATTGTTTCATAATGTTTGTTGAAGAAAGTAACATGACCATGACCATGACCTTTAACAGCATTATGAGTACCTTCAAATGAGAACAATACATCTTCACCATTCAATTGAGTTTTCTGGAAGTTAGCTCCCCAAATGGAAACATACCCAAAACCATCCCAAACCAATTCACCCTTATCGGTATAAATATAAGCACCTGCATTTGAATCCAATGTTTCAAGCCCACTACTGTAAGGAGCAAGGAATAAATATCCTGGTGCGGTATCCTTTGCAGGAACAGTGATATTCAAGATTGGTGGACTCAAGTCTGGTCTAGACCTATAAACCCAATTGGCGGAAACCGACGAAAGTAAGTAGCCTGCTAAATTGACAAGTGTTGTAAGTTTCATACTTTGTTAACTGGCTGCAAAATTGTACTTCTACCCACTGTTTTATAGTGTATTGAATTAGGAGTAAAGGGTCCTTAAATCTGAAAAGAGAAGTGCTGCGCTTCCCAAAACGGAACTGTGGTTGCAAAAAATTGCGATTATTATGAGATTGCAGGTGTTTTTTTTCATATAGTGAAGGAGCCCTGGCTGAAGTTTAATTGAGGTACCCGAAGGGATTGTGGATTCGGGAGGGCTATATTTCATGAAAGTGTGGATTGGTGGTGGTGTTAATGGTGGTGTTAGGTTGTTTTGGTGGTTTTGGTGGTGTTAATGGTGGTGGTGTTCAAGTTATGTGCTCTTGTTTTATGTTCATGATTATAGTTTACAAACAATGGGGTGTGTACTATGGTGTTTGGTTATATTGCTATGATATAATTATACACTTTATAATTGTATGGTTTATAGAATAACAATGTGTAGAGAATATGTTTATTGCTATGAAACTATAGGTTTATGAAATAAAGGTTTACTATGAAACTTATACGTTTATTATGAATAAAGGTTTACTATGAAACTTATAGTTTATTAAAGGTTTACTATAATACTAAAAGTTCATTATGAATACTTATAATTTATGGTATTTATCATCTCATTATATTAAATCTCAATAACCCTCTTCTTCTTCGAAAACTCCCTCAAAATACAAAAAACAAACCCAAGTGAACAACATACACATGAAAATAACTGCGCCAATCTAATAGCCAGTTCATAATCATTCAACACAATCTCTCTAATGTAATCAGGTAAAACATAAATCTTATCGGTGGATTTGGAAATTTTTGCAACTATTTTTGCAATTTGGTGCAGACTCAAATCGGTAAGATCCTCCAAATCAACCTTTACCTTATATTTGAGGTATGCTTGGATGATGGATGCAACAGAAGAAACTCCCCAAACTCCACCAATACTTCTCATCAAGTAAACGGTCGACGTAGATGTAGCTTGATGGTTATTACCATAAGCAAACACAAACGAGAATAATGAACTTGGAAATGCCATACCTTGACCTAAATTAGCAGGAACAAGTAAAAGATCCAAAGCCCAAGACGGTACGCTTGGATTCACCAATAAAGCCATAAAATTACCAGTAGCCATTATAAAAGTACCAGAATATACCAAACTCTTGAGAAGTCCATACTTGTTCATTAAGGTTCCTGTGATAATACCACCAATTGGAGTTGAAAGCGAAGGAATTGCTAATCTAAGACCAGCACGAGTTGGAGAATCTCCTAAAACAAGTTGGAATAATAATGGTAAAGTGAACAAATAAGCATAACAACTCAATCCAATCATAAAATTCTGAGCAAGTAAAAGGAAGGAATTCCATCCCTTGTACAATTTTATCGGAATAATAGGGTGTTCCGAGGTGGTATTGTACTCAATATAGATAAAGTAACCCATCAATCCAAACCCTAAAAGTCCCAAAAGGACTATTCTTGGCTGGGTCCACAGTACTTCACAGCCTAAAGTTAAAAAGAAGATTTGTAAGGTGAGAGACACCACAAGCACAACCGAACCTTCAATATCGATTTTATGCCACACTCTCTTGTCAAATTCCACTTTAGCTTCATTGAATCCCGGTTGGTTTTTTATGTAATGATAACCCACTAAAATACTCATTACTGCTGGGATAGTTTGAAATGCAAAACACCAACGCCAACCAAATTGAGATGAAATAAGACCTCCAAAAGAAGCTCCACTGATTGAACCCATTCCAGCAAGAATATTTTGAATAGCCTGGAAAAGTCCTCTCTTTCTTGGGAAAACAATATCTGAATTGATAACCGTTGATAAGGTGAGTAAACCCCCTCCACCAACACCTGTAAGTGCTCTCATTAAATTTAATGTAAAGATATCAGGTGCTAATGCACAACCCAAACATCCAATAGCAAATACCATCAGTGCAAAGAAACAACATTTTCTTCTACCAATAACGTCTGAAAATGAACCATATAATGGTTGAAAAGCTGTTGAAGTAATTAAATATGAAGTTGTAATCCAAGCAGCGATATCAGTAGCGTCGAACTCGTTACCGATAGTGGTATAAATCGAGGCAGTGACTGTAGAGTCGAAACCTGCGAGGAAAACATTACTGAGTAAAGCCACCTCGATCCATAAGAAATTTGGGGCATTAGAAAACCTGTTTTTGCAATCTCCCTCAGGACTTTCCAATAAATTAGTCTCTGAAACAGTCACTCCTGCACTTTTCACAACAGCAAGAGCATTTCCTGTTTCCTCATCATACGTAGAACCATAAGACACTATCAGACCAGCAGTGTCCAATCTAGTAGACTCTGACATTAATAAATAATATTGAAAAATCGAGAATAATTACAATATATATATCCGAAATATTAGGCTTTTGGGAATGCCCAGCATCTTACTGAAAATTAGAGATGGCAGGGTCTATACAAATCGGCACCTAACGTGAATAGTGATGATTTTAGGCAACATCGGCTTTGTGTTCGAGGCTGAACTTATTGTTATAAGCAGGTTTATTAGGAGAGTCTTGGCCGATTGCAGGCCGAGTCATGATTTGTTTCTTATCTGGGTGCAAGGATAACAGTGCTCAAAAGACATAAACTTTCTAAATGGTCGTCAGTGTTACGTTTGATAAGATTTAATCACCGGCACGCAGAATTATATGTCGGGGGGTTCTAATTAGGCTACGATTCTGGGCGGGGCCGGGCGGGTTGAAAATGCGCGCTTGTTGTTGACAGAAATGGAGGTGCTAAGCAGCTCGGTTTCTTCTCAAACACAATGTTCTTGTTTGTATAAACTTTTCATGACGAAAAGGTTTGGGGGATGCTCATGGGGTGTGAATTCTTGTGACAGTTAGTATGTCAGGGCATATGAAAAATTAGAAAAATTGAGACAATAGTGATGATAAGGTTTACCCTGATAAGACGGAAATCTATGGGAAGGTTATAATATTCCCGGTTTTATAGGGTGATTTGATAGGGTGAGAATTTAAGTTTGAGATGAGTATTAGGGGACAAATGGAACTTGTAAATGGAACTTGTAAATAGAACATTCAAAAGGAAAATTGTTCTTCCTTTGAATAGGGGATTTTGATGTAAAGTGCAGAAGATAGAAGTACAGAAATTCTAAGCGATTATTGAGAAGTGAGGGGGGAACCTTCTTCAATTAGCGAACTTTGACCTTTGCGTTTGAAATGTTTGAGACTAATTTTCACTTTTACGAGTGATGTACCTTATCTGATTAAAGACTGATTTAGCAAATAGGGATTACATTCCTAACCAAAGCGTGTAAGCAGTGATGAGATGACTAATTTTCATGAACAATTAAACAATACTTGGAAGAAAATTTCTTCATTATTACATTGTTCCTACTATAGTTAATACATGAAACTTAAAATTCAATATTTGTGAAAGAATATCACTTCATACTTTTCAATAGTTAGTCAAAGTAGTACAACTAATGCAATATCAATCGTAAAGTTGAAACATTATACATTCAAATTTCAATTACTTTTCGCCAAGTAGAACACAAAACTGTGGCTGCAAAATTGCAACTTAAAAAATGAAAAATAAAAAACCGTTGAATTATTGCAGTAATTTTTTTATACTAATAATTATACGTTATCAAATACCTTGTCAAAACCAGTAAAAACAAACCTATATTTGATATCACCTTTGTCCATTTTGGTTAGAGCATCATGACATCCTTCTTCACCAAGTTGGACAGTTTCAATCCATGGCCTTATATTATGTTTTTCAGCAATTTCAAACATTTTGATAGCTTCAGCTTTAGATCCAGTAGAAGAAGAACATAAATGTGCCCCATTCCCAAAAAGAGCTCCAACCTCAAAATTGAACTTATCCTTGTCATCTGGAATCCCGAGAGCAACAAACGCACAGTTTAAGTCCAAAGTAGAAAGGTACTTTTCCACCTGGATATCATTCCCCGAACCGCAATTCAAAATCAAATCAAACTTTCCAGTATATTTCAGAGCCCAGTTTGAATCCTCGGAAACAGCAACAAACTCAGTTGCACCCAACTTAAAAGCTTCGTCTTTTTTGGCTGAAGTGCGCAGGAATGCAACCACCTCAGCACCTAGTGCAGCTGCAAATTGAATTGCCAAATGCCCCAATCCTCCAATTCCAATTACACCCACAGTCTTTCCACTCGCATCGTAACCCAAATGTCTGACTAGAGGGGAAAATACAGTCAATCCAGCACACATCAACGGGGCTGCAAAATTAGTTTCTATCGAGTCTGGGATTGGGAATACAAATTGTTCGTCTGCAATTGAATGGGAGGAGTATCCACCTTGGGTTATATAATTTTCAGCTTTGTTATCGATTCCGTTATATGTTCCAATTCTCTTGAAACAATATTGTTCATTATCGCTTGAGCAACGTTTGCAGTTTTCTCTACATGCTGAAGATCCTGCACCAATTCCAACTCTTTGGCCGATGTTAATGGACTGTACGGAATCTCCGACTGTGATCACATTACCCACGATTTCGTGGCCCACTACCAAGTCGTTTCTTGCCAATGGGCCCCAATTTCCTTGAATGGTATGTAAATCAGAACCACACACACCACAAGCAATGTTCTTTACAACCACATCATGTGGACTGATTTTCTTTCTTCTGTACTTGATCAATTTCGGGTGAGCCCAGTTTTCTCTTGAGTCGACACCAAAACCTTCAAAGTAATCTGGAACTTCACCAAACATTTTTGTGAAAATAATAGGAATTGAAGTTGTATTTATATTATTTCAACGTGATGGTATGAGGGAATTAGCAAGCTCTGAATATTAAAGTTTATCCAGTTCTAAATAATTGCTTGAATTGAGATATTATGAGATCACTAGTATTTTAAAAGATATTACTATGTTACACTAATTCATACTGAAATTTAGACTTTTACGATTATAGAATCGATCATATTTCAATATCTAAGGGCATAGGTCATGCAAGTGGAAATTGGTAAGTGCTCAATACCTTGATTGCCATTTCTAGAGTAATAAATTCTAAATGGTTGCAATGTTCAAAAATCTTCACCACTGATAAAGAACATTGTAACTATAAAGTAGATTTAACTACCGTTCATCTTAAGCTTGTTACACCACTCACAAACCCTAAGGATACTCCTTCCAATATTCTAAATATGAAAGTCTATATCTACCAAAAAATCACGTGACTTGATTTACTATTAAAATTAATCAATCATTTTTAAGAAAATCAACTACAATGAGCGTTGAATTACCATATAAAATCAAATTAGATATCCCATTTAGCGATGAAAGACAAGCTATTATTGCTCGTAAAACGTTAACACCTGATCCGATACTAAGAGCTAATGAGATCAAGGTTACTTATACCAACGAGGACAATCATTTGGTTTGTAATTTTGAAGGATTGAGCGACAGGATTATCCGAGTGGCTGTTAGCAGTGTGATTGACAATATCAAGACTATTATTGAGTGTATGGATGAGTTTGATGGGAGGGAAAATGAGTTATTTGAGAAGGGTATTTGAAGAGTTTGGGTTTAATTACAACCAGAAATTACGATTCTTTAATGAGTGCAAAAAATCAATAATAATAGATATAATGGTCATAAAATGCATTTTAAGAGAATGAGATTTTCTGAATTTCAGAGTAGGTGATATTGGAAAGTCTACTTTTATTGGATCAACATAGAATTGTGTACAAATATATGTAACAGAGTGGATAGTCTTTTAGAATTCGCTAATATAGAGAATTCTAAAGGATACCAGATGCATTTTCAGCAGTGATTTAATATTCTAAAGTAACCTGCTAAGTTTCAGATTCACTAGGTTTATTTTGATATAGATATACTATAGATATACTTACTATAGATATAATTACTATAGATATAATTACTATAGATATAATTACTATAGATATAATTACTATAGATATAATTACTATGTATATATTTACTATGAGAGTATTTACTATAAATATATTTACTATGCAAATATTTACTACACATGTATAACTAGTTATATGTATAGTAGATACATATAATTACTATAGGTTTATTTACTATACAAGTATAATTGCTTTACATATATCTACTATGTATATGTATTTACCATAGATATATTACTATACATATTTACTATACATATATTTACTATGCAGATGTTTACTATACATATATTTACTATACATGTATAACTATACATATATTTACTATACATATATTTACTATAGGTATTTGTACAATACATACATTTACCATATTGCTATACATATTTACTATATATATATATGCTATAGGTATTTTTACTATAGCCATATCACGAATCCAATCACGAATCCAATCACTAATCTCTAATTCTCCCAAAGATCCAGATATCTTAACTCTACTGAATCTATGACTTGAACATTTTTAAAACCCAGAATCCAGAAAACTGAAGGTATACATTAAATATTTGCCTGCCATTTTACTATCCAAAATTTATTGTTTCAGTCTTCTTCAAATTAACTGTATTCATGTCTATTATATTAGACAGAATAGAGAATGATGATATTACATTTTACAAATATTTGTACCTTATACTGGTGATTGTAAATTTTCATTAGTTGTACCACAATGCACTTTCAAAATCCTCTTATTCACCCATCTTTTATTACCCTCACTAACATCATCCTCCTATTCAATCTCCATCACATTTACCTTCCTCCTTAATAACCTCCAAATTTGCACCCAAAAAATCTTTACAGTTTAATTTAAAATAAAAAATTTACAGTTTTCTCATCATTTTTTATATACTATAATGATTCCTCATAGACTGTTAACAGTATCTTCAAGACAATTGATCCATAAACGATACATCTTCAAGAGTCTAAAACAAAGATCTAAAAAGTTAAAAGAGGTTAATAGAAAATCAGGTGAAGAGTTCCATCATGAATATTCTATACGACCAGATACCTTTGCATTCAAAGTATCTTCAGCAAATGAAAAATCAAGATCATTAGTTAAAAGAGAATCAGGAGCTGGAACATCTTATAAGTCGAAACCTCATCCTCTTCAGAAACTGGTTTCACATTCTGGTGATGATGATGATATTGAATCATTCAATTTGATTAAGTTTATTTATACTCATGCTACAAATTATCCATTTGATACCAAATCACCACAAGAAGTATTTAATGAATTCCCACAAACCAACTCTACCAAGTTGGCAAGACTTAAACATCGTCCTAAAAAGACTAAAATGTTGGTTTCCGATTTCATTGAAGATTCCTTGTATAATCCAAATTACGGATACTTTTCAAAAGAAGTTGAAATTTACAAACCTGAAAAACCATTTGATTATAATAATATAAATGATATTGATGATTTCATGAATCATTGGCAAGAATCATATTCAAGATATGATAAAGGATCAATGGATCCAAAAGTTTCTAAAACTAAAGAACAATTAAATGATTTAATGTTGGAAAAACAAGATCAAATAAAATCGAAATTTGCTTTAAGAGCAAAAAACTTACAAAAAGAAGAATTACAAACTGTTCATAATGGACCTCCTAAAAAAAGATCTTTACAACTTTGGCATACTCCAACTGAGTTATTTCAACCTTATTATGGTGAAGCTTTAGCAAGGTACCTTTTAGTGAATTACAAATTGAATGGAACTTATCCTTATGAAGATTTAGTGATTTATGAAATGGGTGGAGGTAATGGTACTATGATGTGCAATATTTTAAATTATATTAAAACCAATGAACCTGAAGTTTATGCTAGAACCAGATATAAGATTATTGAAATATCATCTCAATTGGCTGAAAAACAAATGAATAATGCTCTTAAGGCAAAATTGATTGAACAAGGTTTAGATTCTAGTAAATTAGAAATTATCAATCAATCGATTTTTAATTGGAAAAAAGTTGTTGAAGAACCATGTTTTTTTATTGCTTTAGAAGTTTTTGATAATTTTGCACATGATTTGATTAGATATGATAATGTTACTGGAGTACCTTATGAAGGACAAGTATTAATTGATCAGCATGGAGATTTTTATGAATTTTTCACACCTGAATTGAGTTATTATTCCAATGCACTTTTACAATTGAGAGAAAATGGATCGAATGCAATTTTAAAGAATACTCTGAAATTGGGTGGTAGAATTGATACTTTAAAGAGTATTATTCCCTTAACAGATAAAGATAAAATTCATCCATTACATCATTCATCTTTAAAATTGAGATTCAAAAATTCAATCTTACCATTTAAAGATGATTTATCTCCTGGAGAATTTATACCAACCAGATTACTTCAATTTTTCCAAATATTGAAGCATAGATTTCCAAATCATTCTCTTATAACGTCTGATTTTAATTCTTTACCGAGATCAATTAATGGGTATTATAATTCACCTGTTGTTCAAACTGTTCTTCAAGATAAAATGATTGATGTTAGTTCTTATATGTGTTATCAAGGATACTTTGATATTATGTTTCCTACTGATTTTCAATTAGCTAGTGATTTGTATAAGCAAGTTACTGGTAAAGTACCTAGAGTTGAGAGTCATAAGGAATTTTTGCAGCAATGGGCTGATGTTGATATTACTACTACCAAGACTGGAGAGAATCCAATGTTAGATTTTTATCAAAATGTTAGTTTCATGGTGAGTTAAAGGGATTAAAGTGAGTTTAAGAGTTGATAATGTGGATTTTAACGGTTGATATTTTATGTGAGGTTTTGGAATCTTGATAATACACTATTTGTTAATTGATGAGATTTAATTAACAATAATGACACTCAAGGAATTAGTTCCTATCTGTATATATTAAATTCAATTACAAAGGAACCTAAATACATGTATATAAAAAATACAATTATAGTATATAGTAACTTAAAATGGGTTAATGTATGTTGATACTTTCAAACTAAAGGAACCAATGGGTTCATAAATATATTCTACTACATATGATATTACTTACTTGAACCATAATTCTAAACTGATATTACACTAGTAGGAACCATAATATCCAAACTGATATATGTTGGAACCATAAATGGTTCCAACATTTCCAAGCTGATATTACACTAGCAGGAACCATAAATGGTTCCAAACTCACAAGACACTAGTAAGAACCATAAATGGTTCCAAACTCATATTACACTAGTAGGAACCATAATTCCAAACTCATATTCCACTTTTAGGAACCATAAATAGTTCCATTCCATCCTTACACTAGAAACAAATGTTCCCATCATAAACAATACCTGTATTACAATAAACCATTAATGGTACCCATATAATAACAACCCAACAATCTTCTCTAAACCATCAATGACAAACGAACCAGCATTAGCCAATTTCTTCGATCCCATTCTGAGATAAAAGCAAAGCTCTGAAATTATAGCAGAGTCATTGAAAGCCTCAATTGAGCGCAAACAATAGTCAAATGACATATCAATGAAATCCAGTGATTCCTTTGTCGTTGGAGGGCTTGGAACGATGACTACATTCCGGCCCTCATACTGAAAAAACAGATGGAACGATTTGACTCCTGTTGATGCAATGATCCCAATCCCAATACCAAACGTAAAACTACAGATTAACCAAAAGTTCGAATTGAAAATAAAGGAACCATCATCCTCACTCTCTCTTTCAATAAGAAGAATATTCTTACTCCTCGATCTCAATGACCCCAAACTCTTTTCCGCAATATTGTATAACATTTTCAAATGATTAAATCTATTGGAAATCTGCAATGGATCTTCAAAGTAACTCGATGCTTGCAAGTCCAGCTTGAATGTTTTCTCAATAGATTTGTAGTTTGTTTTTTTGTTTGAGATTATGGTTGAATACATTGTTCTCGATCTGTTACATTCGTTAAAGAGCATACTTTTTCTTGCCAAAGTCAAACTCAAGTTTTTATTCTTTGTAGCGAGTTGTGAACAGAGATCAGCTTGGTCCAGCAGGCTGACTTCAATCTCAATGAAATTCTTGAGTTTCGAAACGAGTTTTTCGTGCTTCAATGATGAGGTTTTCCAAATCTGGTATGGTTTCAAATTATTGATTAAATCAAAAAGATTGAAAAAGTAGTTGACTGTCATCATATTAATAATGGTTAACTTTGGATAATTTTGTTGATTCTGCTTCGCAAATACCTGAGCCAAATAATCAACCAACCCTTTCGACCCATCATTCACTATAAAAAGTAAATCGGAATTATTAATCACAGCCGCATCAAATTGAACAGTCTTACTATCAACATTAAAATGATTGATCTTGACAATTTTATGGTCCAAATTCGATTCAATACTCCTTATCAATTGCTTCGTCTCAGACTTATACGAAGTATGCGAAGTCAAAACACATATCTGAAAAGGTTTGTGACTGAAATTCGGAATGTTCTCTGAAACAGACATCACGGGCATTATAAATGTATTTGACACATTCTCAAACTCCTCATTTGTATCCTCCTCATCAGTTTCAAAAACCATAGTTTTAGGAACAACCACAGTCAGGTCTCTAATCAAGTCACCTTCTTCATCTGATGTGTTTGATAAAATAGATGATGTGGGAGGAGGATTAATTTTATTGTGTCTTAAATAAGCTCTCACACTAACAGGTGATTTAGAATCACCTCTTTTATCAATCCATTCATTACTTCCAATTGCTTGCCAACTTGATGATCCATCTCCAAGATCTGGACTATGTCTTAAAATCTCATCATGAAGATTTTGAAGTACCTTTATATTATCATTGTGGAGTTTTATAGTTTCATAGTTAACATTCTCATTAAGATTAAGATTCTCATTAAGATTCTCATTATGATTCTCATTATTCTTCTTATCAGTCCACTCTGGTTCATTTGATGTTGCAGGATTTGGAGTTCCACTCTTTGATGTTCCAGGATTTGGTGTCCCACTCCTCGTTCCCACACCTAACGGTGTGGAAACAGGAGTCAGCTCACGCGTAATCCCCTTCCCCCATCCATCAAGCTCAGGGTTATTCAAAACATTATAAATAGACAGATGCGAACTAAGTAACTTCCGAAGCTGGGAGCTCGAATCCCGACTAATCCTCTCTGAATCCATTCCCAATTATAAAAAACGTAATGTAGTTTGTTATTCTTAAGGTAGGGGTGATCTAAAAATGTAATGATCCGAAAAGGGGAGCAACGACTGCAAAAAAAACAGCGAGCCACAAGTGGAACGGGGAGATACCGGTGATTGTACGTGTGAGAGGAGGGGGCTACGGGAATGCTAAGACACGTTATACGACGTGTTGTTGTCGTTATCGTGATGTGGGGAACCGTGACGGGACGATAAGATGCAACTGTAAGTCACGTGAGAAGTGATTATTGTTAGTTGCTGTGACGATGAGTGACTGTGAGGTGTGCATAGTGCACACTGTTTGTACTTTGAAGTGAGTGATGAGAGGTTAATTTGGATAGAGTAAGGAGTAATACGAGGAGATACGGTGAGAGGATCTTATTGTAAGATGTTTATGGGGGTTGTATAATAGTGGTGTGAGGTGTTTGTATATATTATAATGGATGTGATATGTATTCGATATTGGTATATATGATTGGATATTGATATAGGTATATATGATATTGTATATATGATATTGTATAATGATATTGATCTTTTTATTTGATATTGCAGAATGGAACTTGATGGTACATTCTTATCAATTACTGCAAAAAATGTTCCAAATTTGAGAAAAAATATATAAAGAGTTGAGTAGTAATTTTGTGAGTTGGATATGGGAGTTAGATTTTATTGGAGGGTAGTGTTTGGTTATAAGATTTTAGGGCATGATAGTTATTCAAGGATCATAATAGTGTATGAGGTATATAAAATAGTAATTTAAGGGCATAATTAGTCTAAGGGGCATAATAGTCTAAGGATCATAATAGTCTAAGGATCATAATAGTCAAAGGATCATAAAAGTTGAACCGAGGTTATGATATTAACAATACTCTCTATTCATATACTTTAAGAGAAATCGGGTTGTGTCCTTGAATATTCAATACCATCCTCTTTTATATGTATCTAAATTTTACTTAATTCTATGACGTCATTGTTTTTCGCAGCCATAATTTGGTTCCACCATATTAAAGAATAATCAGTAGAGTACGAATACATTTACAATATAAATTTACAATACCAATGACTTTATTGTCAGAATTTAAATAATATACACTTCATACTGGTAAACTTCCTACTCATGTATATTGTAGTTGTGTTTGTTACCGTGTTGAGTATCATGTTAGTTACCGTGTTGACCACCATGTTAGTGTACCATGTTACTGCACCTTACATCTCTTGCTCTCCCACCTCCTCTCTCCACATATCTAAATAGTTGAATGATAAATCATTCAACTATTTATCATTCAACTAATCATTCTCCGCAGTCAACTCTCTCTTAGCCTCAGCAGTATAATTATATCCCTTATTATAAGCCTTACTAGGATTAGTCCACCCATTAACAAAATCAAAATCAGTCTTAGCCCAATGCGCAAATGGATACGTAGGTAAAGTCTTAATCGGCTCTTCCTCCTTAATAATCCCCAAATCAACTTGTCTCTTAACTAATTCATCCAAATACCCACTCAAATGATCCCTATACAATTCAAAATTCTTGTACTTCATAATCTTCTCTGGTGCTTCATACAAGATTTTCTTGATAAGTGATGGAACCATAGGTTCATCCTTCATTTCTTCAATAGAATAGAAAACAGGATGGTTCGTGAATATAATGGCTCTCGATTTGGGTAAACGACGTAATGTTTGTCTCTCAACTCTAACATTAAATTGTTTAGGATCAGTCTCACTAACCTCAAGTGAAAGATCTGGTTTAAACTCTGGCAACTGATAAACATTATTAACCTTGAGTTTATGATCCCAAGTAATATACCAACTTGCTCTTTCAACAGGATCTTCTGCGGTCATCCTATTAAACCACCTTTCCATCGATTTTTGAAGCTTTTCCTTATAATAAGGAACATCTTCATGAATTGCATCCAAATTCTTACCCAATTTCTGGTCAATTCCAAAAGATCCTCCAGGGAATGGAACAGCAGCAGCAGCAAGATAATGCTTTTCGGTCTTTTCATCCTTCATAACAACATAAAAATCCTCTTTGGCAAGCTTGGTAACATAATATAATGGATGTTCTTTCAAAGGAAATGTCATATCTAAAATCTCTTGAGTAATCTCATTCTTCAATAAAACTCCTTTATTATCTCTCAGTAATACTGTGAATAAAAGTGGATACCTTTCAATTAAATGCTCAACAACAAGTTCCATTAATTCTTGACAAGCATCATAACTTTCAGGTAACCAATCCACATTCTGTTTCCCAAACTTATGCCAAATCCTCTTCTTCTCCTCGATATAGTGAACATAATACTTATCCATGTCCAACCAGTGGTTCATGTCGAGTTTGAAAATAGACATAGTTTGGTGGTATGGCCATCTAAAAGGTCTCCAAGGTCTATCGTCATAATTTGAGACCTGTTCTGGTGTAATCATTAACGGAGAAGGACGGGCCAAAGGTTCACCCGTACCATACGAACTCCTACGACTTTCTCCCTTCTTAATCAGCTCTTCCTGGTCCGGAACCTTAGATTTTTTCTTGTGCAAATAGAAGAACACAACACTAACACCAAATAACAACACCAAAATACCTTCAATCATCTTTACTTGCTCTACATTTTGAACACTTTGTTTATCTTTTATAATAAATGATTGCAAAAAAGTCTGGATCTTATAACCCGATTTGGATTCAATATGATAAATTTTTTTTGCGGCAATTTGGGATCAATTGACTTAAAGGGTAAAGTAATGAAATAAGCTGATGGATGTTCTTATAGGTTGTTTATTATAGGATTATAGGATTTATTATAGGTTTCATTATAGGTTCATTTTTAGTATGAGCTCATTTTTAATTCTTTACTATGTACATTTATTATGCTATTTATTATGTTCATTTATAGTGCATTTATATGTTCACTTATAATGTTTATGTCACTTCACTTATAGCTCATATAAGCCTAACGTCCTATTTCTTTTCCCAAATCATCTAATCCTATTCTATCACTCTTAAGATCTGAAATAATAGGCTTTAACCATTTATCAACCCACTCCTCAAGCAATTTTGGACTCTTATATACTAAACACCCCATAGATTGGTTAAAAATTTGGTTCTCATATCTCAATTCATAATACTCATTGCGGGTATTTTCAATATCATATTCCCTTACTATCTTATCCAACTTATAGTTCAAAGACTTATCACCGCTCTTTAAACGAAACTTCACAGAAGATTTGTTCACAAGTTGCTTGAACTTTTTGTCTTGAAATATAGAATATAAAGCTTCTTTCAGTTTGAAGTCTAATTTCGATTGGGTAATCTTTGAACTTAATACTAGAGAATAGTAATTTTCCCCATAAGATGCTAACGTGGTGATTATATCTGGTAATAAGTTGCGGTTTTCAAGATTGCAATTCATGGTATCCAAATATGTTCTACTGAATCCATAGTTAATTGACATGAGTTTGTTAATTGGTGATGAATTTTGGAATGGTAATTGTAAGTTTTTTAGTATTTTTGATCTGAATACCGGAGCTTCTGATTTAAGTGTGAATTTATCCAATTTCAAGATTCGTTCATTAATCTTAGAATTTGGTTTGATAAAGGTCTCAATTTCAGTTGGTTCACCTTGAAGATATTGCTGAGCAATACAAGTATAAATTCCATTTTCACCACCCTTCTTCTCAACTAAATCTATCACCTCTTGAATATTATCAAGAAAAGTCCTCAACTTTTGCCCCAAATTCTCTCTCATGGCAAAATGCTTAACTACAAACCTTCCAACCCGTACCAATTCCATATCAACCGCAACACTTTTAAACGAAACCCTTTGAGTATCATTGTAAATTCTGCTCAATGAAAACTCCTGATTGTTCAAATGCTTATAAATAGTCTTGAAAACGTCTTCTTCAACATCAACAACCTCTGCAATCTCTTGTATGAGTTTCTTCAACGGAATCATATTCTCAGTCAAAGCAAACATTTGATGAAATTGAGAAGAAATGATATTTGGAGACCCTCTCATCTTTACCAATAATGCCTGTAAATCAACTGGCTGCAAATGAAAGAATCCAGTAGACTCAATAACATAACGTTGAAATTCAATTGACATCAATAATCCCTTTAAAGGTTCATAAATAGTTTTAGTCTTGTAAGGTTCTAATAAATATGAAACCCATAATTCATACTTTAACTTTCCCAACTTCCGAAATCTTCTTAAATGGGTCAGAAATCTAATCTCATTAGATAATAACTCAACATTCATTAACAATAAAGAGTTTGGAATTGTATTTTTGATATCAAGAATTCCCCATCTTCCTTCTACCAAAGAAGGAATTTGAGGTAATGGAAGATTCATCTCTTTAGCTTCCTCTCTCAATTCTTTAATAAAAGTATTTGTTAGTTCTGAAGAGTAACCTTCAAAATGAGATGCAATAAATTGTTTAAACTTTGGATAATCTGATATCAAGTTCCCAACTTTGATCATTCCATCAGGTTGACTTTCAATATGTTTTATAATACGATTATATCTTGAATTTGGATCTCCAAAGAATAATGATGTTTTGAGGATTTCCAACTTTATAAAATCTCGTCCTAAACTTCCCATACTTTCTTCTCCAATACTTTCTTGTTCCATACTTTGTTGTTCCATATCTTTTATAGAATCAAGAATTGGAAAATTCTCCTTCAATGAAAGTATATCATTATTCTCCTTCAATGTATCATTATTCTCCTTCAATGTATCATTATTCTCCTTCATATCATTGGTATCCTTTACATCCTTCACATCCTTCACCCTCTTAAACCACTCTATAACCCTCTTCTCATCTGAAAGTACTAATATCCCAAAATAAGTATAGAATAATCCAGGACTAACCAACATCGAACTAGTAGTAATCTCCAATATATCCACCTTTTTAAAGAAAATATACAGATGGAACATATAAGCAGCATATCCAACACGATGAAAGTAATCTCTCAACCATCGAATCTTTTGTTTCACACTTAATGGAACATCTAAATTGAGAACTTGATGTAATTGGTTAAGATGTTGGATATACTTTAAATTTGGGAATTCTGAAATATCATTGGAACTTTCCCAATTTAAAGATTGGATACTTAAGAATTCGTCAATTAGAATTTGTTCATTGGAAGTGTTTAGATTTTGTTCATTGGAAGTGTCTACCTTTTCATCTTCATTTATATCTTCCTTTTCTTCCTTTTCATTTATATCTTCCTTTTCTTCCTTTTCATTTATATCTTCTTCTTCCTTTTCATTTATATCTTCACTTATCTTTTCATTTATATCTATCAAATTAACCCTCTTCTCAAATAAAACATTACCCCACTTATTGGTTTCATTCTTAATACTAACCCGATTCTTAGTATTATAATACTTGATATACAATTCTGCTATCTTCCATTTATACTTCTTGTAGTTTGATAAATCATATTGTATAGGATGATGATGAATCTGAATTAAAGTACCATTCTTTTGAGATTTGAACTGACTTGGATCTATGGATGGGAATAAACGATTGGCAACTGTACTGGCATATGAGTTACATCGTATTTGGGTTGTTCGAAACATGGTGATTTACACCTTTAAAATGGTTTGATAAAAAAATCTTGATTTGGATTTGGTGGTGAAAGTTGAGAATGAAAATTAAGTTTAGTTTGGAGATTTTGGAGAGGTGGGGTGGTGATATTGTATTAAGGTTATTGTGAGGATATTGAACATGTGAGTAGAGTAATAGAATTGGGGTTGGAATTGGAGGTTGAGGTGAAGTGGTAATTGAAGAATGGGATTTGAAAATTGACTCTCAATCCGATATTTTATTATGCGAAGAAGGATTGGAAGATGTGAATTAATGATAATAAGAAGATAAATGGTATAAGAACAATTGAGGTATAATTACATTCTCGTCTCTAAACTCTAGAGATATTCAAAGGGCCTTCTTTATTAGATCTCTTCGTAAAAGAGCCTTCTTCTATTAAGATCTCTTCGCAAAAGAGCCCTCTATTAAAAGCTCTTCGAGCTTTCCAAAATAGGAAAGAACTCAAGTCATCTCAAAAAGGCTCTTCGAGCCAAGCTCCTCGAGCCTCTACATTAAGCCAAGCTCTTCGAATCAGGCTCTTCGAGCCTCTACAAGCCCCTACATTAATACACTTTCAGATTTATTATAGATATCGTAATTACAATGCATCTCGCACCCAATCACAATCTTCTACCTCTTCTACCACCCTTTCTTCTAGTAGAGTCAGATGGAACTGGGGTAACATCCTCGATTCTACCAATTCTCAAACCAGATCTGGCAAGAGCTCTCAAAGCAGATTGACCACCTGGACCTGGGGTCTTGGTCTTAGTACCACCGGTAGCTCTCAACTTAACGTGGACAGCAGTGATACCAACTTCCTTACATCTGGCAGCGACATCCTGAGCAGCCAACATAGCAGCGTATGGGGAGGATTCATCTCTGTCAGCCTTGACCTTCATACCACCAGTAACTCTGGCAATGGTTTCCTTACCGGAAAGATCAGTGACGTGAACAAAAGTATCGTTGAATGAAGCAAAGATACGGGCAACACCAAAGACTTGGGAGCCATCTCTAACTGGACCTTAATTTGTTAGTATTTTATATTTTAAATATTGGAGACCTCAAATTTGATGAGTTTTCAGATGAGTTTTCAATTTGATGAGTTTGATGTTGATTCATCAATTACAATAATGACCTCTTATAACTCTTGACAGTACTCATGATCTCGCATCTCCTCGTTTCTCTCTCACATACCAGTAGACATTGTGATGCTATATATGTTTAATGATACACTGAATAAGAAAACAACCAAATATCTTTAAATTTTTTCTTTAGCCAACGGAGCCTGCGACTCGCTGATGAAAAATTTGCTGTGCAGGACAGAAAAAACGTGATGGGGTTGGAGCCCTAAGAATGAATTTGTGTTTGATAGTGTATATGTGGAGGTGTAACGGTTTGTACTTTGAGTGGTGTAACGGCTTCAGTATTGTGAGTAATGATTTCAGTACTGTGAGTGTGTAATGATTTGTACTGTGAGTGTGTAATGATTTCAGTACTGTGAGTTATGTAATTATTTCAGAGTTATATATTGGATATGTGAAAGTGTAACGATTACAGTGTTATGTTCGATATGTGAAGAAATGTTCTTATTATAGAGATTTTCAATGTAGGTTATTATGGAGATGAATTTACTACATATATAATTCAATGCAGTGATCTCATTTTGAGATCTCAACATTATGAGATCTTGATATGTGGAGGTCATCTCAACTCTCACTCATCTCAACTCACTAATACTCATTTACATTATTATATTATCTTTTGCTTTATTACATTATTATACCCTCACTCCACACAAAGTGCTTCGTTCGTTCTATTAATCTAGTAAACAAAACCCAAAATCTTACCAGAAACGTGCTTTCTTCTGGCTTCTTCGTGGTCCATAATACCAGCAGAGGTGGTCAAGATAACGAAACCAAACTGTCTGGCTGGCAACAAGTTGTCAGTCCATCTTTCAATGTCACCAATCTTGACGTTGAATCTTGGGGAAATGACACCACACTTGTTCAATCTACCGTTCAATTGAACGACAATCTTACCGGATCTGTGGTCATCAATGTACTCGAATTCACCAATGTAACCGTGCTTTTGCATCACAGTCAAGAACTTGATGATGACCTTGGACGATGGTCTGATCAAGACTTGACGCTTACCGGTCTTTTCAGCGTTGTTAATGGCGTTTAAAGCATCAGCTAAGACAGAAGTTCTGGTCATTGTGTGTGTTGAAGAAGAAAGGTTTGAAAATTTGAAAAAAAAATAGTTATATTGGGTGGTGGAAGGGTGTTTGAAAAAGCAGTCACATGGAGTGTGAGAGACTGTAATCTGTAAAATGGATTTTGTAACATGTAATATGTACCTTTTTTGGGATATAACCTGTATTTTCAAATTACAGGTTGGAATGGCAAAATTTTCACCTACCGGGCAGCGAAAATTTTAGAATAACTTTTCGTTTGATACTTCTTTTAAGAGTATAACAGTCAAGATGCCTGTATGTATATGAGATGAGAGGGATCAGGGTGATGAAGGTAATGAAAGATAAAGAATGATATAAAGATAAAGAATGATAGAATGATATAAAGAAAGATTGATCGTTAGATATCACCATGAAAGAATCCTTTAGTCAATTCAATACTAACAATATAGTCCCACAAATCTTTCAAGACCAAGCAAAAGTTAGCTAAGGCTGCCAACCAAAACAGACCATTGCCACAATGGATCAGATTGAGAACTGGTAACACCATCAAGTACAACGCTAAGAGAAGACACTGGAGAAGAACTAAGTTGGGTCTCTAAGTTCATATTTTAAGCATTTTCGAGTGTATGGTATATATAGCTTGAGTTTAATATATGTGTATAAGATAGGATGATGTAGATTGAGGATTAATGATTAACAGGTTGTGGATTCTTATTTAGTGAGCTTTATTTTGAGATGAATTAATTAAGTGAGATTTATTATGAGATGAATTAATTAAGTGAGATTTACTATGATGAATATTAAGTGAGATTAACTGATGAATTAATAAAGGTGAACCTTATGAGATGAATTCATGGTGAGGCATTATGAGATGTACTCTATATATTTATGAAGTGGCCTCCATATTGTGAATTTATATTTTAATAGTCAATATTGAATTTATGATATTGTAGTTATAAATTCAGTAAATTAAATACCATAAATTAGAAAATCAATATATATTAATGAATTTATAAATAATGGAGTTCAATATTGATCTTATACGTTTAATATTGATCTTATAATCTCAATATTTACCTTATAAGCTCAATATAAATCTTATAATCTCAATATTGACCTTATAATATTCAATATGAATATCTCCTCCATATTAATCAATTCTACAGAGTCATAAATACTACCCAAACCTCTATTAAACCTCCTCAAAAACAGTCTCAATTGGCTTCTCCATCAACGTAGCATGAGACAATACAGCAACACTACTAGATCCAATCAACCACATCATCGTGGAAATCGGACTAGCCAAAAATCCTAATGGAATACAAACAACCATCAATCCAGTATACAACTGAGAAGAGTTGAACCTCGCAAATGGTAAAACCAAGTCCTCTCCATTCAACTTGTTGATGGCAAAAATACCACCAATCAAAAAGATGGTCACAAACAACAAGAGCAAGTTGGTGATCAAAGCGTATATACTCAAGATCATAACGATAGTGATATAGTTAGCTGAGAAGTAGGTTAAGTTGAACCCAACTCTACCTTGAGCATCACCAAAGTTTGCTGGTTTACTGATTCTTCTAAAGTCAAAGAATTCTTGAGGTGGTTTCAACTTGGATATGGACGACTGGACGGAACCAAAGTCCTCCTTGAGTCTTTCGATGTTAAATCTCTGCGAGAATTGTGAGGCCTGTTATGTTAGTGATATTACTCTTGTTTATGGATGTTAGGTACTTACGTTCAAAAAGAGTGACATCTTTGATATGGTTTGAATTTTCGTGTTTTGTTTTTTGAACACATCAGCACGAACGCGATAAATTTATAAGAGAATAATGAGATAATGAGAGTAGAAGAATTTGGTTGATAGTGAAGGGAATGGGTGGTTAGGGTAAGAGTAAGTGATTAGTGGGAGAGGTGTGAGATGGGTGAGTAAATATTGAAGGAGGTAGAGTGAAATGTAGTAAATGTAGAGTATTCTGATATCATCACTTATCTAGTTTTTAGTACTATATAAAATAGTACTATATAAAACAGTACTATCGTATTTGCCACTTTACTTTTAAAACTTGTTCAGTTTAGATTGTAGAGTTATCTCTGTTTTAGTTGAGGCTGTGTTATTCTTGGATACAAAATGATGTTTGGTTTTGCTGTTCTTTAATGGTGGCAAATCATTTGGTTAAGTAAATTTTGCACCCAAAAAAATTGTGAGATAAGATGATTGATTGATAAGTGAATATTAATGAATCTTCAATAACTTGGTATTTCTGGTGGTGGTGAACAATCTGTAAGTCATTCTTAAGATGTAAATTTATAGTTGTTAGTGAGCAAGGAATGTGAGGTTTACTTGTACTATAATATTGTAGTTAACTTATCATTTCAATACTAATGATTTAAGATGCAAGATATTTGCCAGATCTGTATTCTGAGGTTATAAGTTAATGGTTGAAAGAGGTTTATTCTAAACTAATCATTATTTTTGAGTTAACTGGTTATCTATCGTTGCACCATTAAATAAAAAGTAGATCTTTTTAATATTTCAAAAGTTTTCAAAATTTATACCAATTTATTTAAATTTATTCAAATTTATTGTTTGATCTCATTAAATTAAGTTATCCTATAATAAATTCAGCCGTTTATGCTTCTCAATTTGTGGATATCTTGTAGAATCAACGCATGGTCATCTTTCATGCTATCACTCAATATCACTTATCATTACTCATTATCACTTATCATCACTCATTATCACTTATCATCACTCATTATCACTTATCATCACTCATTATCACTTATCATCACTCATTACCACTTCCATTCATAATCCTATTTTATCACACTTTATAATTTACCTCTCTTGTTGCAACTCCACAACCCATGAACACCAACACCAAACCCAACAATCACCTCATTACAATCACCTCATTACAATCACAAGCTCATATCTCATTTTTTGTTAATCGGAATGAAAAACGGAATTGTGGAATGACAACCAGTTAGTGTGAGTTTGGTAAGAAAATGACAAGGATTTTGCAACAGGTTCCGTAAACAAAGAACAGTTGATTAGTATCACTGTAACAAAGAACGTGATTATCGTAACAAATAACGACTGATTTGTACAAGTGTCTGAAGGTTCAATAATGTACGTGTTTGGTTCACCCTGGTACGCATCTTAAACATATGATTTTCTACAAGTAGAGCACGCAAATGTAGTTCATATGCTATGGTTAGGAATTCCTTCAAATGGTTACCAAGAGATTTGAGTAACTAATACGATTATAACTGTTGAATGATAATTGAATGAAAATTCACACTGTCAACTTGTATGTGGAATTGTAGTTACATTCCATTCACATTCAGGACATTCTATGAACTGTTGAATAAGAATACAGTCTTATATTTCAATTACTCTTCAATTTGTTTGGTCTTTACTACAATAATTGCGGTCTCAATTACAATAATTTCAGTCTTATATTTCTGAAAAATTCCCAAAACAGTTTGGCTGCAAATTTTAGTAATTTTTTTATTTAGATTATCAATTATCATAGTTGTATTTTTATTTAAATTATCAATTCATAGATTTGAATAGTATAGGTTATATTAATAAACATATAGATTCCAATTATCACATCGCCAATCTCAACAACGATCTGAAAGATCTTAAATCAAAGATCGGTAAATCTTAAATCTCATAACCCTAAATCCTTTTTAACTAAATTCCTACAAATAGGATGGTATCTCGTCTCAAACCTAGTAAAATACTCCACTGCAATCGAATGATCAATTTCATTGATCAAAACATATCCCGGTCTCACAAACTTCATTCTACCAATAGTACCCAACCATTCACCAAACTTGTGGATTTGGTCCATTCTACCAGCAGTCGTCTGTAACATATACCATCTAGACAAGATCTCTGCATTCTTGGTGGTTGAAAAACCAGAATAAACCTTCTCCATCTTGATCAAAATATCCTTGTTGGATTTCCATGAAAACCCATGGTGCTTTTCAAATGCAATTAATGTTTCCAAAAACACAATCACTTGATTAACTGAAAAATCGACAATATCACTTTCATGGAAATCAATCTTTTGACCCTTAACAGCAGAATACCACTTGTTTGCCAAATCATAACAGATATCAGCCAAGGTAGTATCAAATTTAGGATCAACATGAGGCATTCCAGGCTTATATAACCAGGTATCCCAATCTATAGAATCAAGTTCAGAATGCTTTTCAGAGAAGAAATCATACAACGCATCAATGAACTGATAAGTGTCCAAAGATTTGTACTTGAACAAATTAAAGTAATATGGGATAAACTTGTTAAATTCATCCTTACCACCAACTTTCTTCTCAATATGGAATAACAAATTAAAACCTTTTTCATAAGGAACACTTGAAAATGCATCATCTGGATCTTCATCATGTTTCATATCTTGAACTAAAGTTGAAAGTTTAGAAGCAGAATCACCCATTGATTTGATAGAGTTTTCCAAATCGGTCCATCCAATAATAGCCTCGAAATGTCTAACCTGTTCACCATACTTTTCGGCCTCCTTTCTTGATTTACCCTTTTGTAATTGTTCTTCCTCAGCAATAACACCCAAGATCTTACCAGTGAGAAGAACAGTCCAAGCTTCATTAAGCCAAAAATGTTCCCAAGAACAATTTGTCACTATATTTCCACTCCAAGAATGAGCCAACTCATGAACCATAACATTCACCAAAGAACGATCACCACAAACCAAAGTAGGGGTTAATTGGCATAAATTAGGAATCTCCATACCACCATATGGAAACGAAGCAGGTAACACCAACGAATCGAAAGTACCCCATTCATAAGGAAATACCAAACGTTCAGCAATCTGAATGAAATTCTCCATATCCTTTTCAAATTCCCATTTACATTTTTCAATATTAACAGGTTCACTAAAGATATGAGATCTAGGACCAATTTCAGCACTTACCAAGTCACCACTAGCAATAGAAACAAGATATGAAGGAATTGGAACTGGTTGTTCGTAAACATAACGAGGTCCTTCAACCAGTACTTTTCTACCACTTAAAAGGGTAAAGTATGGGGAATCAGCAGTAAGGGTATAAGGAGCCTTAACAGCAGGAGTATCGAAACAAGGGAAAAGTGAACGAGCATGAATTGCTTGACATTGACAAAATAAGTATGGAGCAACTTTACCATCAGTTGTCTCTTTTTCCAAAAATTGTAAAGCAGTACAATCTTTAGTGGTTGAATAATTTACCGTAACATTAAGGATAGTATCAATAGCAGCTTCATTTGGTAAACTGATAGACAATTTGGAACCCAAGTTAGCGACTCTTGGTGAGATTGTAAATGTACAATCAACATCATTAACTTTAACGTTATGGAGGTCTAAATATGAGACGTCCAAATCGATGGTTTTGGTTGTAGATTTTACAACCAAGTTGTGAATGGAAACACCATGAATGAGCAGGTTATCGAAATCAATATTGAAATGAAGATTGACCTTTTTGATATTGAAATCGAGATAATTGGAGAGAGTTGAAGGGTCTTTCTCTGGAGAAGACTTTGGTCGGTTTTTAAGGAAAGGCATTAGTTTTTTTAAGAGATGAGAATTTTGAAATTTGATGAATAAAATGTATAAAATATATAAGGGATATAAGGTGATAAGATGTGATGTGAGGTTATGGGTGGTAATGTAGGGTTTATACTAGGGTTTATACTAGGTCAATTCTGGAGTATTTATTATATTTGTAGTGATTTGATGGAGTAGGAAGTGATTATATTTAGTGGGAGATAGTGATGATAGTGATGATTTTTTCTCGTAAAATTTTATGAGATTTTATGGGAGGTATTTAATGGAAGACATTGGTGAAGACATTGGTGATTAGAGTTAAGAGAATGATAAGAATGAGAAATTGTGAAGATGATTAAGAGAATAAAATTGTAGAATGAGAAATCGTGAAGAATATAAAATTGTAGATGAAGAATTTATGAGAATTGATTAAGTAAAATTGTTTATATGAAGAGAATAAAGAATAAGAATGATAATTAACAATTAAAGAACAATATTAGAAGAATAATTAAAATAAGAATGAAGAATTAGAGAATGGTAAGAAAGGTGAATGAAATGGGAATTTGCAAATAGTGAATAAGAATAACAATTCAGTATAACAAATTTAGAATAGTGAGAATAACAAAATTAGAATAACAAAATTAGATTAACAAATTCAACATAACAAAATTTACAATTAACATAATCAATTTACATTAACGAACTCAATTAATGTATAAACACTTAAATTATTAATAGAAGTAGAAAGATAAAACAGAGGATATTGATGAACTAAGAATACATTGAAGAGATGAAACGAAAAATCAAAATAAGAGACATGATAAGCAGAAAGGGTTAACAATATGACAGAAAATAAGAAAGGTTAATGGAAGAGTAATGAATGGAAGGGAACAAAGATTAAAGTATGATAGTAAAATGTAAAATGATATTGAAGTAAAATGATATTAAGTAAATGATAGAAATGATAAGCTATAAAGTGATGATAGTAAATGATAAGCTATAAATGATAAACTATAAAGATAGTAATGATAGATATGATAAACTATAAGTAATGATAAACTATAAAAGTAATAACTATAAAAGTAATAACTATATGATAAATACCCAAAATAGATTACGTCAAAAACCGTTATAATGAAACATCATCAAATCCATTAACAAAGAATACTAACAAAGAATACTAAAAGTTAGGAGCATTTATCATCATTGTCCCGTAAACATAGACAACCCATATCGCATCTGGAAGCGCATAAGATCACAAGCACGCGAAAACGTTGGGTGCAAACTTTACTTTGTACAATCTTTTGAAACATCATTACAACTGCGTCTAATGTTTCATCATTGCCTAGACTCAACTTTACGCGACCGAGTAACTAAGACAATCCAAACTTCTGCATTGTTGTAAACAGTATTCAGTAATTAATGTTAATCATTAATGTCAGAAACAATACTGCATTTGCAGCCATACTATCAGACACAATTGGGTGGACCGCACACCACCGCCCAAACTATCCAAACAACCACAATCACTACCACCTTCCCCACCAAATTTAATCATTGTTATGCGAAACTTCCATCTCCGCCACGCATATCCTCACCTTCTCCTTCTCCAACTTTAGTCAGTCTAATAAATTTTTCTCCCAAACATGTTTGAGAAGTGAATTAAACTTCGAAATAGACGGGAACTCCTGATCGCTTAAAGTATCTTATTTGTGGTTGTAGTAAAGGACTCGATGACACGCTTCAATTCTGTACCTTGGGTTTCGCGGATTCACGGCCTGCACCCGGATACTATGGTACCATTTATAGAATGCAACGTAATCTTAAAGGAGCGATCTCAAACGAGTACATACCACTTCGGAATGGAAATGTATAAATGGGGAATAATCATAGAGGTGGTATAATATAAATGGGATAGAATCTGTTATTTTGTATAAGTAAAGTGATTTTAATTTGGTGATTAAGGACTTTGACTTTGAGATTGTTCGTACTATTGAGATTGGTTCGTACTATTGAGATTGGTTACGTTACTGAGATTGGTTACATTACTGAGATTGGTTACATTACTATTTGTAATACTACCTTACTACGACGTATAAAACATTGGTGTTAATATACTACGAGTTATTAGGTACAAGAAACTGCACTTGCTAGGCTTGTATCTTTAAATTGCTCGGTAACAGTATAAAGTGTGGTATTAGTGCGGTATAAATTAGTACGGTAGTACGGTATAAATTATTACGGTATAAAGTATTACTAGTACGGTAAAATTATTACAGTACAAATTATTAGTGAAAATTACGCTACCACGAAAATTGTACTCGCTACGCTCGTACCATTTTTCTCGCGCACAAAAAATGATTTCAAATAGATACTACTCCTTCTACGAATCCCCCAGTTCAATCAACGAGAGCTTCAACTTATCCCCCAATATCTCAATCACATCCAGGTCCAACGAATCCACCAAGTCTGAAACCTCCAACACATCTTCAAAGTCAGATTCAAACTCAACAAATTCTTCAACGTCCATTTCGACTCCCCCCCAAATTGAGGATTCCTACTTTAAAACCAAAAAAGTTATCAAATCGCCACTCAAACAACTTGAACGTCAGGTTTCTATAGCACGTTCAAAGTCACAACTGAGCAAGTTAACTACAAGTCCCGACTCGGATTCAGGTAAACCAACAAGAAGTTGTAGTGTACATACCATTCCCAAATCAAACAATTTGTCTCACAAAAGTACTGACAAAAGTCAAAAGATTACGAGATCGACTAGTATTCAGGTACTTCGGAATACTACTGTTGCGCTTACTTCTCATACTACTACTATTTCGAGGAGTAATACCATTGGAAGTTTGAGTACTATACCGATTGATATTTCACCAAATAGAAAAGAATCTCCAAAAAGTTTTAAAGAATCAAAAAGTTTTAAAGATTCAAAAAGTTCACTAAAGGAAATTCTTAAGGAGTCGCCAAAAAGTATTAAGGAGTCAAACGAGTCGCCAAACGAGATTCTTAATTCACCAAAGGAAATTCTTAATTCAAGAAATCTTAAAGATTCACAAAATCTTAAAGATTCACCATTAAGAATCCCATCTTTCAAGAGAAAAGTTCAAAGAAGTTCTTCTTTAAGCAAGGAGCAAAAAGAGGAATCTCAAAGTAAAGAGGCTAAAGCACCCTCTCTTCAACCAAGAAAAATCCACCCCAAACTTTCAAGATCCCTTCTGCTTGCCGCAAGAGGAAAAGCTTTACCTGAATTACCAGTAAATATAGAACTGATTCAGGAACTGTTAGTACTGTTTGAGAAAGAAATACGGAGATCGAAAACACAAAAGTTTGAAAGAGATCCAGTTTGTGATTTTGTTAAGAAACCTTTTGAGATATCGATTCCTATTTATTTAGAGAAGAGGAAGTCGAAAGAGTTTGAGAAATTTGAGTCTGATAAAAGTAAGAAGTTTGAAAAATCTGAAAGTCTTGATAAGTCTGTTCAGTTAGAAAGTCAGAAACTTGATACTCCTGTTCAGTTAGAAAGTCAGAAATTTGATACTCCTGTTCAGTTAAGCCAGAAACTTGATCCTGTTCAGTTAGACAATCAGAAACTTGTTCCTCAGTTAGAAACTCAAAAACTTGACCCTGCTCAGTTAGAAAATCAAAACCTTGATCCTGTCCAGTTAGAAACCCATAAACCTGACATTTCAGTTCATTTAGAAAAAGAACTCGCTAAGCCTATTCAACTCGAAAAATCTCATTTAGAGGAATCACAAGTTCAATCACAAAATCTGGATAAAAAAGTTCATCTGGAATCACTTGACCAATTGGACCTCGACAAACCTTTGGAAACCATTGATAAACAACCACTGAACCAACTGGAACCAATACAATTGCAACCACTTAACCAACTGGATCCAATACAATTACAACCACTTAACCAACTGGATCCAATACAATTACAACCACTTAACCAACTGGATCCAATACAATTACAACCACTCAAACAACAATTGGAACCACTCGATAAAAAAGTATTGCAACCCAATAAATCAGTACATTTCGATTTCACCCCTTCATTGAACAAACAGATTAAACTACAACAAGCTCCTCGAAACTACACCCACAAACAACCACTCTCCAAAATCGAGGACCTAAAATCATCGATAAAATTAAGTTCCCTTAGAGCACCAAAACACACAGAAGAAGGTAAAATGGAGTCCCCAACTAAAAAGTCAAGACTCGATAACGACTACGATGACAATGTCAGTATGTACTCTTTCGATTCGGTAAGTACCAACGGCCGTTTACTCGATCGTTTGGATATGGACGATTTCGATGACTACAATAACCAAAGGTATAGTATGCTTCTGATACAAACCAACGACAGATTACTCGATAGATTGGGTTTGGAAGATGATACCATCATGGAATCTCCATTGGAAACGGTAAGTGAATCGGATACCAATCAACCATCATTCCAACAATCTCCACACTCTATCAACCAACGACCCAATCTTTCCAATATCTTACCAAAGAGAGACCCAGCAACAGTCATACAACAACAAAGACAACCCAGTTTGAAAAACGCAGTTATCAAAGAAGTACCTAAAAATGTCATTTCCAATAGTTTGAACTTGGCTGTTGGTACTTCAAGTTTCACACCTGATCAACCCAAGAATGTATCTTTTGTTTCGAGATCAAGCAGTATGAGTCTGACTGCACCTAGCTTTGCTCAACCTCCCAACCATCCAGTTTCAAGAACAAACAGTATGAACCAACCCAATTTCCCACCTCCAAACCTAGTTTCAAGATCAAATAGCATGAACCCAAGTTTGGATTTCCAAAGACCTCCCCCAAACCGAACTCCCTCAGCGCCAGTTATACGAACAAGTGAACGTGAGCCGGAATTTGGTCGTAGAGTCAGCAGTGATAGTGGTCTGTCATACAGTTCTCCATTTCAAAGACAGCAATTGTCATCGGATTCACTGTTGGAGTCCCGTGTGAAAATGGCTCTTCAATTACGTGTTTTGGGAAAACACAGAGAACTGTCGTATCAATTACAGATGTTGGCAAACATCCCCAACAACTACCCCCGTGCCATGTATCTCTATGCCATGGCTCTTAGAGCTGGCAATGGGGTCAAACAAAACGATAGAGCTGCCATTAAATGGCTCTGCAAGTGCATATTAATCAATATAAACTTAACACAGGCAAAAACTACAGTTGATAGTTCCAAGATTACAATGTTGGCAGAGAAATTGAACGATCTTCTGCCTGAGGATTTACTCAAGTTGATTTTAAAGCAATTATCATTTTCTTCAGAACTGGATCCTTTGAAGCATGGAAATGATCCACTGTTGTGTTTCAAGTATTTTCAAGGATTAACTAAACCTGAAATCAACCGTCTTGTTCATATTTTCAAGAATGAATTGGATATCATATCCATGTCGTACTATGAATTAGGGAAGATACTTTTCAATGGGTTAGGACTTAATGGGAGAGATGAGATCAATGGTATTAAGCTTCTCCTGATGGCCGGATCATTGGGTAATATAGATGCTATGATTGAACTTGGAGATGTATGGTCGAATAAGCTGAAGGTTTATAAGAAGGATTTGTTTAAAGCAAGTGCATGGCTCAGACTGAGTGAATTATTTGGAGTAAAATCGATTGGTAATTCATGGATTTATAAGGACAAGTATATAAAGAAATAATACATGTTTAAGAGTGAATTATTGTATTGAGAGTATATTATATGTAATTATCTATTTTATAGAAATAACATATTGATCTTATATCTTCTTTTGTTCTTATACTTATTGTCTATGTATATCTTATTTTGTTCTTTATACTTATTCTTATGTATATCTTATCTTGTTCGTTATCATTCTTATGTATATCTTATTTTGTTCGTTATCATTCTTATGTATATCTTATTTTGTTCTTATATCTTGGATCTTATTCATAATAAATTTACAAGTCAGAGCTCATTCTCAGTAGACTTATCATTCATAACTATACAATTCAGTAGTTGCTATGACAAACAACATTCCAAATATTTTCGAAATGTAGATCTGGACTCATTGCCCAGAACCTCATTCCGCGAATAACCCTTTCAAACTTTAATGGTCTGAGGCATATTTCAGCATTAGGGTAATAAACTGATGAAACCGACATTAATATTAGAGGTCTTTTAATGAGCCCGATATGGATCCCTTAATGATAGCCCCTCAATGATATGGGCACCTTAATGATAGCCCCTCAATGATATGAAGTAAATTTCATTATTAGTGTATTTTAATTAGGAAATTGATATTTCCCCACTAATTCTTTTGACAAACTTTAAACTTTGAGATTAGCTAGGGTTACTTTAATCAATAATACAGTATCTCAATTGGAGAGTCAAACTATGTTCTTTAGAATTTTGAGTCTTCAGGGTTGTATTTAATAAAATGATAGTAAATCAGTCTCACTAAGATCATATTCATTAAGTTCAGTTTATCATATTCATCAAGTTCAGTTTAACATATTCATCAAGTTCAGTTTAATATATTCATCAAGTTCAGTTTAACATTCATCAAGTTCAGTTTAACATTCATCAAGTTCAGTTTAACAGTTCCTTTAACATATTCACCAAATGGTATAGTTTTATCATCACTAGTCAGAATATCTCAACTCCCACTCTGAAGAACATACTTCATAGGATCATTAGGATTATACTTGTTAAATATATCAATAAACTCAGATAGTATATGATACATGAAACCCAGTAACTCATTAATATTGGAGTAAACTCCAAATGGCAAAAAAAAGCTCTGTTGCTTTGGTTTTAGATTTGCTTGATAGTTCCCTAAATCATACTCCAGTTGAACAGCTTTCAAATTATGTGATCTCTTATGTGAGGTTTGTGGAAATTTCACAGGAATAATCAGATTCAAATAATCTGGCTTGCAGTTGATAAAATCCTTAATCATTAAAGTATTGTTATCAATATGAGTTTGTTGTAATTCAATAATCTTCAAATTAACCTCATTATTGCTCTTGCTCTTGTACAGTTCAATTACTTTACTCAAGATAGAATTAATACGTTTTAAAACCATCGCATGAGTTTGGTATAAAATGCATATCATGATCTTACTGAACTCAATCAAATTCTTTTCTTTAATATTGGAATAATAATCATTAATCTCACCAATTAAATTGAGAATATCCTGATTGAGAATTTTCCACCATCTTTCACTTGGTAAAACATCAACAATAATTTTTGATCTCTCATCATAATCATATGCTATCATCCGCAGTATAAAACAATCAACACTTACAATATACTTGAAGAGTTTTGAAGAAGCAGAATCAGCCTTGGTTTTGGTGTTTCGGGCTACCAGTAGCCAGTGATTTTTCTTTTGTTGGAGGAGTTTTTTGATTTCCTCACGATCTCTTGCGGATTTACCTGAACCATGTAATGCAGCCACCAGAGGAACTGGAGGAAGATTTGGTAAATTTGGACCACCAGATTCTCTTGGTGTTTTGGGTATTGGAGTTGTACTTTGAGTTGAAGATAGTGTTGAATTTGGAGTTGGAGTAGGCAGTAATGAAGGAGAATTTTTGACTTTTGGTTCAATTAAAACATCTTTACTTAATTGTTTAATTTGTTCTTGTTTTTTCAAGTCTGAGTTTGAAATATTATGATTATCATTTTTATGAGATTTTTCATTTTTAGACTTTTCATCTTTAGATTTTTCATCTTTAAATTCTCTCTCAAGTTTATGAGACTTTTCAAATTCCCTCTCAAGTTTATTCTCAAGTTCTCTTTCCTTATTCTGAAGTGTCCTCTCTAAAGCTTGAATTTTCCTCTCACGTTCTTTAATTTCAATTTGTTCACGTTTAAGTTTCTCAGCAACTTCCTTTTGCTTTTGTTCATTTTCATTAACTTTTTCACGAAGTTCACGAAGTTCACGTTCTTTATCTTCCAAAAGTCGTTCTTTAATTGCAAGTTCTCTATCATTTTTCGATTCTTTCTCAATCTCTTCCCTTCTTCTCTTCAAATCATTCTCCTTTTCTTTCTCATCCTTTCTACGTTTTAATTCAGTTAATCTCATCAGATCAGAAGTCTCCCTCTTCAATTCTGGTGTCTTCTTTTTCTCAATCTCACTCTTCTTCTTCTCAACCTTAGGTTTAATCTCCTTCTTTCTCTTATATTTCCTCATCTCATTCTTATACTTTTCAATAGTATCAAAATTAATCCTAAGTAAAAATCGAGGTCGTTGAGTATCATTAAGCTTATTAACAAACTTAACATAATTATACTTTTTATCCTTCTTATGTCCTTCATCAAATATAGTAGGTAATGTAGGTGATAACATCAGTGATAACATCAGTAATGGAATATCCTCTTCCAGATCATCATCTATTTCAATTGTATCTTTTCTCATTGGTGTTCCTCTTGGAGTTACTTTAGGTGTTACTTTTGGTGTTGGTCTTGGGGTTTCAAATGGAGTTGGTGACTTCTCCTCCTTCAATTCAATGGGTTTACCCAACCTATCCTCAAATTGACTAGGTTTACCCAACCTATCCTCAAATTGACTTGATTTACCCAACCTATCCTCAAATTGACCTGGTAATGTAGGTGAGAGCATTGGAGGTAACACCCCATTCTCCTGATATGAAGTAACCAAATCGTCCAAATTCCATGAAATCTTCAATTTACTTGTTGTTCCTGAACTTGTTGGAGGAGTATTAATATAAGGTGAAGAAACTTTAGATCGTTTGACTGGGACTTTAGGTCTTGGAGCAGAACGCTCACTATTGAATATTGACGATCGCATTCTCAGGTCCTTAATAGACTGCGATCTGTTCCTCGCCGGTTTCTGGCTGGTTTCTCTAATTTTTCCTTTTTTATGAGAATAAATTTTAGTACGAATAAAAAGGTAAAGGAAGTTAAAAGGAAGTTAAAAGGAAGTTTAAAGAAGTTTTAGAAGCTTTAGAGGATGAGTGAGAGATTATACAATGAAGTGACTCCTATTAGGTTGGGAGTTAAGAAGAAGCAAGAAAAAGTGAATGATAAGGTGGAAAATGTTGATGCTATAAATGACTTTAATGAATGGCCAGAATCACTTCAACAATTTGTAACAAAGTATTTTAAGTTACTGGAGAATATTCTGGATGATAAGAAAATGGCATTGAATAGACAATTACAAGGGTTAATTATGAGAGCAGCAAAGTCTGGAGTTCTTATGAAGAATAGATGGGATAATCAAAAGGTACCTTTAATAGATGGGGGAGAATTTATATTAGAATGTGAAAAGGATTCTCAAAGTGAAAATGATCAGCCTAAGAATGGCCTTCCTAAAACTCCAACCCAAGAACCAATCCTAACCTATTCAAACCTCAAAAGATCAAACTCTTATACTTCTAATGAAAGGAAAAAACAAAGAAGTCAAAGATTCGAACAACCAGATTTACCTCAAAAACCAGTAAATTATACTAACAATGGAACTTTTATAGGATACAGTCAGGAGCTTGAAAAAAACTACTTACGGTTGACATCTGAGCCAAATCCTCTGGTTGTAAGACCTCAACCAGTATTGGAAAAGGCATTAGAATTCATATTATTAAAGTATAGGACAAATCAACTGTATTCTTATATTATCAACCAATTCAAATCTATGAGACAAGATTTAACAGTTCAACATATTAAGAATGAATTTACAATTCAAGTTTATGAGACTAATGGGAAGATATCTTTAGACCAGAATGATTTGGGTGAATTCAATCAATGTCAAGGTCAATTAAAGTACTTGTACAAGCAACAAAAAGGGAAATCTTTAAAGTTTGTTGGAAATGAATTGGAATTCTTACTTTACAGAATCATGTATATGATCATCACTAACAATTCCAGTGAAATCAACAAGTTGAGATTGTCTATAATCAAGACTTATTCTGAATATGAGAGAAGTAAAGAAGAGGATGATTTGTATGAGTATGTGGATAAAATGTTTGAATTATATCTGTATATTATCAATGGGAATTATCATAAATTTACTCAACTTCGAGATGAGTTTGTGAAGTTTGAATTGGTTCTGAAGCTTATTGAGAATTTTATTATTGATAAGTTTCGGTTAAAGTCGCTTAATATTATTGCAAAGAGTTATAGGAAGGTTTCGAGGGGGTATATTGAGGAGGAGCTTGGGTTTGGTGGTGGGTTGGATGAGTTTGTGGAGAGGTATAAGTTGGGGGAGTGTTTTGGGGGGGAGTTTGATTGTGTGAGAGCGAGGGGGGTTTTGGTTGGGGTTGTTGGGGATAGGGGGTTTAATAAGGTTGATATTAAGGGGCAGATATAGCGAAGCATTGCGGAGCATTGTGAAGTATTTGCGGAGCCTTGCGGAGCATTGTGAAGCAAATTAACAAAACTAATGGAATACATTTCTATGTTATAAGCACTTGCGAAGCAAATTAAAAAAACTAATGGAATACAATTTTATCTGATAAACATTTGCGAAGCAAATTAACAAATCTAAAGGAATACAGTTTTATGTGAAGCATTTGCGAAGCAAATTAATAACAATTGGAATACAATTTTATGTGATTTACATTTACAAAGCAAATTAATAAAACAGTTGAAAAGATTCTAAACAAATTAACTGAATTGTTTAGTTTATGAATTTACAATAATAATCAATAAAAGAATGGCTGCAAAATTATGACAATATATTTGCAAAGCAAATTAATAAAACAATTGAAACACTGATTCTAAAAATTAACTGAATAAACAGTTTACAAACAGGTTTTCTTAAATGAATAAAAAATGGCTGCAAAATCATCGTTTTCTGACAATATATTAGCGAAGCAAATTAATAAACAATTGAATACAGATTCTAAACAAGCTAACTTAATGAACAGTTTATGAATTTGCAAGTATGGTCTTCTAAGTGCATAATAAAAGAGATGGCTGCAAAAATATGTTTTCTGACAGTATATGTAGAAGTGTAGGGATGGCCTAGGAAGCAAAATATTGTACTCTGAAACAATGTGTAGAAATGTAGGTTATGGCTCTGAAGCGGCATCTGGGGCTAAATGAATATCTCCCACACCATACCAGTTTACAAAAAGTGGCTGCAAAAACGTTCCGTGATGTTACTAAATTATAGCAGATATAAAATGTGATGGCTGAGAATGCCACTTTTGGGCCTAATGATCAAAACGTGCCAGTTAACAAAAGACTGCAAAATCTATATTATGGAATTTCTCAGATTATGAAGTATTTGTCTATTTGTAAAACGTTAGATAACCGAGCATTTACCTAATAAATATCATTTATATCATATTAATTGGTTAAAATTATTAGTGGCCTTGATTGAACTTTGCTGCTTGCGCCGTGATATTAGATACACCACAATTCTCGTTCTTATTGATCTCATTCGAACTCTAGTGACCTTTCATGTAAATTACACGATAATTCAGGTAAATATAGCATATGATTTGGTAATTATAATAGAGGTCAACAAAATTCTTAGTATAGCATATGATAGTATAACAATTATAGGGGAGAGGGGGATTACAACCATGTGTCAATTCAGAATACACTGTGAGGAATCCAAGCTTTGTATTCCATTTGTACCTCAAATTACTTTATTAACCAACAATAAAGAAGAGATACTTAAACTATATATTTGCAAAGATAAGATGAGCTTAGACCATTGATAGTATTCATTTTATCTCCACAACATACACTAACCTCATTGACAATTTAAACTACTCCAGTGTTTTATTAATTAACTCTTAATATATGAAATTTTTTGGGTGCAAAAAAGTGGAAAAGTAAGAAATCCAAATCACTTATTTTGAACCTTCTAAATTGATAGTAAATTAGATCTGAAGCCAGTTGAACTCGAGAAATTACATGGTTATCTTTGAAATCCTTCGTAACATGATTTTCCAACCTCATTGTTAATTCTACATATTTTATCTAAATGTAAAAGGTTTAGTTCCTCATTTTACAAACATCTTTAAGACCTATAATGTTTGTACAACCAAATGAGAAGTGGAGCCATTGAAGTTTATCCTCATCACTTCGTGATGAGTGAAGTGTAGCCACCATGAAGTTTATCCTCATCACTTCGTGATGAGTGAAGTGTAGCCACCATGAATATTTTCCTCATCACTTCGTGATGAGTGAGTTACCCAAACGAAGGCGCAACACCCATCAACGCAAAATGAAGCTTATGCTCTTCATCAGCTAAATCCTGGTAAAATTGAAACTTTTTAGCAACCTTCTCATCCGAAAGAACATCACTTCCCGATGCCTCTCCCAAATCAACAGGTCCCAGCCTTCTACCATCCAACTCATACAAATGTCCATCTTTACCCCTCACAAACGTGATAAAATGGTGAACAGTTTCCGACCCAGCTTCCGGAGCTTCAGTCTGACCCTGTGATCCAAAATTCTCATCCAATTTGATCAATTGCTCCAAGTTCTCAACAGCCTTGGGGACCTGCTCCGGCTTCAATCCCTTGATTTCGCTCAAAAAGTTGCTAATTAACGAGTTGTCAATAATCAAGTCTCGTGGCATATTGGTGAGAAGGTGTAAAAGAGCATACAATCCACATCCATTACTAATAGTTTGTTTGAACCAGTTGACGTTATCGGTGGTAATTGATTCTCCCGAGTCTTGTTTTCTTCTGTAATCCTCATAATCTTTAGTCAATGGGAATAACAAGATTACACCGTAGATTGGTTTTGGAAGGAAGGCGAGTAAATCTGGATCGGTAAGGGAATAAATATCGTGAAACTCAGCAACTGGAGAAAGACCCAATCTTACAGCTAGTTGGGAAAAGACTTCTGGGTTGGATTCCAAGGGAATAACTGCTTTGGAGTCGGTCATTAGGAGTTTAGTATAATATAGTATAATATAGTGGTATATTAATGATTAATCAAAACCACGTGAAAAGTAACGTGATTAAAAATGATTTGTAAATGTACTGAATTTTAAAAGCCAAAATAAACGTGATTAAAATCACGTTCATTTTGGTTCTTTAAAGTCTAGATTTTTCATTTTTCAACATGTGACCTCCAACCAATAAACACCCCCCAAGTTATGATTTGTCATACCTTTAACAAACTTGTGAAGATATACAATTAACAAGATGGACCAAAATCACAATCGACATCGCTTCGCAAAGGTATTCATACCTATAACCTTGATCTTACATATCCCACACATATCACTCACATTAACCAAATGGTACTCCGAATCCCCCCAATCACTGATTGTTAGCCATAAAACACTCATCCTATCAATATTACTAGTCACCAGCATATACATTGTTCACTTTATACATACGATATTGACACTCCAAAGCAAACGCAGTGGGAACTTTGACACGTTCTGGTATCCTCTCATTGAGGAGATTCTCAAGGTGGCATTTATACATTTTGCTGTTGGTTTGAGCAAGGCAAACACTATAAGCATTGTTCAACTTTCAATCATGATTTACGTGTTTAATGCAACAGCAGTGTTGTCGGAAGTTCAGAACTTTCTCGAGTACAAGAATAAGTACTCCAAGTTCTTACGTTTGTATGATATTTGGCTGAACCAGGATACTTATAGGCAAAAGTACAAAAACTCCGATGACATATACAAATTGATACTGAGTATAGTTGAAGATGAAGAGTTACAATCGGTGAAATCGTACAATTCTGAAGAGACGTTGATTAATAAGAGGATTTCAATTTGTAACTTACCAACCACATTTAATTCTAATGATGATATAAAGGTGAAACCAATTACGATTGAACATGAACCGAAATTAACTAATTATAGAACGTGTTATGAATTAGTTGATAAGTTGTATTCTGTTTCACCTAAGAATACGTTTCATTTGAATAAGGCACTGGCTGTGGCTGTTTTGGAGGGGACTAATGAGCATCGAAATGTCAATATTGAAGACTATTTTGACTCAATGGAGCTGAGCAGTGGGGAAGGTGGTGAGGATGTGAATGTTATGGGGACGCATTGGGGAGGAGGAGGTGGTGGTAATTTTAAGATGAAGTTGCCTGGAGGAGGGGAGGTTGAGTTTGGAGGAGGTGCTGGATTTGATTATAAGCATGATGAGGAGAGTGATGATGAGGGGGGTGGGGGTAATGATGGAAGAGATGGGAGAGGTGGTAATGGTGGTAATGGTGGTAATGGTGGTAATGGTGGTAATGGTGGTAATGGTGGTAATGGTGGAAATGGTGGAAATGGTGGAAATGGTGGAGATGGCCACAATGGAAGAAACGGTCAAGATGGAGAAAATGGAAGAGATGGAAGAAACGGTCAAGATGGTCAAGATGGTCAAGATGGTCAAGATGGTCATAATGGTCAAAATGGTCAAAATGGCCAAAAAGATCAAAATGCCCAAAATGATAATAATACCCTCATTGGAAGAAACCACAACAATCCAATCTCACAAAACAAATTAATCAACTTCATAAATTGGTTCTCTTGGCTTGCTCCTCCATTCCTTCCAATTAACAAACAAAAAACACGTAATAGTGGAAACTTTCCCCTTTTAAGACAACGCCTTTCTTCATACAATTTCGACCGCGCATGCTCTGTTCTGACAGTTACCACTTACGGAACAATCCCAATGGATGAACCGGTTATTGACAGATACCACAGCTTCAAGTACTTTGTGTGCTACTACTTTGACCTCCGTAAGGTCATCGTAGACCCAAATTTCATCAAGTACGGTATGTTACTTGAAGATATGTCTGTATGGGCTGTGATTATTCACATCTGTAACATGTTGGTGTGGAACACGGCATCTTTGGTTATTTGGGCTAGTATGTTTTTGAAATCGCAGATGGTTGTTTTTGCTCCAATTCTTTTGATACTCAAGATGTTCAAATTGAACTACTTGAACGGAGGACTGTACAAGATTATGTTGTATGAGTGTGCTGTGAACGTTATGTTTATTTTGGTTCTGATGATTGTGTATATTAGTGTATAATATGGGTAATAATAATAGAATATAATTAAGAAATTAATAAAGAATATAATTAAGAAATTAATGGACTGATACGTTATTGTGAAATATGGGTTAATAACAATATAAACATAAACTGAACTATTTTGTGAATTGTCGAAGATTCATTTATTATTCTAGAATGTAATGTATAATACGGATTTATAATAGAATACAAAAAGTAACTATTTGAGTATACGAATGAAATTTTCATGTCAATTGACGGTTTTGATTTTGAATAATATGGGGTAATGAAAAATAGAAAAATAGGAAGTGAAGAGTAAAATTGTTATATATTGATTTTTTGATCTTTATATGGTAATGAATATTATAATATATACATAAATTGACATAGACTCAATTTTATGTTGTTCCAATTACTATCAATATTGTTTACTTCATAATAGACTAATGAATAATAGTAACAACAACAATATTTAGTACTCTAAGGTGTGTATATTACTATTATACTGAATAATACAAACAATAAATAGAATGACTAAATCAGCCATTTGTAATAAATAGTGGTGGTTCAGAACATTCTGACATTCTGAACTGTCTGCTTGTAAACATTCTAACATTCACATTCTGAAATTCTGAAATTCTCTCATAAATAAAGTTTTGCGGTTAAGGTTAGACTTTGGAATGTTTTGTAGGTAGTGTCGTGCAGGCTGAAAACAGGTTGGATTCGAAATGAACGAGGCATTCTAAAGTGAATACTTTATTCTTTTAGAAATATTCATAGTGTTGGATTTTCATCAATCATAAGAATCATCAAATTATCAGATGATAATCTTAAGAAGAATCACCTTATTATGAGATGTTAATCATAAGAAGAATCACCTTTCTATCAGATGTTAATCATAAGAAGAATCACCTTTCTATCAGATGTTAATCATAAGAAGAATCACCTTTGATGTTAATAATAAGAATTATCAAATTATTGTCTTCAAATAACTCTCATTAATATAGGAAAATCCATTCACATGCAATATATCCCCCTCCATACTCTTAAATTGAGGAGTAAAAGCCATATCAGTAAACTCAGAATCAAAATTCTCAGCTAATATAGGATCAGTAATGATAGGTAATATTGGAGGCAAAATATCCTGCTCATGCTTCTCCAAATTCTCCAATTGACCCCAATTAACAGACCTAAAAAAACGATGCTTCTTCAAACTCTCAAAATCCTCATCAATATTAAATCTCTTACTGGGATTCACTTGAAGTAACCTTCTCAAAAAGTCCTTCGCATCAAGACTAAGATAAAATGGGAACTTGAGTGATTTTTTAGCAGATAAAACTTTGTCCATGATTTTCTTATTGGTATTACCAACAAATGGTGGAGATCCAGTAAGTAAATCATAAGCAACACATCCTAAAGACCACCAATCAACTGAATAATCATAAGGTTCTCCCTTGATAACTTCAGGTGCCATATATTGTGGAGTTCCAGTCATCAGGTGCTTTTTCCCTTCCTCTTTACTTACCTTTGATAATCCAAAATCAGTCAAAACCAAATTTCCACTAGCATTTAACATACAATTTTCAGGTTTTAAATCACGATAAATCACTTTCAAACTTAAATGTAAGTATCTCAATGCTAATATCATTTGAGCAATATAATAACTTGCATTTTGTTCACTCATAAACCGTTCTTGAGCAAGATGATGAAACAATTCTCCTCCGTCCAAATATTCCAAAATCAAGTAAACTTTGTTATGATCTTGAAAAGCATAATAAAGCTTAACAATATTAGGATGGCTAACCATCTCCAAAATATTCTTCTCATTCAAAGTTCTTTGATAGTTCAACTCATGGATTTCATTTGAATTTTCATTAATGATAAGAGATGCTTTCTTGAGCTGTTTCTGAGCAAATAACTTACCTGTTGATACTTCTCTCACTAAAAGTACCTTACCGTAGGATCCTTGACCTAACACTTTTATAGGTTCAAAATCAGCCATCTTAGGTTTATAACGACCGCCCTTGTTCACTATAAGTGACAGCAGAACATATGATTCATGAATATCAATCTCGTACAGTGACGCGATGGTCAGGTTACGTCTAGGTTGTTGTTTCATGGGGATTGGAAGTAACTCGGAAACCGTGTCGTGACCGTTGTTTACGGTATCTGATTCCAGGTCTTCATCCAAGAGTTTATAGTTGAGCTCGGCTGGTTCTTCTGTTGGTCCTATTGAGAACTTGCGGAAGCTACCAACGAGCTCGTCGTCGTCCATGTTGAATATATCGGCCATTATACTGTTCTTCTGTTCATGTGGAACGTGGTTTAATTTTGGTGGAAAAATTTGAGGTTTTAAGAATGAGGATTTTGGGATGAGTGGAAGTGGTGGGAATTTGATTGGGGAGGGTTGGAGAGATAAGGGTCGAGGAGTGGGAGGGTGGTTGTGAGGTTGTGGGTTGGGTGGAGTTTGGGAGTTGTGAGAATCTCGCGTAGCGAGATATTAGTATGATAGAGGTGGTGTTATTGTGAGAAATGTTAGTGAAGAAATGTAAGAAATTGTAAGAAATTAAGAGTTGAGAATTTTAAAGACCATTAGGAAAGTATAAGGAGGAACAGTAATAAACGAAGGAGTTATAAGAAATGAGATGAATTAATAGATAAGAGTATTATGAATAATATGGGTTTGTTGTATTTGAAGTAACGTTATAGTAGTATAAAAAAATGGTAGCCCTGCCATATCATTGATAAAACATTAACAAAAAATTTGATAAAGTATCGAGGTTCCCTTCTAACTGATAAAGATACACGTTGCTACTGATAAAGTTACCACGCAGAAAACGTCACGTAACTGGTATCAATTTGGTTGGAGGGTTCGGTTGCAAATTGAGATATTCTATTTATAACTAATATGAGATTTAAAGTAACTGAAATGTAAAGTGAACACTGGTTGCTAGGTGATTAGTTAGAAACTACCACATTGCAGTCTGAATACTTAAGGACCTTTATTTTGAGAGTTTGTAATGGGTGCAAAATTTGTATGGGTCTTAATATTATTCTAAGCACAAAACAATATCAACTTTATAAATCTTGCATTTGTAATAAAATTCAGGTTTTAGCAGGGAAGTGACGTTGAAATTGTAATAACCACGAAAATGAGAGATTTCTATAATATACCCAAGTAAAGTGAGTAAGTCTTTCTTATGAAAGTCCAGTTGTTTCATTCTCTAGCCGACGCAAATAGTTTCCTAAACGGGAAATTCCTATTTCTAGCTAGTTGGTGAACATGAGTGAAAGTGATTAGGATGGGCTCTTTAGAATAAAAGAGTGAAATGATTAGGTTCTAGTATTAGAATAAAAGAGTAATAGGTTCTAGTAGTATAAGACCAAAAGAGAGCAAGATTGGTAAAACTTGCATTTCTAAAAGAACCTACTTTCATATATCGAATGAATAACTAGTAGGTAAATAGTCCTCGAACTGAGGTTATAGAGTGTTACAATAGCAGTGCCAACTGTAAATATAGAGTGTTTTCCATATTCGAAAACATCAACCTCTCACTGTGCAAAGAGTAAGAACTATTCATCCAAGATCTGTCACAACATCAAAGACCTTCTCTTCTCCAGAATTCTCAAACACTCAATCTGGCAAGTTAATAGATCTTCACCTCTTTTATGCATTTCCCTCTTATCACCTCTTACTACCTTTTTTAATATTCTAAAAGTATTCTTTTTCAAAATTTGCAGCCATTCTACAATATATCACAAAAAACTAGATTAACTTTCCCATAAATTATATATAATCTCATAAATCTATTGGCAAAAATACCTCCAGCAACACAAGTAGCAATTGCGTACGACTAGTTCCTAGCCTATTAGTCTATTAAATGAGTGGACAATGCAATTTTGAATTAAAATGAAATGATAACCCTAATATTGGGCCTTCACATACATCCGATCTTTTAACATGATGTAGTCAAAAAGGAGATCCTTGTCATTGAAATAAATTGGAACATTTGGCTCCTTTTGTCCCTTGTCATCAACACACAGCTTCAAAACAATGGGGTTGAGCGATTTGTCTTTAAAGAACAACAACAACTTGACATTGTTCAAGTTCAAGTCCTGCTTCAACTCAATAAGTCTGAAAATGATTAAATTGTTGAGTTCGTTCAAGTTACGGAGTTTGTCCTTGCGCATCTTGAACGAGATAATGGCAACCTCCGTCACCTCAGGTGGTTGTTTTCTTATTTCTATGTAGATTTTGATCTTGATGATGTTTTTATGCTTTGGTGCCAACTTGATCTCTTTGACCTCCCGTGGGATCTTGTTGAGATTGTAAGACGTTTCGAGCGATTGCTTCATGGGTCTCTTTGGTTTCTTGCTTTTAGCCAACAATTTATTGTCCAACTTGTTCGTGGCCGTTGTTTTGGAGTTGTTCTTGGAGTTACTTCCTAAGATCAGGAATTTACGGTCTTCCATAGGTAAACGTTTGACTTCTGTTTTGGTGGTTTTTTGTTTTACAGGTGAAGGGTTCACCAAATGGTCGTTAGCATCCACTCTATAACCGTATGTTGCAGGTACATAATCTGCACCTTCTTCAATGAGCGACATGCTGTATCTATTCAAATCTGAGGGCACTTGTGGTGTCTCGAATTTCACTTGTGGTTTGCGTGGTTTCTTAAGTGACATGGCACGAATTATAGAAGATCTGCGTGAATCTTTGGTTGATTGGCTATCTTTACGTTCTTTGGTTTGACTCTCTTTGCGTTCTTTGGTTTGACTCTCTTTACGTTCTTTGGTTTGGCTCTCCTTACGTTCTTTGGTTTGACTCTCCTTACGTTCCTTGGTCTTGGTTCTGAAAATGCTTTCTTTGGTTGGACTAACAGAAGTATCTTTAGACTCAGATTCTTGAAGCTCTTTAATTGAATCAATACTCATATGAGTATGTCTAGAGTTCTCAGAATCTTTACTCTTATGAGAAAATCTACTTTGACGAGAACTTCTCTTTGAACTGGACTGACTTTCCTTATCTTTAGAATTTCTTCTAAGAAGAGAATCTTTGAGATCTCTGAGACTTCTTTGAGTAGTAGCTTCTGTATTGGGCTCTTTGCTTTTAGTGAGAATTTCAACCTTTGGAGTGGTTTTGGTGATAATTTCAACCTTGCTTTTAGTGGGAGTATCCCTGAAGAATGAAATCCTTTTAGTAGGAGCTTCTTTTTGGAGTGGAGTTTCACTAGCTGCTTCTAATTTGGGAACTGTATTTTTAATTGGACTGACAGCTTTGGTGTGGATAAGTGGTTTATCGGTTGTGCTCATAAGTGGTTTGTCGGTTGAGCTCATAAGTGGTTTGTCGATTGTGCTCATAAGTGGTTTGTTATCGGTTGTGCTCATAAGTGCTTTGCCTGGACTAGTATTGCTGGTGGGGATTATAGTAGTTTCGTTAATTTTGGTGACTGCAAAACTAGATGCTTTGGGTGCAAAACCTTTGGGTGCAAAACTTGATGCTTTGGGTGCAAATGTTGGAATATCCTTGTTATTTGAAACCTTGGTAACTGTAAATGTTGACTGTTTGATTGGAAACATTTCTTTGGCGAATGGAAACTGAGATTCGATTTTGCCCTTTGAAAGCCTGTTGATAGCCTTGTTGGTGGCATATGTTGGCGAAGTCACTTTACTTGGGGGAAGCGATCTAATGTTACTTCTGTTGGTGGGATAAGTTGGAGAAGTTACTTGACTGGAAGGAAGTGATTTGGGACCAGATTTACCAATTCTACTATGAAGACTATCACTCTTGGAACTATTTCTCGATTTTGCAACCACTTCATTCTTAACTTCTGTGATTGGTTTTGCTTCTATAGTATCAATAGTAACCTCTTTATCTTCAATAGTATCCATAGTAACGTCATTATCCTCAATAGTATCCATAGTAACATCATTATCATCAGAAGCCTGAGTAGTAATAATTTCTGGAACAGTCACTTGCAAATCTTCACTATTCAAACCAACCGGTGTAGATGCAGTTTGTGGTGTTGATGACGGCGTAGCTTTACTTGTTGGAGTGTTTGCAGGTGCAATCGCAGTAACAACCGAAGGAATTATCGGAGTGGTAATAGGACTAACACTATCCTGTTTTGGTGTTGTGTTTGGTTCCTTTGGTGTAACATAAGATGGTTCACTTTTTAAGGTCTTCCCCACCTTTGGCTGCTCCAATTTGAGTCTCTTAGGCAGGTCCCTCTTATCCTGTGGAAGCTCTTCCTTAATTAAGTCTCGGAGCGATACCTTGTGTTTTTCATTATGCAAGTAAATATGCTCCTTCGTCTGATCTTTAAACAAATCTTTAAGATGTTCTTTTAACATCTCTTTCGATTGTTCTCTGGGTTCACTGATCAATTCCTTGAGTTTTGGATGCTCATTAAGTAAATCCTTGAACCTTGATTCTTTAGGTTGTTCCTTGGCCTTCTCAATCTCTTTTGATTTTATCGAGTCTAATTCAAGTTTTTCAATTCTTTCTAGCGCCATTACGTCTTCGCTGGAATCTGTAACATTCTCTTTCTCCACATCACTCGAGTCGCAGTTTCCTCGAGTCACACCCTCTCTCGATTTTATTGTCACGTTTCTCTTTGGAACGCTGGAGTCGCCCCGAATTTCCTTCTTGCCAAACACATACGGCTTGGCTTTTGCTCGTGACTCTGATCGCGGTGGAACGCCTTGATTAGTCGGATCTGTAAACAATTGTGATTGTAGTCGCAAATGCGCTTCGCGGACCCGTGACCGTGCTGGGAGCTCTGCCATGGCAGGCAGCTTTGGAGGCACCGGGGGCGGTATCACTGGCGACAGCACAGGCGGTGTCTCAATGTGTATGTCCAACATAATGTCCTTCAACCTCATATCGGGCTTGGCCGTCCTAATGTACAGCTCCGAGATATCTGGAGGAGCCAGCAACCGCTTTACAGGGGTCGTCCGTGGAGTCATGATTGCTTCTTCGTCTGGCGTTGTCGCTGCACCCGGGACAATTCCTCCCTCACACAAGAGTATCAGCTTTAACCCCGTCTTCACCTTCCTGAACTTCAAAACGGGCTGGATAATCACTTTGTCGGTCCTCGAGCTTTCCTCCAGGATAATTTGCAGAAAGAATTGGAGATCATAAACTTATGCGATCCCCACAGGTTATATCAAACCTTTTGCTCGTCTGTGCTTCACGACGCGTGCTTAGTGTCGGAAACGCTAATTACAACTCTAACAACTTTGACCGACCACAATGCGCTTAACACGCCACTCACATGACAGACATTCAAGTCTAAAGTCAAAATGGCTAGCGAAGCTTGCACACCTGACCCCTGCATGGAGATCCTCCTGATATCTGAAACACCATAGTTTCCCCTACTTCGATAAGTCCGCATGTACCCTGTCACCTCATGTTTGCTTCGATCTGAATGCGATTCGATGTGAAGAAAAAAAGTACCAAAAAGCGAGCTCGTCTTGCGGATTCATCGCTGCTTCGCTGCCGGATTGCCGACATAATACCTCGTACTCTCGCAAGGCGTGGGTATCTGGCACCAAGCTCCATCGAAAATGGCTGCAAACCACAAAATGCTATAAAAAAAAATATGCAAGGTGCCGCACGTCAAAAACAAAATTTAACTCAAAAGCAAGAGTTGTTTTTCGACGTGAATATAAACAAACCCGATTCGTACATGGGGTTTCTAAGTTGGGATACATTAGCGCACTAAAAAGTCGCCTCAGGGACCAGCTGCTCGTGTAGTAGCACTTTTGGGGCCGTTGCTTCGTAAAATGTCGGGAATGACCTGTGCAAAGGGGTGTCAGTGAGAGGCTGTCGAAGCTTGAGCTAAATATACACTCAAAAAAATATATGAGAGCCTCAGGTTGTTTGCTTGGCTGAAGCTTGTTTTTGACGGGGTTTTAGTTTTCTAATGTTTTTGACGGGGTTTTAGGCAATCATTTTAGGCTTCTAATGTTTTTATTTTAGGCTTCTAATGCTGGTTCCATAATACCAACGAAAGATCTGTAAGAGTATGAGCGTTTCCAAAAATATCATTAATATGAATGCAATTATTGCACTTTTATTAAGGTTGGACGCCCTCGATGCTATTGTTGAGCATTCCAGGCAAGTTGGCTAAATCAATAACAATGATTTTGGTATGGACGTATTATTGGAGTAATGAGATTGAGAGATATGGAGAGGCGTGAAATTTTGTAGGTACTACCTTGTGTACAATAGTAATGATCATCATGGAGATAATATGACACAATGATTAGAGATGAAAGGTCAATACAAATATAAAGATTATGAATAATGAAAGTCTGCAATTGTGAAAGTCTGCAATTTGATAATTACGATAATGAGTCTGCAATTTGATAATTACGATGAAAGTCTGCAATTTGATAATTACGATTTTACATGCATAATTAAATGTGTGTTTATGCGAAGAAGAATTACAATTTTTGCAACTTTACAAATGTCTTTCAAATAATAATACAATTAACAATCTCGAATCTTGCGATCGAAAACAGAGAAGTGATTTCACTTATTCTATATGTCTCTGGTTTGAACCAACATTAAGCTCACCTTTTCGGCGGTTTTCATGAATTGCAAGAGATCAGCATCCAGTTCTGTGTTTTGTTGGCCCAATCTCTGCAATCTGTAATGTCCAATTAAATTATAGTCTTTGTACACCTTGTAGCTGAGCAACTTCTTCAAGTAGGTGACGGAGATCAAGTTGGTGCGCTTGATTCTCAAAGCAACAATATCGTTTTCGGCATTGTTCAAGTTGACCTTGATTTTCAAGTAATCGCCTTGGATAGTGTTTCTGCGACTCCTGCGCTTGCTACGGCCTGCCGTAGTGCTCTTTGGAGATTCTTCTTCCATTATCGATTGTGACATTTGGGGAATTGGCTCGCCCTTAAGTATTGGTGTGGTTGGTGATGGTGGTACTGCCTTGAGGTCAGGAGTGGTGTCGTCTTGTTCAGATGGCCATTTGTATTCACCAAGCATTAATGGTGTAGTTGGGTCTTCAACAGTGGTAGATCCAGATCCGTTGCTGGCGGTGCTTTCGGTGCTGGCACTTCTGGTTTGTCTCGAAAACACTGAAGTAGTATCCAGCTCACCAGGAGCAACCTCATCCTCGCTATCGTAACCTGCAATGAGCGAGGTGTACGAGTTGAGGGTATTGTTTGAGTTGGAAGGTACCATTGCTTTGTCATTTTTATCATTTCTTTCCTTTTCATTGACGGGTATTCTTTCTTGGATTCTGTCATTTACGGGGGTGATTCTGTCGTGCAATCTTTCTTGGTGGTGGTCGTTTACAAATCTTTCATTTCCGTGGGCAATACTTGGTACTCTTTCAGCTCCATTTCCGTGAATACTTGGTACTCTTTCAGCACCACTTCCGTGAATACTTGGTACTCTTTCAGCTCCACTTCCGTGAATACTTCTTTCATGGTTAATCAACCTCTCATTAACCTGGTTGATAAATCTCTCATTTGGAGGACTCACATGACTAACCAATCTCTCATTAGCAAGACTAATAGCCCTCTCATTACCATGAATCATGGCCCTCTCACTCATCAAAGCCCTTTCATTTGCTAATCTCTCATTAGCAACCCTTTGATTCTCCTTATCCATTAAGATCTTCAGCTTCGAATCTGGTAAAGGTAATGGTTCAGTTGTAGAATAATGAGTCTTTCTAGACAAATCAATAGATCCAGCTGAAAGTTGGTCAATAATCAATTTATTAACCTCAGGCAGTATATTCTGATGTGCGCTGCACCTATATTGTTGTGCAATGTTGATAAAACTCCACATTTCAGGACAACGGCGTATCACGTCTATACTGACCAAACTCTTCAAGTATCTCTCCAACTCTTTCGAACGAGTGTTGAGTTCCAGTATGAGTTTTGCGTCCACCATTGCGTTTTTCGATGGTTTTTGGAGCGGGGTGGGCAATTTTGGAAGGCTGAGACCAGGGTATTGTTCAACTAAAAGTAAGTGCAAGTTGTACAAATCAGGGTAGCATTTACCCACGAAAACAAAATCCCCTTGGATGGTGAATTGAATTCTGTACCAGAACCTATTGGAAGTATTTTGAAGAACCTGATCAATCTGGACCGCTGAGATTTCGGGGGTCTTTTCAAACTCAAAGTTTGCGTGATTGGGGTGAGATTCCGAATCGAAATGGTCTGGGAAAATCAGACTTTTATTCGAATGATGGGAGAGAATGGATTGTTTATCCGAAACATCTTCCCTAATTGACTTTTCATACTCTGGTTCTATTTTAGGTTCCTTTGACTTTGACTTTTCCTTTGACTTTTCCTTTGACTTTTTATCGTCCTTTTTCTTAAGGAAAGATAAATGAGCAAAGCCTTTCTTAGGTTTTTCCTTGTCTTTAGATTTTTCCTTCTCTTTAGGTTTTAAGCTGACAGATGAGGTATTGAATGGCATGCTCAAGCTCACTGAAGAGCTTGTTTTATGGAGGGTTGGTTGTTTGGTGACGTTTGCTGAGGAGATGTTGAAGGCACTGTTGAGGACTTTGCTTGGGGTGAGACTCAGTATACTATTCAGGTGTTTGTGGGAGGTGGAGGGAGTGGTAGTTGGTGTGGATGTGGATTGTTTTGGGGTTGAAGTGGAAGTGGAGGTAAGTTTTGGACTGGATTGACTAAGTTTTGGACTTGATTGAGTAAACTGTTTTGGACTGCTGAGTTTTGGACTACGCTGTTTTGGAAGTTGCATTGGACTGCTTTTAGGACTCACTTTTGAGAGTTTTGGACTCACATTAGGAGTGTGCAGTACATCAGACCGCAGAACTTCACGCAGCTTTGAATCAATGTGCACTGAATCCACTTCACGGTTAGAGTTCACTTCACGATTAGAACTCAAATCACGATTAGAACTCAAATCACGATTAGAACTCAAATCAATATGTTTTGGAACTTCAGAACTCACATTATTCAGCTTTGGACTAACATTCTTTGACAGCATTGGACTAACGTTACCATTATACTTTGCTTGCTTTGGACTAACATTACCGTTATAACTCACATTCCGCAGTTTTGGACTAACATTACCATTATATTTTACCTGCTTTGGACTAACATTACCATACTTTGGACTCCCTCCAATTGGTGTTCCATTTGGTGTCCTTACATTTCCTTCATAACTTCTCAGTGTAGGACTCAGTATCCTCAGTTTAATTGAATTCAATTCTTCCTTTTGTTCCCTATCTTTCAACTCCTTCTCACGAAGTTCTTTATCTCTGAGAAGTCGTTCCTTTACTTCACTATCCCTTAATAATCTATCTCTCATTTCCTTATCTCTCAATTCTCGTTTAAGTTTATCATTCAATTCATTATCTTTTGAACGTTTTTCCGTCAAGTGTTTTTCTGCCAATCTTCTTTCAATCAATTGGTTATTTTCATTCAGATACAGTTTTTCATATTGTTTTTCATACTGTTTTTCATACTGTTTTTCATACTGTTTTTCATTAAACAGTTTTTCATTAAACAGTTTTTCGATAAATCTATTGGTTTGTTTTTCATTGGCTTGTTTTTCATTAGTTTGTTTTTCATTAGTTTGCTTTTCCAATTTATCATCAGTAGACTTAATCAATTGATTAACCAACTTTTCAGACCTCTCAAATCTATCACTAACATTCTTAGGAGATTGATGAACCTCTTTTCCCATACTCTTTGGAGTCCCAGGAACTCGACTCCCTAACCATTCAATACTAATCGGATTCAAAACATCATTAACTTCAATCCTAACATAACTAGCAGGAATATATCCAACTTCATCATTCTCATCCAATTTCTGAACCTTCAACCACCCATTCCCAGGTCTCTCCAATAACTTGAGATAATCTTTGGTGGTTACAGATATCTCCTCTTCATGAGCAGCAGTGAAATTATACTTGCTCATCAAAACAACAATAGGAACACCCGACAAAGTAGTAGGCAGCCTATAAACAGGCGATCTTTTAGGAGATGCCACCAGTGAAGGTGAAGTAGGCAGCATTAAAGGTGCCAGAATGTTGAGCTTCTTGAGGTTCTTACGCGACCTCGACTTAAACATCCCACTAGACATTTTGTTGCTTGGTGAAAACAAGGCGGAATCTACTTATATATTTGAGTTTGTGAAAATTTGCTAATTTTGAGAGAAGAAATTAGTGAAAGTTGCATTTGAATAAGAAGTTTACTGTAGACTTACTTACTTTCACTATTTGGCATTCACCTTTACTTCACTTACTTTTACTTTCACTTACTTTTACTTTCACTTTCACCTTCACTTTCACTTTCACTTAACTATATCACAATTACTATCAATTACTATTATCACTTCTACTAATATTCCAGGGATAATGAGGCGTGGTTGGGTGCATTGTTACAAAAGGAATGCAAGGAGCGAGGCATGTTCCTGAGAAGTGAGAGGATTAGTGAAAAAAAGGACATTGGTTGTGGCCCTGGTGTTGAGACTAGGTTAATCATTAGGCATTCTCAAATGGTGAGTGTTGTACGCGTACTTTGTGACTGGCGTGTCTATCCGGCGTTTGTGAGACGGTTTAGTTTAGCCTAGGTGCTTCCAATAGCGTTTTCCGCACCGTGCTCATGTTTGTGCCTCGACTTTGTAATCTCCCTTTGTTCTTCTAGAATAGGCGTGCTGCTTTAGGAATAACGTCCTGGCCAATAACAACGCCCGGTAATATTGCAGGGTGGGTAAGAGGGTGCAGTTTAACATGCCAAACCTTATTCTTACGTTTGCCTTGGAGGTGAGAAAGGGGTATATTAGGTTTATTATTGGTACATTATATAATACAAACCGAGGATGATATTCTGTTCTGTTATTCTGTTGTTACTGATGTGATGATTGTTACTGTTGTTATTGTTGACTGTTGTTGTAGTGTGTTTACTGTTGTGTACTGTTATTGTAGTGTGTTTACTGTGAGTACTGTTATTGATAACCTTCGTTAACTTGCGGCTGAGTTGGCTAGTTAAACTTTACTAGTTGCGATCTCAACTTTAAGTTTATATCATCATTCTTTGCGTAAAACTCACTGTGGAGTTAACATCCATACATCCTCATCAATAATTCTTCTTTAAAACTTAATTCTTACCATGTCGTACTGTCACCTCTCATCATTAACTGATCACCCTTGAACTTATTCCCTCTTTCGTCTTAATTACCCCCATAGACCCTCATAATCTTTCCTCCTTAGTACTCGTATCCTTTCAACCTTATCTTGCGTCTTAAAATTGGGGAGGGTTCACTATTCAACTGGTCGTTGTCAGGTGGTGTGGAATGTGATTTCTAAATTAAGAAATGGGATCCGTTGGGGTGAAGGGAGTGGTATAATTGGGAGTCTTGTAATTGACTGGTGACTGTAATTAAGGTGATTGGTGACTGTAATTCATAATGTTGGAATAAGACCATTGGAAGTTATTTTCACTGAATATTGAAAACACCCATTAGAAGTCATTTTCACTGAATGTTTAATAACACCCATTAGAAGTCATTTGCGTTGAATATTGAATAACACGCATTAGACATTTGAGTTACTAAATCATTTAAGTTATCACACTCACTTCAAACAACTCCTTACCAAATACTAACTTGAGACTTCATCTCAAACATTCCAAAACTTGTAATTATGTCAGCCAAAGCTTATAAGCTCATTCAATAACCCAATCGTTGTATCACAAATCAAACTGACTCCACTTGAACGATCTGCCGTCTGAAAATCATCATTACTCAAAGTGAAGATTATGCAGAAATACTGCGATCAGCAGACGCGTCTGTGTAAAGTACGTTGATCAAAACAAACGGCAATTTGAGCGTTTTTGGGGAATGAAAGTGCGATAATGGAAACATGATAAAAAATCATGTGTTTTTAAGCTGTTCAAATGGGTTTAACTTTTGAAGAATTGCAATTTTTTAAGTTGATGATCTGTTGGTTGTATTTGGAGTTTTGAAGTTTTGAATTATTTTTAAGTTCATCTTGGTGGATTTTGATGTTCAATTTGAATTGATTTTAAGTTAGTTTGAAGTTGATTTTAAGATGATTTTAAGTTATTTTGAAGTTTTGAAATTTCGAACTCCACACATGAATCAACTTTTATGTTGTCAAATTTTTCAATTTGATATGGGATGACATCATTCACTTGATAGATTGATAAACCATAGTTCTCTCAGTATCAAGCTCTCTCAGTATCAAGCTCTCTCAGTATTAAGCTCTCTCAGTATCAAGCTCTCTCAGTATCAAGCTCTCTCAGTATCAAGCACTCACGCATCATCTCAAAAACCAATCTTTTAAAACAACTCAAAGTAACCAATATCAAGCTTATCATCGTAAGCACTCAAATAAACCAATATCAAACTTTTCAATCTTCAACTCAAATATCAAGATATAAATCAGACAAGTTTTCCAATCTTCAATATCATGATATAAAATCAAGTAAATATCATCTTATCCAATCAGCTCAAATATCAAGATAATGTATCATCATCTCATCCAATCTTCATAAAAACCTTATCACTAACCCTCAAATAATCAATTAATCCACTCACATCATCAACATTCTCAAATTCTCCCCCCTCAGGCATCTTAATATACAATCTCAGAAAGAATATCTTCTGTTTCAACATCCGCTTAAAGTCTGCAACCGATCTTATAAACTGCTTGTTCAAACGGATCGCAACAATCTCATTGTTGTAATTCATAATCTTACACTTAAGAAGACTTTGCATCTGATTAGGCAGTGCTCTCGACATCAAAGGAGAAGTATTGGGAGAATACAGCAGCAGCAGCAGTGATGTACTACTACTACGAGCAGGTGCAGCTCCATAAGTATACTGAGGCAGACTTCTTTTAGGAGGCAGTTGATTCGGTTGTCTCTGACTTCCATTTCTGTTAAGTTGAGACATCAGTCTCAGAATCACATTCTGATTATTGTAGGCCCCACCTTGATGATAATTATTGAAAATGTTCTTTCTCGATTTGGTACGTTGAGGAATTCCCAGATTATTTGCAGCTCCAGGAACAACAGCCAGTGCAACACCAGCACCAACACCAACTCCTCCATTATACAATGGAGACCAAGTTTGAGGTTCATCAGGATCTTCCTCCTCTATCGATTCTTCCTTCATTTGCTTGTTTTTACGTTCATAATATTGCTTAATCACATTGGTAGAACCAGCAAGTAATCTCTCATTAAGCTCATCATTATCAACAATCTCCTCCCTTTTCATTGTAAAACCAGGTAAATCCTTGTACTTATCATCAAGCCAATCAATAATTATATCTGATAATTGATAATTCTTGTTAAGAATTAACCTGTTGATATAAACATTAAGATCATTACACCTTTTTAGGAGTAGATTAATTTGAACCTCTTCTTCAGCACCTTCTTGAGTGTTATTTTCTACCGTTCTCGATGGAATCGGTTCTGGAAGTTTAGGTAACTTTAAAGTATCATTCAATGGAGCCAGCAGTTTATTCAACCACTGTAACAACTTAACATGTAAGTTGTAAAAATCCTGGTAATACCGACAAACATACAGTTTCGTACCATCCAGATTAACAATATCAAGCCTATACCAATATCTCTGATTATACAACAAAAAGTTGGAGATCAGTATCAGAACAGGATATGCCTTGTTATTTATGGTAAGTGGAGGAGCCAGCAGTTCTTTAAGTTGGATTTGCAAATAACTCTGTTCACTAAGAAGATTTGACAGGGACTGTTGTGTCAGTTGTAACCAGTTGAGAGTTACTGGATTTTTTGGATCATTAATAGCAATATCAACATAACAAGCAGGAACAAGACCAGGTTGTACCAACTTATCAATAAACTTTACCAACAACCAACCATTACCAGGTCGATCCAATAACTTTAGAACATCTCCTTGATGAACACTAAGTTCATTTGGAGATTCAGCTTGAAACGCATACTTGGCAACAACAATAATATTTGATCTAAGAGCCGTCAGAGAATACAGTTCTTTAGCAGTAGGTTTAGATATAGTCATAGAGCGTAAAGATCTAGCGAGCAGGTTCCCATTACCATTTCCATTATGATGATTAAAATGATCGTTTGAACCCCTGCGCTTTGATTCAGCCTCACGATCTTCGCGTTCAGCCTCTTCGACGTTTGGGATTCCGGTACTTGCGACCCCACTGATATGATGATAGTTTGCGCCGGCGGCGTAGCCCACGATCGGCGACGTGATGATCTTGGTGGATGTCTTGCCCATGGTGGTGTGTGTTTTTTTTTGTTAATGATAACAACAAGAAAACACGAGTAGTTTGGATAATGTTTCCGAAACGAGGTGCAAAGACACGGTGAGGCGTTTGAAAACCGAACACCGTAGGTGTGAGGTAGGGAGGGCAGAAGTCGAAGGTGGCAGAAGGTGGCCGAAGGCCGAAGGCAAGAGGGGCATACTAGAGTATGGGAGTATGGGGGATTGGACATGTAAGAGAGACTATGTTAACAATAATGGGAATGTTGATAATGTACTGGAATGGTGAAAAATGGAAGTTATGAACAATGGAATACGAAAAAATTTTGATAATCGCGTGAGTGGTGGGGGAATATAAGTGGAGGTGAGGGAGTAGAAGGGAGTGAATGGTATAGATGACATGAAATAGGTGAAGATATTATGATATGATATGATATAATATGATATTAAATGATAAAATGAAGTGAATAGAATAAAATGAAATGATGAAATAAAGTGATAGAAGTACCGAATAATTTGTGATTTTTATTAAGGCTTTTACAAGCATATGGGCATATGAAAATATCCATTTTGGAAACAATTTTGGGGTGATATAATCGGTTCTTTACTCTTGGGATTATTACTTTTAGATGTATTAATGGGAGTGTTAGTACGGCTTTGTTTCATACTTGATTGGTGATATTCATCTAGATACATTCTTTTATGGGACAAGTCTTGGCGGGGTCTAGATTAGTTATGATGGTGGTGGTACTGTAGGTAGTGGTGGTCACTCTAATACTGACTGACTCCACTTGTACTGGCTAACTTCACTGATACTATAGCTAACTCCACTGATACTATAGCTAACTCCACTGATACTATAGCTAACTCCACTGATACTATAGCTAACTCCACTGATACTATAGCTAACTCCACTGATACTATAGCTAACTCCACTTTTACTCATAGCAACTCTATATCACTACCACTCTATAAATATCATTCGTTCATCTGAAAACAATGTTCATTCTCAATACTGAAACCCTCCTTGCGTTTCTAAGAATACTGCGTTCTAATAATACTACATTCTAAGAAAAGCGTTCTAAGAATATCTCAAAGAGATATTCTGTTTTTAGTGTTTATCATGTTTAATCACCCTTCAATGTTCATCATCGTTCTCCATCGTCATCATCGTTCTACATCATTCATCATCATTCATCATCATTCTACGTACATTCTACGTACATTCTTTAGATGCCTAATCATTTAATTATCTGCATATTTTTGCAGCCAAAAATGACAGCTGCAAATTCAAAGCCTTATTTTAAAAATAAATATTGACATGGTGATCGGCAAAACTTGACAGATTGGTATGTATCATAAAGGTTAATGTTGGGATGGTTCTGATGTTGGTTTTATATAGGTTGTTGGTGTGTGTTTAAAAGTTGAAATTTTGTGGGTGGTTAGTAAGTGAGTAAAGTGATTACTATTTCATGGAAAAGAGGAAGGAGGTCATTATTTAGCAAAGAGGAAAGGGATCTGTTGACAATTAGAAAGTCAAGATTGTTGTCCTTCAAATGTTGTAATGGGACGTCTCTCTTAAGACCAGACTTTGAACTTGAAATATTGTAATTTGAGTTAAGAGCAGAATTGAACAGATTTGAAATCTTGTGATTGAGTTCAAAACGCGTTGATTCTCCTTAAATAAGAATACGGTACAGACGTTTGAGTATGTCTGATGAATCCAGAATTGTAAAGGCTGATTCTAGATTATCTTGTGAGGTAATAGGCTTTATATTGAATAAGTTAACGTACATGAAACTTTAAGTGGCTTAGACTTTGGAGGAAAAGAAAAGTACAACTCTGAGGGTTCAAGAAGATCAAATCAGGCTTGACCCCGATGGCTGTGCTATAAGTATGCATCTGCATTACCTATACCTTATGTAACTGGAGTTCAACTTTTTTCAACTTTGTGAGGTTTTTTGGCTGCAAATATCTGGGGTCAGTGTACAACAGTCCACAAACTTAACAGGGTTAAAGATACTGCTTTTGGAGGTGAAGGGTCTAGGGGCTGTTGATGATCTGTATGTTTGGTTTTGAGTGAAAATCAGCTTACTGAGCTCTGGTTGTTATATCTGTGAGAATATTGAAGTTAACAACTTGAATGAAATAATGACGATAAGTGCTCTTAGTTGACTACTTCCAGTGGATATGAAATAGTGTCTTATCAAGCAGCAAAAGCCAAAGCTACCTTTTAAAAAAGACATTAGTAGAGTCAGAAGAAGAAAGTGACTGCTATCAACAAAAAAATATCAACCTTCTTCCTGTTTGTACTCCCTCTCCACTTCCTCCTCTCCATTTCTTCCTCTCCATTTCCTACTCTCCATTTCCTACTCTCCATTCCTCCTCTCCTAATGGAGATACAGCAAAGTGTTCTAATTAGAATAACGATAATTCTGACTCCAATTCTACTATATAGCCATTTCATACTACCGTCTTTGCGGTGCGGAGTCCATACTCCGTATTCGAACACCTGAAAGGTTCTAGTTGGTATATCCAATACTACTGTCACTGAGAAAAGTGCCCATACTTACGCTAAACTTGACTCGATCCACCTAAAATCAAAATCTTCGGGAAAGTGGAAATTAATCCGAGTATCTAAATTCAGTAGAAACTGAACCTACAATTACTGAGGCAAGTTGACTCCACATATGAAGTTAAGGAACCAAGTTCAAAAGTCATTTTTGATTGCACACGATAATGATCGTCTTTTGTATCACCTAATCCTAAGGAACTGCCGATCAATATCTAATAATTTCAATTTTTCATCCATTGTTGAATTCGAAGTGATAAAAAGAAGGATCAATGAAGAATGTAAATTAAAGCAACCCCTTAACACTTCTGCGCTAAGATCCCAAGAATATCTCTAATCATTTTACTTTTAATGAGGCAGTCAAACCCGCCATCGCATAATTGTCGAAACGGTAAGTCTTACCAAACTGAGGGGACATAAATAGCGAATTACCAGAATCTACTTATAAATTTTGCGCTCACTTAATCTCAACGCGCATCGAGATTGTCGATCTGAATGTTCAATATGAGATCTAATCATTCTTTTTGAGATGCAATCTCATATCTTAATGGGAGAGTGAGTAAGTGAGATAAGTGAGTAAGAGAAATAAGTAGTAAAGGTGAGTAAAGGATGTAAATTAGTAGAAGTAAAGCGATTCTTCTATTACTCCAATTTATCTTAGTTCAATTTATCTTAGTTCAATTTATCTTAGTTATAAAATTTTTCAGTGCCTACGATCTTTAAAATACTGAATATGATTACAAGTCAGGTCGCACAAATCTTTCACACTCTTATCTCTTTCATCCCACTCACTCCTCATATTACTCTAACACCCTCACTCTCATACCTCTCACCCTCCCACTCATCCCTCTCACCCTCCCACTCAACTCTCATCCTGATAAGATCAACTGTACGCACTTCCTAATTCAGATTCGCGCGCGCATCCCTAATCCAGAAGCTTAATCCGAAAACCCATGCCGCAATAATCATCCATCTCCGATAACCATCTCCACTAAAAACTATAAGAACACCAACATTGCCCATTCTCTCCAAAACCATAAAACCATGTCTATTCACCCCTTCGACACCGCAAGAGATTACGAAATCAGATTGGCCGCTAAGTTGGTCAAGGATTCTCATCCTGCCGACGCCGACGTCCACTTTGTCCAGATCGATAAAATGGATCCACCAAAGCAGGCAATGATCAAATATTTGTCTGCTGAAAGAAACGGTTTCGAATTACCTTCGATCCCAAGAATCTTTTATGCTTACTATTACACAAACACTTTGGACTTTAACAAAGCACTTGTCAATGTTACGGTTGGTCATGTGATCACCAAGACCAAGTTACCAAAGGGAGTTGTTGGTCCATTATTGCCAGATGACATCATTGAATTGGAAGATATGGTTAACAGTCACCCTCGTGTTCTTGAGGAGATTGAAAAGTTGAAGTTACCAAAGGGTTACACTGTTAGAAATGATCCTTGGATTTATGCTACTGATTCTCCAGATGAGAAAAGACCATTGATTCAATTCTTCATGTATGTTCTTGCTGGAAATGGTCACTCTGAGTCTAACCATTACTCTTTACCATTGAAGTTCTCTCCAGTTTTCGAGAATTTCACCAAGAAGTTTGTTAGAATGGATTATTTACCAGGTGGTTTCGATGAAACCATTACTGCTACCACTCCATGGCAACAAGTTCCATGTGTTGAGTATCACCCAGATCTCAACGGAGAAGCTACACCAAGAGATGTCAAACCTTTGTTGATTTCTCAACCAGAAGGTCCTTCATACTCGATCCAAGGTTCTAAGGTTAAATGGCAAGGTTGGGAATTTAGAGTCGCTTCCACTTCTAGAGAAGGTATTGCCTTGTATGATGCATATTTCAAGGGAAGACAGGTGTTTTACAGATTATCTTTGTCTGAAATGACTGTTCCATATGGTGACCCAAGAGCTCCATACCACAGAAAACAAGCTTTTGACTTGGGAGACTGTGGTTTTGGTGTCAACGGTAACAAGTTATCTTTGGGATGTGATTGTCTTGGTGTTATTTCGTACTTGGACGGTAATGGTATTCACGCTAACGGTGAGCCATTTGTTATGCCAAACACTATTTGTATGCACGAACAAGATAACGGTTTACTTTACAAGCACATGAACTACAGAACCGAAAACGCAGTTGTTGCTCGTAAGAGAGAGTTTGTCGTTCAAACTATTGCTACTGTTGCAAACTATGAATATATCATCAACTTTAAGTTTGCCAATGATGGTTCCGTCGACATTGAAACCAGAGCCACTGGTATTTTGTCCACCATGCCTATTGACGAGAACGTCAAGGTTCCATGGGGTACCATTGTCGGACCTAATGTTATGGCTGCTTATCACCAGCACATTTTGTCTTTCAGAATCGACCCTGCTGTCGATGGTCACAAGAACACCGTTGCATACGACGACACCTTGATGATGCCTGTCGACAAGTTGAACCCATTCGGAATCGGTTTTGTCACCGACAGAAAGTATGTCGAAAAGGCCGGTCATGTTGACCAATCGCCATTCACCAACAGAACTTGTAAGATTATTAACGAAAACGTTATCAACCCAATCTCCAAGACTCCTGTTGGTTACAAGATTGAATTACCTGCAAGACAGATGATTTTGGCCAACCCTGATTCTTACAATGTTAAGAGAGCCAAGTTTGCGACCGAGCAGATTTGGGTCACCAAGTACAGAGACCATGAATTGTTTGCTGCTGGTGAATTCACCAACCAATCTCAAAAGGACACTGGTTTGGGAGAATGGGCCAACGGCACTGATTCTGTCAGAAACGACGATGTTGTTGTTTGGGCCACCTTGGGTTTCACCCATATTCCAAGAGTCGAGGATTTCCCTGTCATGCCTGTTGAAACCCACAACATTCGTTTGGTTCCATTCAACTTCTTTGACAAGAACCCGGCCTTGGACATCCCACAATCCACCAATGCGTTCAACAAGTCCAAGTTGCACCCTGTTACCAACCCAACTTCTGGAAGTTGCTGTAAGAACAAGATATAGTATGGTATATAATGATAAAGGTTTAATAGTGTGAATAATAAAGTTTATTATATTAGAATAAGCATTAATAAGTAACGTTTGTTTAAATTAGAACTAAGCATTGATAGTAACGTTTATGATATTTTAGAACTAAGCATTGGATATTGGTGTTTCATTTTTGATTCTTAGCACTATGAACATTTTTTGCACCCAATTTACCAAATTAGTATAACAATTATGATGAATATAAATATAATTAAGTATCTATTTAGAAATAAAGATACAATAAACTTGGATATGGTTCTTGATTGATAAGGAGATACTAGAAAATTTCACTCCGTGGAACAGGCTCTTTGAAGTGCCCTCCCACTATCAATCGCTTAAAATGATTAGAGCTCGCAGGGTTTTCAGTTGAAAGGAAGTCCATTTCATCGGGAGGTCATAAAAGAACATGGTCTAGTCTAAGTGGAAAATATCTTAAACGGTATAAAATCTCTAAGGAATACTATCTATTGGTTGGGGGTCCCTAGCTAGTTAGAGACAACGAAAAGGCCCATACCACCTACAAGTTTAGAGACCAAAATTCTATTATCTTTAGAACACACTACACAACGAAACTTTCACATTAGTTTATCCACATACAATCTACTACTCATATTCAATTGAAGTATAAGCTGGGGCTCTGATGTGTTTGAAAAGTTACACTACCAAGCATTCAAGCCCAAAAACCCACTTAAATGTTTCCTATCTTCTTTCAAAGACTTACCAATATCAAAGACCAAAAGAAACATCTGATCCAGTCTCTCCAGACCCCGATTCGAAAACTGCTCCCAGATCTATATATCTCTTTTCCATTGCATTTACGGACTTCCAGAAGTAACCATGGCTACAAACCTAGATTCTCCTCTGGTACTTGTGTTGATGACGAACTTATACCAATATATACACCCTTACTAAACATAAATTACATTCTCATATGTATCAAAGGTCCACTCTATCAATTCTATACTACTCAATTTTCGCAGCCAATCATTTTGATGTATTTTTTATATAACCAATTGCTGCAAATCTGCAAATGAAAATGTTTACAATCGAACATTTTAGAAATCTCTCCCTTATTTAAGTCTCCCTCATTGGAATTCTCAACCCATCTATCCCTAACACACTCTAACAAAACAGTCGTAAATACGACGATCTTAACCTTTTGTGAATTCTAAGTTTTGTTTACGAGGCGATCACAAGCGTTTCTATGGAACAATTAATGATGGTGACTGTTTCATTCGTATCCTGACTTTAGATACATACTGAAACTTGCAATACTTAATTCGGAGCTCTACTAATACACAATACTAATTTCGCTTTCACATTCTTAATCAAATCTCACTCCGCAAAAATTTCCTATTTAAATCTTGAGATAGCCTTGAATTTTTAAATAATGATTGTTGCAATAACAGGAGCCACTGGTTTCATTGCTCAACATATAATCAAGTCGCTCATCTTAAAAGGATGTACTGTTGTTGGTACTGTGAGATCGGAGGCTAAAGGAATCGAATTGAGTGGTCATATTGATAATGACCTTTTCTCGTATATAGTGATACCGGACCTTGGAAAACCAGGATCAGTTGATCCTCTATTATCAAGATATGATGTTGAATATTTCTTCCACACAGCAATGGCAATCACTTGTGATGACGAGGATTTGGAAAAGGGATTGGTGAAACCTGCTGTCGACGGTATAACCAGCATTTTGCAGTCATTACTCAAATCACCTAAACGAATTAAAAAGTTCATTCTTACATCTTCTGATGCGGCGATCTTCTCAGCAGCGGACGAGCTCGACCCGCTGCTTTGCTTCAATGAAACAAGTTGGAATTCGACGATCGCAACTTATGATCAAAATTCAGCTTATTATACTGGGAAAGCCATGGCTGAAAAGTATGCCTGGGACTTTGTAAAACAGCACAGGATATTCGATCTCGTTTCAGTGAACCCAGCTTGTGTGTTTGGACCGCAAGCGTACAACTTAAACAGACCATTGAATGTTTCCTGTGAAATTGTAGTGGAATTATTATCGAGTTCCAGTTTTGACAATTTCAAGGGTGGGTATATTGATGTGAGGGATGTAGCTAGGGCACATTTATTTGCATTGGAGTCACCAAAAGCGGTTGGGAAGAGGTTATTATTGACTAATGGGCCGTTCAGTGTTCAAATGGTGGCTGATATAATTAATAAAAGGTGGCCTGGGAAGGCACCAAAGGGAAATCCGGGGACTGGTGAAGAGGATATTAAAAGTTTGGCTAGAGTTGATAATATGGCTACGAGAGATATACTTGGGTATGATTTTATTGATTTGAGAAGGTCTGTTGAGGATACTGTTTTGGGGGCTCTATAAGGCCGATAGGCCTTATATCAGGCTGTTAGGCCGCTAAGGCCGTTAGGCCTTATATTGCTAATGCCGTTAGGCCGTTAGGCCTTTAGGTCTTTGGGTCATTTTAAGCTCCATAATTATAAAGATTCATTTCTAAAAGTTCCGTAATTTAGTAAAAGTTCCATAATTATATAAAGGTATAAAGGTTCAATAATTATACATAATTATAAGCCAAGTCTTAATTATTACTTCTAAGCACCATAATACATAATTATAGACGGTCTCCGTTATTACATACTCCCTCTAAAAGCTCCATAATTAAATACTCTAAAATTCCATAATTGCTCTTAAACTCCATATTTAATCTCTATATTACTCTATAATTAAAGATACCTAATTTTATAATGAACTTATATTACATTAAATATACAATTAAACCCAAAGGTAAGAATTAAAAACGATCAATAGTCATTTATATTGTCCAAGCAATAATTCATCTCCTCTTCATCCAATGACTTAATGTACAAACACTTCAGTAACAATTCTGGATCAGGATCCAATTGATAATAAGTCGACCACTCAATACATTGAGATAACGACTTCACTATATGTACTGAAGTTCTGAACTTGGAAAAATTAATCACCTTTTCAGGCTCGGTGATGGAGTTTATGGTTGATTCTGTGGTTTCAGTATCATGGAAAATAGGTGACATCATTGACATTGGCGATGCTGTAAAGTCCCCACCAATCGGTTGTGGTGGTTGTGTTTTGTTCTTTTTCTGATATGTTGGTCTTTCAGCATTGAAAATCAAGTCAGATAAATATAACCCAACAAAAGGAATACACCCTTTTGAAGGTTTCATCTGGTTAATGCATAATCTGATGTTTAAGAAGTTCTTGAGAGGACTCGAGATTTCCTCCATGTTCTTCAACATCAAGATATCCCCTGGGGGTAAGTTTTTCCAGGTTTCTCTTAAACCTTGGATTTTATCAGATGTTAACGCTAAGATTATTTGCATCAAGGTTGAAAAGTTTTGAAGCGCAAGACAATTTTGAGCAACGTGGATGAATCGAGATATAATACATATTCTTTCATATTGACTCTTGGTGAGGAGAATCTCAGAAATGATCCAATTCACCATCAAGTTGAAACGTGCAATCACCAAATTGACACCTTTATTATTATTGTAGTAATTATCATTTACGATGATTTCCAACCACGAGTTCACAGGTGTCAATTCTTTATTCCACTTCAACTCAATCAATTCTTTCCAGTCAATCTCTTGAAGCATGTCTTTTTCGATTATAGTAAAATGGTCAGCCAACGTGTGGGATTCGTAGCTGAGAATGAAACTAACATGCGAATGCGTTTGCAATACATTTTCCACTAATAACTTGCTATTGGAAGCAACATAACTTTCCAAAATAATCTTGGGCGATCTGATATACGGACTGGATTCTCTACTTTGTAAGTGAGAGAAAATGCTCTCGTGTTTGGGAGTTGATGTAACACCAACATTTCTCTTTGCAGGTGTTAAAGGTGTGGTTTCGGTGATATCATTATTGGTGATATCAATAACATCCTCAGTTTTGGCGTTATCGATTTCATTCAATATATCTTCGGTATCATCATGAACCTCTTCAGTATCATCCTGAACTTCCTCTTGTCTTTCCTTAATTTTTGGATTACTATCTTTACCTTCTAATTTGAGGAAGGCAAATTCAATAGGATCATTAGATTGAAAAGATTCGTCTGGAATTGCAGCCAATTCTTTCAATACAAAATTACTAATTCCAGGAATAACCACCGAATTGGCTGGTGATGAAGTGCTAATATGTTCTGATGTAGTTCCTTTCACCAGACTTTTTCTACTCTTCATGGCAACCGAGAAAATCGAACTATCAGCAACATCAGACAGTTTCGATGATCTTTGTAAGATCGAATTCTTTTTGTCGGTAGCACTCGTATTTGCAGTATTGTCACTTTGATAATTAAACGGAAGTTCGGTCAATGCACATAAAGTACTAAATCTAACACTTCTGCGTAATGATGAGGACCTCGATACAAACGACCCCACTGAAGCTGTTTGTATTCTAACAGGCAACTCAAGAGATTGTCTCTCAATCACCAAGTTTGGTTGAGAAGCAGCAGCAGGTACGTTAGCCATTCTCAAGTTGTTGAACCCTGTTTTCTTTCTCAATCCTCCTTCTTCATATTTTAAAGATGATCTCAGTACTGAGAAAGCAGAATCGTAACTGATATACGATTTCATAGAATCGCGTTTCAATGCTGATCCCACTGAGTTGCGTGAAATTCCAGAAATACGTCTGTGAATGTTTTCATTAAACCCATTAGCTTTCAGTTGTGGACTGAGAGCAATTCCCAACTCAGCAATATCTGCATCGTACTGGGTTATATTACTTGGGGTTGAAATGGAAGTCTCAAAAGATTGGTTACCTTGTTCAAACAGAACATATTGTGGATCTGGAGGTAATTCACTGCTCACGTCAAAGAATTGAGTTTCTGATTTGAGAAGTCGATTAGCATGACGAGTAGATTGATCTTGACTATTGGATTCACGGTTTGAGTTACGATTGGATTTCTTTGGGAATTCAAAGTTATCGAGATCACTGTCACTGTCTATATCTTGAGGTAAATTTTCATTCTCCAGATGATCAGCAGAGTTATCCAAATCCAAATTTTCGTCATTCCAATTAATACTTGCTGGTTTTTGGAAGGAGGATTCATGGGATATTTCGTTTGGTGGAGTTTGAGAATCGTCCAGATTGTTTTCGTATGTATTGTGGTTGTTTGGTATCTGGGCATAAGGATGGGGTTGATTTTCATTTTCATATGTCTGATTTTCAAATGATTTGGCGTCCAGGGTGTAAGCTGGTATGTTCTCTTGGTTGGATATCTCATAATTTTGGTTATCAGATAAGATTTCATTCTCATAATTTTGGTTATCAGATAAAATTTCATTCTCATTTGAAATTTCAGTTAAAAGATTATTATTCTCATAATTTGCATTCTCACACGATTCATTCTCATTCTTTGAAATTTCAGTTATCTGTTCATTCTTAATGAGTCTTTCAGACTCATTAGGCATAATTAACAGAATATTATCATGCGAAACCTCATTAGGAATAAAAGGCTCATTAATCTCATTAATAGATGTTCTCTGCTTCTTATGCGGAGAACCATCATCAACAAGTTCATCCTCTAAAATAGTATCAGTCCCAATTTGATCAGCCTTAATATAATACCTTATCAAAAATTCAAGCTCATCAATAATCCTAGCACTAAGAATATCAACTCTCTCACCTCTAGGCAGTTCATCCTCCTCCATAATCTGTGAAATATTATGGTTCAAAAGAGAATTCTCATCATACCTAAAGGAATGTCCTGAAAAAGCAGAATCAATAGTTTCCTTAGAATGAGTCCTGTGATGTAATGTCTTTTTCCAATTATCTACAAACTTCTTGATGGACTTTTTCCTACTCATTTCACCACCCAAATCCATTTTAGGAGACGTAAACGATGCGTTTCTACGCGGAGACCCAGAAAGTGCCATTTCGTTTTGATTGAGAACAAATTCCATTTTCCGTACCGGAGTAGGTGGAACAATTGAACCTGATTTTGAAGAAGGAAGTTTGATTTTCCCATTAGTCGAAAACCCATCAACTAAAAATGGATTCTTCACATTGGATGGAGCATTAAGTTTAATCTCAATATCATTTTTAGATGTCTGATTTTGACTAGTCTCTCTCTTATTTTCCTTATTACTATCTCTACTAGTAGCAGGAGTAAGATTATTCTCAGGAAGTCCTCTATTTGCAAGAGTTCTCAAATCCAAACTCGAATCTTTGAGATTCATATGATTATGTCTTGTTGTTTGTTGAAGTGGTTTCTTTGGTTTTTGAGGTTTGATTTCCCCCCACTTGTTATTAAGTGAAGTACGTGATGATTTATGATGCAGTAAAAGATTATTTATCAGATACTGTGGATTTTCATCGCCCTTTCCAAATTCAACAAGTGTTCTATGCAATTGTTTTTTATCGTACAATGAAAGCATTGCCGATCTACGATACGACGGATTCGTATGTATCGAATGTTGTTCTGTGTTTTGCTTTGAAAGTCTCTTTGGCGAGCTTGAACTTAAGGGAATCTCATATCCAAGAACATTCCCAGACAGTGCTAGCACTGCTAAATCGATTTCCAAACTTCCAAACTTTTGTTTCACCAGAAGCCAGTGCATTTTCAAGTCACACAAGATTTTCCGCTCGAACATAGCCGTGTCCATTTCCGGTACTATCAAGTTGGACTCATTACATATTCTGTTAAGTGTTCCTGCAAACAAATCACATAATGCTCCGTTTGAGTGGAAATCGTCAATGTAATAATTGATAATCCAATGTCTTAAAACCACAAAAGTACGTAATAAAACCAATTTCCCGATCGTTTTATTAGCTTCAGACAGCGAATTCACATATTGTAATGCCCATATAAGTCTTGTAAGCAAGAGTCCCATCACTTTCTCGGCTGTTGCAAACACTCTAAATGTCAAAAAGAAGTCGCAAACCAAATTATAATCAATAATCTCGGGAGATGTAAGTTGTACTAACAAAGCCCTCAAAGTAGCACTATTGATAAGCAGTGAGTTTTCCTCATCAAACTTAACAACATCCTCATTATGTGCCTGTTGCTGTTGTAAGCTCGGAAACAACCGTTCATCATCAAAGACCGACTCATCATGCTTATTATAAGCGAAATCGGGATGTACTCTAGCTTGACTCGACATTTCACGAGAAAAGGTACTGGTTTCACGCAACCAGTGCGCCTCTGTCCCGATTTCCGGACCGAAACTGTCAATCTCCATCAAGTCCAACTCTTCAAGGTCGTTGTCAATGAAGAGAGCGTCGTTGGGCGACGACAATAATACAATCTCCTCCATGATGTGGTTGAGAAGAATTGCAAAAATTTGTAGCGTTCGTTTATTTTGTTTTGTTTACGACGCGAAAACAATTTCCTGCACTTGTGCAGGAAATCATTTTATAAGGCGTATCATTAGAGGTGTTACTGTAGGTTTACTTCTACTATCCTAAAGGGTTGGTTGAATTGGTTATTCTCAAGAGAAAGGGAAGCCAAAGTTGTATGTTTCTCAGTTTACCAAGTTTTAAAAGAGAATCACGATTGCTATATTTTGATTTAGCGAAATGTAAACAGAGAAAATAGTTGATTTAGTGTCAATTGGTGTAATTGTGAGATGGCTCGTTATTGGTTAGAGATGAGGGTTTAAGATTGATTTGAGGATGACAGAAAGGGTTTTGGCTTAGGGGAGTTAATTTGTATTTCTTCTAGGGTTTTGGGTGTTAAGGAAGGTAGGGCAAGGTAAGGATTTTTTATTAATAAGTTAGTGGATATTGAAGTTTTGTGAAGTAGTAATATACTTTTGGGCATGCTTATGCTTTTGTTCTTTGAGATTTAAGAGTGAGTGGAGGATTGAGTTTGGATATTGTAGTATTTGATATGATGGTGATATGGTGATATGGTATTTGATATATTTGATTTGGTGATATGGTGATATTTGATTTGGTGACATTTGATGATGTATTCTTATATTTTGTTAACGCGTATAGCCAAGAGAATGGTGTAAAATAATCGCGAGTGGTGAAATGAGTGGTGAAGGTGAGGGTGAATAGTGATGAAGGACTATATGAATGAGATGCATATAGATGGTTGCACAATGTACATGTTTGAAGTGATCAATGAGGTGAAGAATGAGGTGAGAATAAGGTGAAGAATAAGGTGAAGAATAAGGTGAATAAGGTGAATAAGGTGAAGGTGAAATATAATGAAAACGTGAAAGCTTTACGTGTAAAGATGGTGAAATGAATGGCTGCAAATATGTTAACTTTCATATCATATGCAACATGAAAGTACTCTAGGATTGAAAAAATGCAAGAAATATCCCATCTTCGGCAATTACTTAAAACAAAAGGCTCAACTTTGCATTGTCGGTAATGTCAGGTCGAAGACGGAACATTAAATGAGGCACGTTATTTGTGTTATGGTTCCGCATTTACGTATGTTTATTACGGAAATGTGTGAGTACAAGAGGTTGAGGGTGGGAGGGTGCATTGTATGACTTTCTAATTATTGGGAGTATTAAATCAAAGTACTTAGTGTACTATTTAGGTGTTCATTATCAAGTTAATGAACACCTACTCTACTATCAACTAAAGAGTTTAATCACTAATGAGTATTTATTCATCATCATCTATGAAACAATTTTATTCGCGAATCCACCATACTCCTGTTTATGCGTCTTGAACTATTAAATACGTATGTTCGCTTATCACCATAAAAATATTCCTCGAGTTTAAGCTCGAGTGTTAAGTTCGAGTATTAAGCTCTGAGGCGACTGTTGTGTTGGTTGATGTGGGACGTGAATAATAGGCTTTCATAATAGGCTTTCGTGATGATTATAGGTGTTTTGGTACATGTAGATAGGTGGTGTGATAATGGATGGTAATTGGTGTGGTGTGATAATGATGGGTATTTTGGTGGTGTGAGAGTGTAGTGAAAATTTGTTGTATTTGATTGGATGGCATGTTTATATTACGTGTTTGTTAGGTCCCTTCAAATGAAAGATTATGAAATAATTTCAAGATTTATGAACTTTTTTCAACTTTTCGCAGCCAAATGACGAAAATGTGCAACATATTATAAATTGGTTAAATGAATGGATTAACTAATTCTATTACTTTGTATATACTTACTCAACACTAGACAAACATAACCTTCTTGTTTGTTTATATCACGGACTACCTTCAGGAATTTTGATTTCAGGAACATTTAAGGCACATCTAAGGCCTTTTAAAGGAACATATATGACTAAAAACACTACAAATGATATCTAAACTCAATTATACTGAGAATAAACCTGATGATAAACCTCATAAACTAATACGAATTCTCCAAGAAAACACAACTAACATAAATTTACTAACTAACATTAATAATTAATTCCAAACTTTATCAATTCACATTTTATACATTTTTTATTATATCACTTCATATTCTGCTGAATAGCAAACTTCAAAGCACTAAACGGATCCAGCCTGAATTCTGGATTCTTCAATACATTTCTAAAGTTTTCTCCCTCATCTTTCATTATCTTTTCATGCCCCTTCTTATTATTAGCATTCGGTTTGTTAGCCTCAGTGGCCTTAATAAATCCCTTCTCAGGTCTCACAATCTTGGTTGTACTCTCCGATTCAATATCATCCAAACTGCTCAATAACTCATTCATCTTGGGCTTCAACTGTTCCTTCTCCTTTCTCTTACGTCTTCTAGCGGACGACTTCGAAATACTGCCCGACGTATTGAATGTGACTTTATTAAGTAAATGTTGTGCGAAGTTGGCAGACTTACTCTGCATCTTCTCCTTCTTTGATGTTTTCAGTAACTTGAGGAGCGGGTTCTGATGCTCGGAGTCCCCTGCCAACGCAGACTCCTGTCTGAACTCGCTGATCTTGGAGGACACCGACCGCTTAGCGGTTTTGTTACGGAGGTTGGTCTTCTTGGTTACCCCGGCCTGCTTGGTTAGTATGTGTGGTGATGGTTGGTGATGGGACGACGTACCATTTGCGATGAGTTTTTTTTTGGTGATAATGATAATGAATAAAAGAGTGAGAATGAATAAAGAGAAATAAGAGAAAGTGAATAAGAGAGTGAATAAAGAGAAAGTGAGGTTGAGAATGAGGAAGTGTGAATTGGGAGAATGAATGTGGATTAGTGTGTAGAGTTTAGAGTATTATTGTAAGTGTATACAACCATAAGATATAGGATTCATGAGGTAAAAAGGAGAATAATAAAAAAAGGCAGAATATTGATTGTTGTACTATTAAAGTAATATGGATTTGATTATTTCAGTTCTATCAAATAATGTAATCTCTTTAATTCAAACAGTATGTAGTGAATAAGAATACCCCAGGTTTCTGGAGATCCTATTAATATTAATCTTGAAGCATCATGAAAAAAGGCTGCAATTGGTTATTATTCTAAACTAATAATTCTAGTACGGTAATTCATTCAAATCAGAAAAGACTCAATATCTGCTAGAGATGATATGTTAATATAACTGAACTCCATACCAATATTATCATCTTCATAATGAAGTGATGATTCATAATATTAAAGACTCATGAAATGGCTGCAATTGGTAATAATACAATATTTAGTACAGTACTTTATTCAAATCATAACTCAATGTCAGTTAGAGAAGACACTTTAATACTACAGAACTCCATACCAATATGTTTTTTCATCTTCATAATGAAGTGATGATTCATAATATTAAAGACTCACCCATGAAATGGCTGCAATTGATAATTATACAATACTAATCTTTATAGTGCAGTACCTAATTCAAATCATATTAGACTCAATGTCAGTTAGAGATGTACCTTTTGTATTACCTAACTTCACAACAAGATGTATATTCATCTTGAAAATGAAGTGATGATTCATTATATTAAAGACTTCTCTCATGAAATGGCTGCAACTGGCAACTATACACTACTAATCATTTTCGTACATTAACTAAAATCATAATAGACTGACTGTCAGCTAGAGATGTACCTTTAATATTACCTAACACCAACATGTATTATCATCTTCATAATGAGTACTTCTAAGATAATGTATACTCTCCATTAAAATGCATTTTCAATCACCAAATTCCTCCCCGCCTATTTTTCAAGATAAGCAATATCTATAGATTAATTTATATTCAATAGGAAACTATAAGTAAGGTGAGTATTAAATTCATCATTCACCCACCACTGGATCTTGAACTATGTAATGGTATTCACTAGGAATCGATATTTCAATATTCTAGTGCTATCTATGAATCACTATGATATTAACTTTCTAACTATACAAACCAGTAAGAAATTTCAATATTAAGTGCACTAAATATTAGAATATATAGCATAAATTGAATAAGTCAATCACTTTAGTCGCTTATATTCACTAAAGATCAATTGAATCTTATATTCTCTAATATTCAATTCATATCAATAACCATAACTACTATAATCAATAATCACCAATATCACTAATCCTTTCAAGTATTTTCCATTTAATGACTCTTCACATTAAAATCACTCATTATTTCATTACCCATTTTATGATTTTAATTTACAGCACTTCTTAATTTACTTAATATTACAATTATCTTCCTTAACTTGCTGGTTTAGCTCGATATTAGTGGAGCATATATCAGTTTTGATTGCTATACTACTTAATACGTAACTCAACCTATCTGATTGGGTTCATTAACTACGCTCGTGTATTAACTCGCTTCGCTCGTTAATACTCTCACTCTTAACCTAATACCATCGCAAAAAAGGGACCAAAAAAACAACACAACCACGAGTATATGATCCAACACAATGACCGGAAAGGACTCAACCACCGATTCCAGTCTCAAGTTGAATGTGTTGACCTCACTGCCAACGCTGAAACCTCATCCGTTGGGCTCTGACAATGATTCGGATCGCATTTCAAAAAAACAGAGCAGTGACACCGAAGAACCAGTTGCCCAAATCAGCCTGGACCTAAACCAAATCACCTTGAAGAAACAGGTTAAAGAAGAAGATAAACCAAAGAACAAATCAGACTCAGAACATCATCTGCCGTTACTGGTACTGGTACTGCAAATGCCAGCAAGACGTAACTCAACACATCCTGCTGCTGATGAACCTATTGAAGCTTCCAAAATCTCAGCATACGCTAGATTGGACTTTGAAAACTTTACCTTTTTCGTTCAAACACTTCAAGTGGTACTAGGAAGAAAGTCTAATGAAGAACTTTTACAACAGGTTCTGCATCATCATGCTGTTGATGTACATTTATCACTGAAAAAGGCGATATCGAGACGACATGCAAAGATCTTTTATAATTTTGGAACCCAAAGATTTGAACTTCTGATATTGGGAAGAAATGGAGCTTTTGTAGATGATAATTTCATTGAAAAGGGTATTACTGTGCCATTAAAGGATGGAACGAAAATTCAGATTGGTGATATTCTGTTTCTGTTTGTACTACCTTCTGTTGAAGTGAATGATGAGAATGAGCCTAATCTGAAACAATTTAATCCATCTGATGCGCTTAATTTGAGGTCTACATTATACAATAAACTGGTTCTTAAGAAGAAGAAAAAGAGACGGGAATCTAAAGTTAAGATTGAGGAACCAGAACGAAAAAATGAGATACTTGAGGAAATTACAGAAGAACCAAAAGTTAAAGAACCAAAAGACAAAGAAGAAGTTAAAGAACCAAAAGTTAAAGAAGTTAAAGAACCAAAGGAAGATCCTAGAACAAGCAGACGTAATTCGTTGATGAAAATACGTAGACTCTCGAATGTTAGAAGAAAATCGTTAGCTAGTGCAGCAAACGATGAAATTAATGATATTCTTAAACAATTGGGAGTTTCTTCTATTGATGCGATTGACGAGGAAAAATCGGAATTACTCGATGTACAAATTCAACTGCTTATTGAAGAACATGAAAAAACAGAAGATACATCCACTTTGAAAGAGGGATTACTCAACTTGGCATATTCAGAATCCGCAATTGACGAAGATGATGAATTAATGGATGAAAATGAAGGGTTGGGAATTTTACTGGAAATCGAAAGTTTGGCTCCATTGATAGATGCCCACAACCAGGAGTTGCAGGCTAAAGATCGTAAGATTATAAAGGATGATAAAAAAGATATTCCTTTACCTAGAACCACACCTTTAATGGGAAAACCCGCTCTGATACAACCACCTGCAAATAGACTTTATAACCGACCATTGAATGGGTTTGGGATTGATAATAGGCTTGGTTTGCCAATGGGACCTAATGGTTTGGTATCTTTTCTGTCTTCTGGATTACTGGTTGGAGCTTCAATTGTTGGTGGGAGTGCGGTAGGTGCTCCTGGATTGCCTCCACCTTCATCGTCATCACTTCCAAAACCAATAATTCCTCCTAAACCACCACAACCAAAATTGGAGGTTCCTGTGTTGGGCATGATTGCCGAGCCGAGCGCGGTACGTCCACGGCCTCCATTGCGTGCGATTACAGTGAGTTCAAGGGCTTCTTTGGTCAACTTTGGAGTGCCCAAAACTATAGAAGAACCTTCCAAGTTCCCTAAAGTGCCTCGAAATCGTAGTATGTTGAAAAGAGCCCCGAAACGGGTTTATGCGTTGGACGAAATTCCAGAACAGTACCGTCTGAAACCACCAATTTCGCTTTCTGCAATGATCACAACGGTGCTCAAACTGGCTCCAAATGTTGAAAATGGGTTGACCTTGAATGAAATTTACGATACCGTAAGAGATGCGTATCCCTACTATAAGTACTGTGCAGATGGGTGGCAGTTTTCAGTAGCGCACAATGTCAAGTTGAACAAGATATTCAAGCGGAAATACAAACGAGACGGCGAATGGGCGTTTGTGATGGACGAAATGTTCATCAATGAACGTGAAAAGGTTCGTAAAAAGCAGCAGGAATGGTTTGCAGCAAAGGCCAAGGCTGCGGAGTTGAAGGCCGAGGAGTTGAAAATTGGTGGGAGACCGTTTGCGTCTACATTACCTGTACCACAACAATATACTTCAACTGGTTACAGTAATTATAAATCGAACGCTCCTTCACTTATTGGAAAGCCGAAAACTATTGCAGAATTGGCTAGTGAAATTAAAAGAGAGGGTGTTTCAAAGTCTCTCTATTTCAAGCCAACCCCATCAACCACACTGCCCTCAGCACCAAATATCAAGGCCCAATTGGCTGCAAATCGGTCTGCGCCAATGTCAAGCACTTCCTCGGCAAGTTCTTCAGGTACGTCTACTCCAGTTCAAACACAACCTATGAACCAGGGAACCAAAAAGTCCTTAACATACTTGCAAAAGGAACTTTTCACCTTGTACAAATCACGTAAATTGTCATACAACACCGCCACTACGACCGAAATCATCACCAAAGCGTTGGCAACTACCATCGCTCAGGTGAATGTGATTGGTGCAAAGGCTGGGTGTGGTGAAAACGCGCTCAGTTTCCTTGTGGAAAAGGCCCCACAACAGGTGAGCAAGATTTTGGACATTGCATTGACCAAGCTGATCAAAGAGAAACAAGCGTCGTTGGGAAGTACCCCGGCAACACCAGTTCCCACTCTGGGTGCAGCGTCTCCTGTTAAGGATACCAAGATTCTGAGAGGAGCCAGTGCGTCGCCAGATACAATTACCAGTCGCGCAGTAGCGGACGCATTGGGGCCAACTTCCACTCCTGAAGTGAATACTGCTGCGACTCCAAGTGCTCCTATTAAACTGGTGGCCTCAGTTGCGGCAGCACCCACCAGCGAAAGCACACCAACACCAATTCCACCACTTAGCAAACCAGCACCAACAGAAGCACCGAAATCGCTCAACCGTCCTCCTAGCTACTCACTTGGAAGACCACCTGCGCTTGGGAAACCGCTTCTGAGACCTCAATTTGCGAAACCGGGGTCTTCATTGAGCAGACCTCCGACGTTTCTCTCTAACAAGAGACCTGTTTTTGGCGAGAAGAGAGAGGCTGAGGGGGAGGGAGAAGCTGCGAGGAAGATGGGCAGACATGATTAATTTTATTTCTTTATAGATGTTGATTGTATTATATATTTAATGGAGGGAAAATAAAGTGGTGTAGTGAAATGAAGATTAAGGGCGGAGTTTGCTAAAATTCACGATTTCTCGCTTCTGGTGAATTGAGAGTTGGTAGGTAGTAAGTTATGGGTTAGTTGGTTAGTGAAATTTCACGTTTTGTCATAATAATCAACTCGTAGGTTATACCAACTGAGTTCAGTCTTGGAGCAGTTTGTTGAATGAGATACCTATTACTAGAATATTCACTCCTATGATACGATGACTTAATTACTGTATGATTCTTGTAATGTTAATAAGTAACTAACAAAATAGAATATGTCAGACACTTGGATACTATCTTTACATTTAGAGACTAAATTAAATGAGTGAATGAATTTGCAGCCAAAAAAGTGCATATATTAAAATATGACAAGAAGCCAATAAATACTTCCACAATTGCAATTACACTGGATCTCGAACGGTTCTAAGTTATATTACACTGAGATATGAGCTGTACTACAACCTTTCCAGTTATTTGATTATCTATCTGTAGAGTTTGTGGAGTTTGTTACTTCACTATCTTAAATGGTTACGGTAGCTCTTCCATCATCCAGTTCACAGATATTATCCGCCACTCAGGATATGAAAAATATTAACCAATAAGCAATACATTCACAAATTAAGACAATTTATCTAAAAACACCTTTCATCTATTTATCACCCAGAATTCCAATTTTACCATGGTTGGTAAAATTGAGAGATTCTTCGGGAACCTTAGCCAGACCGATCAGAATTAGAAAACTCTCAGATACCTCTCAGATACAAGAATAAAAAGTTCTTTCCAAATTTCAAAGACCAAATCTCAAGGAGTTTATATTTTTCCACCATTAATATAATATTATACTTTAAAAATTGTAGTCAAGTATAACAATAGAAATTGACAGAACTCCATAGAAAGAAGATTAAAGAAGAGAGTATAAAAGTTATGGAGGAATGAAGGAACCGAAGACATCAATAGGAATGGTTAATTGTAATCTGAATTTGAATGAAACCTAAAATAAATGTATAGAACACTTAAAGAATACAGAAAATACATAAAATACTATACAATACATAAGAACCCAAATCAACCCAAACCAACCCAATCACCTCCAGATCAACCCAAAACCATAACCAACCAAGCAAACACCTCTATCTCAATACAATTAGAAAACTCCTAAATCTCTAATTTGCAACCATCCTGCATATACCCCACCACTAACCAGTGGCAAACAAAACCAAACTAAACTACAAATCAATTCAACATCCAATGAATACCATAAGCCAGAAATACACACACTCACAGAGGGATACCATCTCTAAACAGCTTGACGAGGTCAGGGACCTGGGAATTCAAGGCCAACAGTTTGATTTGGCCCCAAGTATGCAGCTTCCTCCAATATCACAACCAACAGCCTTCTTAAGAGCTCATACCGACGACGCCAGTAATCCCGACTGTAAGATCAAAATCGCACACGGAACCACGACGTTGGCATTCAGATTCCAGGGCGGTATCATTGTCGCTGTTGATTCGAGAGCAACACAGGGAAATTGGATTGCGTCTCAAACGGTCAACAAGGTGATTAGAATTAATCCATTCTTGCTCGGAACCATGGCTGGTGGTGCTGCCGATTGTCAGTACTGGGAAACATGGTTGGGTACACAATGTAGATTACACGAATTGCGTGAGAAGGAGAGAATTTCTGTCGCTGCCGCATCTAAGATCTTGAGTAACTTGGTTTATGAATACAAGGGAATGGGATTATCGATGGGTACGATGGTTTGTGGATATACCAAGAAGGAAGGACCAACTATATTTTATGTTGACAGTGATGGTACTAGATTGAAGGGAGATGTATTCTGTGTTGGATCTGGTCAAACATTTGCGTATGGTGTATTGGATCTGGAACTTAAATGGGATTTGAGTGTTGAGGATGCTTTATATTTGGGTAAGAGAAGTATTTTGGCTGCTGCTCATAGAGATGCATACTCTGGTGGATCTTGTAATTTGTACCATGTGACTGAGAGTGGATGGGTTTATCATGGTAATCATAATGTTGGTGATATTTTCTGGGATATCAAGGAGAAGGAGAAGTCGTTTAATAATGTTGATGGTTAGACATGAGTTGAATTGATTGAATTGAGTGAATTGATTGAATTGAGGTTTCAATAGTTGAGATAGATTTGAGTAGATTAGTATCTAAAATATATAATTATAAATGATTTTATATGAAATTTATAAGTGAATTTAACATATTAATGTTATGGTAATATATCAAAGTTTTAACATTATATATGTAATTATTATGTATCAATATTCATCATTATATCTCAAAGTTTTAACATTATATAGTAATATTCATCATTATTTATTAATGTCTTATCACTTTATATTAATATTTTATCACTATATTTCGGTCTTTACACAATTTTATTATGGCTATTTTACTATTAATTTCATTGTCCTATCATGATATCACTTATATCTTTATTACCGGTATATTTCAGTCTTCACCACATAGTATATAAATATATAACCGTATTACCACTATAGTATCCTTATAATATCATTTATTGTCGCTATTTTACCACTATTTTACACTATTTGATTAGTGTATTACTATATTTTTATACTAATTTAGCAGTATACTATCACTTTAAACATCATTTTATCATTATTTATGAAGATTAGCAGGTAAAAAGGAGAAGTAAGGTGGTGAGGAGTTCCATGGAATTAGTTCTTTGGGCTCAATTATCTATTTGGTCTCTAAACTGGTCAAATAATTTTCAAATTGACTCTTAATCTACAGTTGATTTACACTTGATATTGATCCTTCCCGTTCCCTCATACAAGATTCGCAACTTTCCTTACAAAAGAAGATAAAGTCTCCTGGTTGATGAACTAAAACTTTGTAAGTATTAGCTAATTTGAGCTTAATATTACTCTTTTAAAGTCTACACTCTTCTAATTTACATTGATTTAATATGACTTGGACTTTAGACTCTACACTCTTCTTATATGCACTGAACTAGAATGTGTAAACTCTTTATCAATATTTTGCAATTGTGAGAATCTACATGTTCACTCTACCATTTCTCAGCCTCTACTTAAGATAGCCTAGGTACTCTAGACAGGTCCTTGGTTAACATACTCATAATGGTCACATGATTTTAGATATTTGAATGATGTATCAACACCACTCGATGATATGAACAGAAACCACTTAAATCATTAGCACCATCTCACTAGATACCACTTATATCATAAGCATATCACACCAGATACCATTTAATGTATATCACACTAGAATTAAGAGACTTTATGCTGCAGCTGCAAACCCAAAACGGATAGGGCTCAACCCTAAACATCACATGACCACACACAAAACAATTATTTCATGTCTCTTAACCCGCACTTCCTCCCTCACGATGGTGAAAAATTTTATACAAATAAAAAAAGACTCGATCCTTTTCAGTTTAACAAGAACATAGTCATAATGGTAAGTAAAGTGCGCAGCATCACCAAACCAAACAAGTACTAACAATGCAGTCTGCTGCTAAAACCCAGAACCCTATGCGTGACCTTCACATCGAGAAGTTGGTCTTGAACATCTGTGTCGGTGAATCCGGTGACAGATTGACCAGAGCTTCCAAGGTGTTGGAACAATTGTCCGGTCAGACTCCAGTCCAATCCAAGGCCAGATACACTGTCAGAACCTTCGGTATCAGAAGAAACGAAAAGATTGCTGTCCACGTCACCATCAGAGGTCCAAAGGCCGAGGAGATCTTGGAGAGAGGCTTGAAGGTCAAGGAATACCAGTTGAAGGCTAAGAACTTCTCTGAGACTGGTAACTTCGGTTTCGGTATCGATGAGCACATTGACTTGGGTATCAAGTACGACCCAGGTATCGGTATTTACGGTATGGACTTCTACGTTGTCATGGGTAGAGCCGGTGCCAGAGTCTCTAGAAGAAAGAGAACTAGAGGTGTTGTTGGTAACAACCACAGAACTACCAAGGAGGACTCTATTCAATGGTTCAAGCAAAGATATGATGCTGATGTCTTGGGTTCCAAGTAGTTTAGTTAATATATTGATTAATTGTTGATAAGAATGATTGTAGATGAGAGTTTTGAGATTGAAATTAGAAGTTTCGAAGAAGTGTTAGGGGCATATTAGAGTGAAAGGAGTCTTTGAAATGCCATTTAGATGGAGTCGTAAAAGTCTTCTCATCGAAAGTCACGTGACTGGATTTTGGCAGTTTTTGCAGCCATGACGGTTTAAGTGCCAATATGAGATATGAGGTTTAGGAGATGAGTTTTGGGAAGAAAATTCGTAGTTTCTGGTTTTCCATGAGATTGGAAGATAATAGAGTAATTTCGGTGAATTGAGGCAACAAACAGTTGGGGCTGTTTAATGTGAATTGAAACCCGTGGACAGTAGCTTTTTTCACTAGAATTTAGTGAACTGAGCCAGTAAACTCTCGAGATTAGGCTGTTTATTTTGATTCAGATGAGTGTCAGAATCATCAACAATTAAAGTCCAATTTCTGATTTCTTTATAACTTCTGTCAAAATCTCAGCCTCATCCAGTTTAGTTTAATATACAAGTGGTGTTCTAACCTGATTACTCTATATGTGATCTCACTTATAGTCGATGTACCATCAAGTGTAAGCATTGAACAGTGCTGTAATCTTAATTTGTTGTGTTTCACTAAAAACCAATCAACAAATTGAATCAACATAATGAATCAACATAATTAATCAACAAATTGAACCGTTCAATTTGGACCCACCACATTCCTGGAGTACCCCGGGAAACATCTTCATCTACAATAAGTATCGGAAACACGCAAACTACTCCAGGAGATCTCGCAAACCCCTTTTTACCCTTATCTCCACGTTTAACAGATCCCCAAATTAAGCCACTCATGACGTAAGTAAGCCAGATCTAGTTCTAGACCATTCAGTACATCTTGTCATTGACAGTTTTAACCTGGTTCTGCCACCTAAAAGGATATTATAACCCAAATACAAGTCTTCAACAATATCTCACATTTAAACTCAACTCAAACTTAATATCAATGAAATCAATAACAATGGGTACTTTAAAATTCCAATGACATAGCCACGATAGAGCCCTTTGGATAGCTGGCTAGCTATCCCCTCATCAAGCCGCTTGCGGCCCGGAATTCACGGTTGCAGCCAAAACTTCCTAATTTGTTCTTTAAGCCTCAAGTTACATACTTATCAATCGTATGGACCTTTCATTTTCATCGTATATTCTCGACTACATGATCGAACACATTAGACCATTTTCGTCCTCACAACTAACTGCTCATGAATGTCAGCAAGATCTTCCATTCTCTAAGCCTCGTGTAACATTAACCTGTATAACACTAACCTGAGTAAGAGGTCAATACAAAAGGATATCAATGAAAATTACCCCAATCACTATTTCTTGTTACTAGTTATCCACAATCTTTTCTTATTACTATCACAAGTATAACAACAATACAATAGCAACTCCTAAATCAACACTAATTGAGATCACCGGAGTCCGCTTCCGTTCCTTGCACGGATCAGGGCCCTTTTTGTGCAATGGCCGTTCGAAACTTCGTTTTTGTTTTTGTGTCGCACGACTTTACATTAAATTTTTGAAGATCAAGAGACCAAAAAGTAGAGCTTTACATTAGAATGGTACCAGAGGGAAGTTTGGACCATTTGGGGTTCATCGATCAGGATATAACGCCTCAGGAGCGTGCACATGTCGAGGACTTGATTAGACGCGAAATTGGGCAAACAGACGGGCTTCACCCGCACGTGCCGCAATTGGTGGGGATGAACCCATCAATGAGACCCTCTATAATGAATAACGCGCCATTCGTGCTATCAGAGCCACCAGAAGGAATTGATGATGCAAGAAGTGCAAATTTCGAGAGTTTCGATGAGAGTTTCCCGGAACCTGAACTTGGTGGAATAGATATGGAACGTTACACTTCAGAAGCCCATTTAAACACAGCCTTACTGTATGCTCAACTTGAAGCTAGGAATGTTCTGCTTTGGCAAGAGAATCATGCTGCTTTACATGAGATACTGGAGAAGTATATTGAGCATTTGGAGCTGATGAGGAATGAGATGAGAGAATCGAACTCACGTAAGAGGGTTGTTTTGGAGGAGACTGAGATGGAGAGAAAAAGGAGGCAGATTGAGGAATATAAACCTGTTGTTGGGTATTTGGATGAGAGATGGAAGGAGGGTATAAAGGGAGTTGTTGATGTTTCTGTAACTAGAGAACGTTAACAAAAAAGAAGATGTATAAGAGTTCAAAAAGAGTGTTCAATAAGATGGTTCAACAAAAATAGTTAACCAAGAGTGGTTCATGAAAATGTTTAATGTCCGGAATGAATAGAAAATTCAGATTCAGTCCAAGGTCTCCAAAAAGTTAGAGTATTTGGAATTTGATATTCATGATAATTAGAATTCGGATGGAAAATGAGGTACTGGGTGCCTCTTTAATTGATAATCAAGATATTTAATGTAGGTTAATGATAAGGTGATTTAGAATAAGATTTAGAATAAGATTTAAAATCAGTGGTGTGAATGGTTCTTAAAGATTTAGGGCATACATCTATAGACTCATAAATTTGTGTTTTGGTATATGAGAGGGTTACTAGATATCTGTTATACTATAGAATTATTAGATTTCTGGTACTAGAGTTTATTAGTGAATACTAGTAATATTAGTATTTTGGTATACTGGACTAGTTCAACTCTGATGTACTACTGGTAATACTCTGATATCACTGGTAATACTCTGAAATACTAAATTTAAACTACTGATACTGGAGCATTTATTAATACTCTGTATATTAGAGGATTCATAGTAATCTGATATACTGTTGTATTTTTAGTCTATATACTAAAGTACTACTAGTTCTATGAACTACGAGGAAGTTTAATTGTATTTTGATATACATGAGTGTTTATTGGTATTCTGGAATATTAGAGGGTTTATTAGTTCTGGTACTGTAGAATGTATTTAGTTGTACTAGAGAAACACTAGTACTAAATATAAAGTAAATATATACTAGAGAATGCTAGTTTTTGATATATCAGCCTAGCACTACTCTGATACACTAGGGTAGTACTAGTACTCTGATTCTAGAGAGTTTATTAGCATTTAATATACTAAACTAGTAGAAGTCAGATACACTAGAGATACTAGTAATTTGACAAACTAGAGAAATACTACTCTGCCATACTAGAGAAATATTAATACTCTGACTTACTAGAGTTTTTAGATCTGGAATACTAGAATTGTAGAGTAGTAATAGTAATTTGATATACTAGAGTGTTTATTATTCTATCTACTATTGGTTTTAGTAACATACAATATTTAATACTCTTCTCTAAGATATACACCAATTACCATTCTCTAATTACTATTCTCTAATTACTATTCTCTAGTTAGTATTCTCTAATTACTATTCTCTAAACAACACTAACCACTAGAATGAATATTAATATTCTGTGAATCTTAATACTGGTTATCCAAAACACACTGTAATTGATTTCACACCTCTGAAATCCATTCTAAATCCTACAATTACTATCATAATACTCCTGATTATAGTTCATACTCATCTATTATACATATAATTTTACACTCTATAACCTCATTCCAACTAGTCTGGCTTCTCTTATATATAAATCTGAATCCAATACTTAGAATTCCAACATTTCACCATATCACACTCTCCTCTTATTATAAACCATATCAACCTTCAGACTCCCAACATTCAAAACTCGTGGACACCCCTCTCTATCCTTCTCTCCAACAACACACTCCAAACAGTAATACGCATCCGCTCCTCCCTCTTTCAAACTCCCATTACATACTATACACCGCTCATAAACAGAACAGTCAGCACAGCACCGCACCTTCACGCTCGGCTTGACGTACGAATCGCACACCGGACACCGCCCGTCGCACTGCAAACACACCCGCGCAACCGTCGTGCCAGGCTGCTTCATACACTGAACCAAATCGTACTGGTGCCGCGACATCTTTTAATGAGATACTTTTTGTCTTAATTTCGGTAATCAAGAGGGCTCTAAAGTAATGCTGCTAAAAGTGTCGAATGACTCCGACGAGTGTTCTATTTGCCTCGAACCAATAAGCGTGTTTGCCACCGTTGGACAATCACCGTGTTGTCTGCTATTTTACCACGACAAGTGCATTTTACAATGGTCGCAACAATCCAACCTGTGCCCAACGTGCCGAAAGAGGTTCCATCTGGTGATCCTTTACAATAGAGAGTCACCAAACAATAAGTATACGGTTGCTGTCAAAGATAAGTTGTTGCCGGTTGAACTGGAGATCCCACTGGAGTTTATTGTACCTGCTGGTGAGGAGATCCCACTGGGAGTGGATGTTGAATTAGAGAGAGAAGTAGTTCAGAGTGCTGGGTTGTGCTGTTTGTGCAGTGATCCGGTTCGTGCTAATGGAATTAGTTGTACCAACTGTCTGCTGGGGTTTCATGTTCAATGTATGGGTAGTGTTGGAGATTATTGGTACTGTCCTATATGTGAGTGTGAGCAGGAATCTCATGTTTCGAGTCTGCTGCGGCGTCGTGCTGCTCCGGTGAGACGCACACAGTCGAGTCGGTTGGTGATACACAACGAGAATGACGAGATTGACGACGATTTCTTGTATGGGAGTGAAGTTTCGCTGCCTCCGGTAATCAATGGGGGGGTTATAATGAGAAAGGAGCAACGAGCGAGGCAGATGTTATCGGTGGATGAGAGAAGAGCATGGGAACTGTTTGATATGGTGCGATTGGATGGTGCAGAGCCAATAAATACTGGAATAGGTCAATCACCTGCTAAAAGGCGAAGAAGAAAGAAGATAACACCGGTGAAAGATGATGTCCCTGTAAGTTCTGATGTTTCTGAAATGGCTGGTCCAAGTCGGATATCCAATTTAATAAGTCAATTGAAACGGAATGGGCCTTCTTCGGGGGTTGTATATGGAGGTGTGGGTAGTACGATATCACAACAATCTACAGCACAAGCATCTCCGTCGTATTCTCCGTCTACGTCGCCGAGATCAACCTCACCGTCTGTATCTCCTGTTCTTTCTCCGCAATCTCCTTCTGAGAAGCCGGTTCTCACACTCCAACACAAGTCTGCCGTTCAGCGAATAATACGAGACCGGCTCAAGCCGTTGTACAACACGCAAATTGAGACTGAGGAGGAATTTATAGCGATCAACAAACGACTCCTGCGGAAGGCGTATGGGGTTATAATTGAGAGGTGTTCGATCGAGGGGGTATTGGATCGGGGGTTATTGGATCGGTTGTTTTCTGTTGAGTTGGGAGAGGTGATTGGGGGGTATTTAGAGGTTGAGATGAGGGATCTTTAGTATAAGATTGAAAATTTATTAAAGATTTGAAGAATTGAATCTTAATATTTGAAGTACCAGAATTTAAAGTATTCTAAGGTTTAAAGTATCCAGAATTCTCAAGTTTTAAGTACGTCAAGAATTCTAAGGTTTTAAGTACTTCAAGAATTCTGAGGTTTAAAGTACCCAAGAATTCTCAAGATTTGAAGTATCTAAAGAATTCTGAAAATTTAAAGGACCAAGAGGAGAAGATAAAGTATCTCAAGATGTGGAGTTCAAGAAATAGTGAAAATGAATCTCATGAATTATGAATCTCATGAATTGTGAATTTCTTGAATTGTTAATCTTATCAAGGATCCCCGAATGTGAAGGTTGAATATTAGTGAACCTCATAAGTGGAACATCAAACATCACTGAAATCTCAAAAATTGGTTAAACCTCTCTTTTGGTGTATTTGGGTTGAGAATTCACTAATAATAATAATTCTTGAGTTAGCTCAACTGGAAGGTTCTTCCAATGGTTTTTGGAGGAGAAATCTCAAGAATCAGTAAATTAAAAATTCACCTAAACTGTTAACATGTGCTTTTCAGTCAGAGTTTTCATTCAATTAATACTTGCTTATACCGCTGCTCAGTATAATTGTTTAATGTAAAGGAGAGTTCTAAACTCTTCGATATTTCTAAATAGAGCACTAATATTATCAAATTCTTTTCAATATTTATCGATATCAGAAGTACTATTCTTTAATAAGAACACTATTGTCTGGCAAACTTAAACCTTCATCTAAAGTAAATTGACAAAACCAACAATGAGAAATTTGCAGCCAAAAAGTCCTATTTACCTAAAATTCCATAAACTCAAATCTCATCTTATTATGGAATCTGGCATGAAAATCTGTTTAAACCTTCATCTAAAGTGAAGTAAAAATCATCACCAATAAATTGAAAATTTTATAAATTACAATTATACTTATATATATTCTAATATATTTTATCAATTGCTTATTTAACGAACTTTTATGTTTATCTTAATCATTTAACTTCAGTAATCAATACTCTAGATTATCTCCTTCTTGGCCCCTTAGGCTTATTAACCCTAAGAGATTTCCCACTAACTTCCTCATCCCCCCCACTCAACCCACTCAATTCCAATTCATCCAATTCACCAACCTCAAAATTCTTTGCAATCTCAATCCCAAACTCAGAACTCAATTGCTTCAACAACAGAAGTTTACTCGATGCATACAACATTCTCTGCTTAACCTTCGACCCAGATGGACAACTATAAATAAAAGCATTGCCTTTTCCATAATTGTACAAACTATATTGTGGTCCCTCGATAACCAGCTCCAAGGCCCCTATCAAACCATCCACCTCAACACTAAAAACCTTCTTCAACGAAATCAGCTCATCATTCTCAATATTGAAAAGAATCAACTTCTTCTCTTCCAAATCTCCAAGCTCCTTCTTCAAATCTTCTGGGAACGTATACAAGTTCTTTCTCTCAGAATCCATCCGAGCCAAAGGTTTCTTGTATCCACCCAAAGTCAAATCTTGAATGGAATTGATTTGAGCCAATACCTTTTCATCTTCAGTTAAAGGAGCCTCAGTAGATTTAAGTTGTTTTTGATAATTCTCATACGAAAGTTCATCCAACTCAGTCCACGCAAAGGTGGTGGGAAAGTTACCACCAAGAGAAGTAAGTAAGGTGTTCTTAGATGAAGCATAAAGCATCTTATACTTGATAGGAGCAACATCCGGAATGAAACTCACGAAAATACTCGTGGGTCCCAGTTTAATAATACTATAAGAAGGTTGAGGATATTCTTTCTCAACAAACTTGTTCAATTCATCAAAGGCAGTTTTCAAATCACCACCAATAGTATGATGATCAACAAGTTCAGTATAATCATCTGAGATTTTGATGACTAACGCACCTTCCTGGTGGTTTTTGAAAGCTTCCAAGAGCGATTTCGATGCGGTGATACCTGAATTGGCGGACATTATTTGATGATAAAGATTTAAGATAAACGATCAAAGATTTTAGACATGAACTTTTTAGGGTCGTTTATTGGGGGAACGCCCAATTATAAGCAACCAGAGGGAAGTGTTCAGATCGAGTCACTTCAATACTTGTTTAAACGGCTTCGTATTAATAAGTTAGCTTCACAGATTAAAGATGGTGGTTTACGATGGGTCGAGGAATTCGATGAGGATACAAGAGAAGACCAAAAGTATAATGTTGATCAATTTAAGCTGGATTTTTTGAATGATGAGTATCGAGTATTGGTGGATTTTATGAAGAATAAGTTTAGAGCTTATTGTATTTTGACACAACCTACTGAAGCCCATTTACGAGATGGTAAAGATAGAAGGATTAGTAGATTCAAATTTGATTGTATTCCATTGAGTGGAATTACGGTTGATGAGTTGTGTAATCTATTGGTTGGGCTGGATATATATGCTGAGCATGAACTTGGAGTTCGTGTTAGGTATAAGCATGCTTTTGCAGCTATTGAGAAGAATACTGGGAATGTGAATATGTATTCGAAATTGAGTTTGAGTGAAGAGGAGCGTGCTGGGATTATAAGGGGGTATTTGACGAGGGTAGCTTTTAATGTTCAATTGAATAGGATTTATAAGGAGCATTTAAGGCGAAAGATTGAGACACCAAGGCTGGTATCACCTAGGAGGGAAAATAAAAATGATGTTGTTAGTTCGCCTAGGAGGGACAATAAAAATGATGCTATTAGTTCGCCTAGAAGGGAATTGAATAAAATTGATGCTAGTTCACCTAGAAGGGAATCTTTGACCAAAGTTGATACTAGTTCACCTAGAACTTTGAATAAAATTGATACTAGTTCACCTAGATCTTTAAACAAGATTGATGCTGCTAGTTCGAGACTTGACTTTTCAGTGAGGTTATCACCTCAGAAACAAACCTCAAGACCAGGGTCTCCTGAATTGAGACCATCTCCGGAGTTTCGGGTTCCTTCGTCACCAAAACTTGTGAAAAAGCCTTCTGTTACACGGCTCAGACTTGAGGAATTGTATAATCCAGTTGCGTCTCCTCAATCTCCATTGCAATCTCAAGTGTCTCCAATTTCGCCTCTGAATGAAGAGGAGGTTGATTCTGAGTTGTTGGAGAAGTGTAAGCTTGGTGTTTTGGATAGGTTAAAGAAAGAGAAGGTGAAGATTCGTGAAGGACTTAATTAGGTGGTGTTGTTCAGTTCAGAGTCTAGACTAATTAAGTTGGATCTTTATGGCTGACACTAATTTGAAATTAGTAGTCATGACTAGTATTGATACTGTGATATTGTTCATCAACTAATATTGATACTGTGAAATTCATGAACTAATATTAATACTGTGAATTTTTCATCAACTAATATTGATACTGTGAACTACTCAAGTACTAATAGTGCAAACAACTGCATTGACTAATCTTGAACTAATGTCAAATTAACATTCTAGGAATCTGAAATCCTGTGAAGTTAACTCATGACTAATCTTAATTTACGTGAAGTTAACTCATGGACTAATCTTTATTTACATGAAGTTAACTCATGGACTAATCTTGATTTACCTGATGTTAACTTTCATAAACTAATCTTGAATTATTGTGAAATTAACACTCATGATCTTGAATCCCAAATATTAAAACTACTGTGAAATTAACATTCATGAACTAATATTGAAACTGTGAAATATTCATGAACTTTGATGAAATTATGATGTTAACATTCATAACAAATAATGAAATTATGAAGTTAACATTCTTAACTAATGTTGAAACTACTGTAAAATTATCAATAACTGAATTAATGTGAAATAATTTAATGTATATAGTATATTTATATTTGCAACCAAATCACGTGTAACCAAATTTTCATCAACCATAATGCTCAAGACACTCAGGCCCCGTCACTTGACCATCAATCGCTACTTCACTTCCTCCAGTCTCAGAAACAACCTCTTCGGTGGTAAGGTTGTCCCTGGTTCAGGCCAGGGCTTGGAGGCTCCAGGTGGAAAATCAGAAACACTGTCTAACCCAGCAGACTTGTTCAAAAAGAATGATATATTGATGTACTCAGATAAACCAAGAAACTACATTGAATCGGTCAAGGAAAACGGCTACTACTTGGCGAGCAATATCTTAATCAAGTCACCTAACAAAGAAGGTCAAATTACAGGAGCATTACTTTTGGAAAATGAAGCATTTGAAGTGAATTTGGATAATGATGCGTATAAATTGGTGAATGGGTTTATAGTTGAATTCAACCAGGAGCTGATACTTCAGATATTTAAGCAGATTCATCCAAAGCCGGAGATTATGGTTATTGGATTGGGGAAGCAATCTCGAGTTTTGAGTGAGGCCAACAGGAGGTTTTTCCTGGAGTTGGGGATACAATTAGAGGTTGGTGATTCTAACAATGCTGCGAAGGTGTTTGATTTATTGGCTACTGAGCGTCCGAATGTTATTGGGGGGTTATTATTACCACCTAATGTTTGAGGAAATGTGGTTAGCAAATGATTAGGGAGATAAAATGGTTTAACAAATTATTGAGATGTTAGATGATTAACAATTGAGATGTTAAAAAATTAACAAATGAGATGTTAAAAATATGAATTGAGAAGTGAGATTAACAAATGAGATTTGAGATGACTTAAACAAATGAGTGATTTGAGTATATAGTGAGTAATTTCAGGACTTTTCTGAATTCAGATAACGGAATAATGTATATAGAATAAACTGTAAATGATAAGAATTGTCACTACTAAATATCTAACCTTATCTCTTCATTTTATAACGTATGGTATAATTTATTGTTTTCCCCACCTTTTACTACATTTTCCAATTTTTTGTTAAAATTATAAATTAATGGTTGCAAATTTTATAACCTACATATTAATTATTTGCATTATGTTCATTATTCATCTTTCACTCTCCACTTGAAACGTCAAATTGATTGTCCATAGTTGAGTGGACTAACCAAAATTTGTTATCCCTCAAATTGTTATCATCAGATTATTATCAAATTGATTGTTCACTAATTAACCAAAATTGAATTCAGTAACATTATCCATCAGCTTGAATTGACTAACTTAACCAAACTTGAATTGTTACTGTACTTGAATTAGGTGAAACTACTTGTATTAGTTCAAAATTATTGTTTTCCACCAATTGTTAACTTGAATTGGAATTGTTTTCCACCAAATTAATTTAACCAGAATAAATCAATTAACCAAAATTGTAGTAAATTATTCAAGTATTATCAACTTGAGTTTTCAATTATTATCAACTTGAGATTTCAAGTATTATCAACTTAAAACTCCTAAACCTTTAGTACTCAAATATCTCCAGACTTCTGATTCCTCATCTGTGGTGGCATCATTACACCCAGTGTATTAATTCCAACCATTTGGTTCTGATAATTCATGTACTGCTGCAGCAGCTCCGGACTCTCATAATGATAATTAAGAACTCTCTGGTTCTGCGGAGTCGAAACAACCATCATCATAGGTTTCTCCCCAGATGGTAACGTCTGCGACGAAGGAGCAGAATGTGCCTTTGGATGTGGAGGTGGCATAAACTGCTGAGAAAGAAACATACTATTAGCCATCGCTACCGATTGCGGAGACGTCTTATTATCCAAAAAGTACTTGGAATTCGGAGTCAGTGATATCCCTCCAATCTCAAACAGTGAATGGTCAGTAAGATTATGATGACTTGTGTTCATTCCACTAGTATTCATCAGATTACTCAGTATAATACTAAGCTCTTTACTGGAGTCGTGTGACACATTGGGATGAAAAACAGGAGGTTCTACCTTCTTTTTAGGTGCAACTTTCTTCTTATTTGGTTTATTCACCAAAGCATGTACATCTGTAAATACAATCTGGAACTTGTTCATTCCAGCTTGCATACGATTACGACCATTTCCAGTAGAATTAGTTCTGAACGCATTTCCCGCTTTTATCTTTGATTTAGGTTTGTTCTTCTTCTTTTCCTGGAATACTCCCATCATGGGTTTATTCTCCTCCAAAGGTTGTTTGTTTGGTGTTGGTGATCCCGGTGCCTTTTTAGGCGACTCGTCATCACCATCGTCCTCTTCGTCGGTTTCGGTATCAACTGCTTCTTTACTTGGTGAAGGTGATGATTTGACAGCAGATGATACAATTACAGTGGTGGGTGAGGAATCCGGAATCTGCTTCGCTGGAGTCGAATACTTCAAGTTGAGCCTACTTGCAGCTGGTGTAAGACTATTGGAAATATCATTTAACACCTTCTTCGAAGGTGTTTGAAGATAGTACTTTTTAGGTGCATCCTGTTCATTATTCTCCTTATCCTCATCGTCATTCTCCGAGTCGGTTTGAGCAGCTTGTGCTCTTGTGGATATCGACAATTTATGTGGTTGTCGTGGTGGAGTGTCCAACGCAGTTATTGACCTTTTTACAGCAGAAGCACTGGTACCAAAAAGTCCCAGCGACTTGAGTTTCTTCTCGCTTCCAAGTCTGAACTTGGACGGCGTGATGGTATCCATTTCACGAAGCGGAGTTCCTCTAATAGGCGAGTCCATGAAAAAGTCCGTCAAATGAAGCGTTTTATCATGGAACGGAGTGATGTTACTAAGTTGATGTTGAATCGAATTGAATGATGCCGAAGGAGGACCATGACTGGAAGTCCCTGCTCCACCAATATTGTGAGTTAAGAATGGTGTCAAGTTGAGACCTTGTGAATAATCTACTAATTCTTGTTGATTAAGCATGTTTTTGTTTGGTGTTGAATTGAACGAAAGAAGTTGTTCGTTAAAGTATGTTTTTGATATTAATGGAGTCCAACCTGTGAATCCAGGGACCACTGTCTGTCCACTATTACTTTCACTTCTCTCAATACGTCCATCATTCTTTGTATTCTTCTTTTTTGCCGAACCTTCATAATACTCCCTTGAAGGTGACAACTGGAGGAAGTCGTTTGACATTATAGTTGATATTTGCTTGTTGATTTTTGCTTCCTATTCCTAATCCCTGACTTACTATATCTATACTGTTCTTCAGTATTCCCTTCTTTTCTTTCCTATTATCTATCTTTCTTCCTTATTTCTCCCTCTAAATTTCTTCCTCTAAATTTCTTCCCCTGCCTCAAAATATCAAAACTTTCCTAGGGACCAACGTCAATAATTGCACTTAAAGAACACTATAATGCACAAACCTGCCCGAAAGGAACGAATCAAGACCGAATACCAACAAATCACAAACATAACGAACTAAAAGTCGTGTCTTGTGTCATGTTTTACTGAAATTGTAAACATGGGACTGTGAAATTGTAAACATCTAGTTTGCGGGTTGCGACCGTTGACCTAGATTCTCAGGGTTCGGTGGGGTGGATTGTGTGTGCTGTGGGTGTCATCCTGTGGAATCTTGGATGACTACCTGGTTTGTGGAGTTTATTTGAGTGACCTTTGTTTTTGATTGGCTCATAATTGTTCTTTAAAATGTTCGGTGCTTCGAGATTTCTTCTGCAATTTTGTCGTGTTTTCTTGTGTGTCGGGGTTAACTTGGTTTATGCAATTTTTGGTCTAGGTTGCTGTGGTATTGGGAGATGAAATTGTAGAGGACAAGGATTTTTAGTGAATTCTTTAATAATTGGGTTTATGGAGTTTTAATGGACTTTATGGATTCTTAATGGACTTTATGGATTCTTAGTGGATTTTATGGACTCTTAATGAACTCTTGATGGACTCTTAATGACTATTAATGGACTCTTAATGACTCTTTATGGACTCTTAATGCCCTTTAATGAACACTCTAAAAAGTGATTATTACATTTGAAGATTAACAAGGATTCTAAATATAAAATTACTAACAACTAGGAGAATTTGAGAAAAAGAATATAATAGAGAGATATTCGAGAGTGAGGTAATACTATCCCAATTACTCTCAACCCTTTCATTTAGCTAAAATCAGACTTTACTCCATTTTTATTTCTCCACATCTTATTAATCTTTACTAGTGAAATTTGCTAAAGTCTTTTTTTAGACTTTTGCAGCCAAATGGTGCACTTATTTATGCAAGATTGTCAGGAGACAGTGTGATTTTAGTTAGATTTAAATGTTTAGGATCTTAACTGTAATAAGGTTTGGAGTGGAGGGTGGGTTTTGTATGGAATGTTAATGATGACCACTCTTGTTTCTGAAGAACAGAAAAATATACTGATATACATTTCCCATTCACTTAATATTTGCACTAAAGTTTACTCTATGCTTTCTTGTATACTCTATGCGCACTTGTGTACTCTATGCGCACTTGTGTGGGTGAGGTGTTTAGATAGTTGACACTCCAACTCAAAGTATAAGAAGTCAAACCAATATAGACAAGAAATAACCAATATATGAGAATAATAACCAACCTATGACCAGAAATAACCAATCTATGAACATAAGAAAAATCCACTCTATAAGTAAAAGATACTTACGGCCCGCACTTTCTAAGCCATACTACTTTCCCCTCTCAACCCATAGTCAATCATCACCCAAGTGAAATCACAACCAAGAAGAGTGAAATCCAGAATAACAAAGTTCCCCAATTATGTATTGTAGATCTAAACTAGAAAAAAGCCAACTAGTTGCATCGAGAATCACCAACCACATTCAATTTAACCCTCAAAAATCAAACAGTTTACATCCTCCCCTCCATTTTAATCTCATTTCTTCTCGTAATTTGGCTGCAAATACATACAGGAATTACGTGCAGTTTGACGTGGAGACGTCAAATTTAATACTCCCAAATTTGGAGAATGTTAAACTTGAATGTTGTGATGGAGACGCTAAATAAGAGGATGTAACTAGCAAGGTAAAGGTTGCAATAGTCAAATAGTTAAAAGTGTGGGGATCTAAATGAAAAATACAATCCAATCAGAACAACCCAACTGACAACACACTACCAACTTAACAACACTCAGCCGTCTAATTTATAGTTGAAACTACAACAATTCAAGCCACAATTGTACCGAAAAAGCACTTTGGGTTCGATGCTTAAGCCATTCACTCACGTCAGGGGACATTTATTCCCAATTCAGTTAACCAGCATCGAGTTTTTGTGATCTCGGGGAATCGAATATTCTCTAATCCAGATTAAGAGTCAACTCGAGGAAAAAAAAAAAAAGCCTCCGCCCTTAAAAATTAATCGTCAATTGGGCCCCGCAAAGTTCGTTCATGTTGAAATTGAGATCCAATGTCTTAAGATTACAATCTCTACTTTATCTACTTAATCACTCTCCTACATTATACTAGCACATTCATAAAATGTATTAATCAAAACAACATTACAAGAATTAAATCACAAGCTTTTCTTTTAAGCAGCAACACCCTTTTGCTCATCGTCAGCCCATTCCTGTTCGGTAACGTGCAAGTTGTCAGCCTCATCGGCCAAGTCGTCAACGTCATACTCTTCATCCTCGTGTGCGGCCAACGACAAGGTTGGTCTGACGACAGCCAGGTCAAAGGTCCAGGCAGCCAAGGCATTCTCAGCATCAATGATAATTTGCTTAGAAGCCTCGTAACCGTCATAGGCTGGTCTGGTCTCACCTGGGGTGACAGGAGATTCGTCCAACAACTCCAAAAGAGCCTTACCGTAGCCAGCAATAAGCGCAATCTTCTCCGAGTGCTCGCGGATCGAGTCAAATTGGTAGTTGAAGGCAGTCTTCAACTTTTCTCTAGTAATGTTGGACAACTGCGCCTCGGCAACCAACGACTCGGCCTCGGCTCTAACCAACTCCTGCTCCAAAACGTTAATCTTTGGCGATTGTGGGTCCTTGTACTTGAGGTAAGCAATCTGGTCGGTAATCTTTTGCTTTCTGTCTCTAGAAGGTTGGACAGAACCTTCAATGTCTCTGATCGACTTGACAGTGATTCTGTATTGGTCATATCTGTCGATAAATTGGTCTTCCAACTCACCAATCTCGTAGATTAAAACACCCAACTTGTCGGTGATGTCGGAAATGTCGTCGTCGTTGGCCTCACCCCACAAGGACAATTGCTTTGCAACCTCCTTACGCTCTCTGGCGGTGATTTCGATGGATCTCATCAAGTTCTTCTCCATCTTGATCAATTGTGCCAACTTTCTCGACAATTCGGGGCCCAATGCTCCAGCCGCCGACTTGCGGAAACTGTGAGAAATAGAGCCCTTGCCAAAGAATCTCGACTTGGTAGACGAAGGTGGTGGTGGTGGCGATTGCAATTGGGCAGCAGTAGGTGCTCTCTGGGATCTAAGCGAGTAAGTTCTGTGCATGGCGTTTGGGGGGTTTTGCTTTATGGAAAAGAAAAAGGTGTGTATTTATAAAAACTGCTGGTGAAATTTCACAATTTAAAGAATTTAAAGGGGGAGAGCAACGATCTTTTGTGTTTTTTTTTTTTACTTAAATGATACGAGGAAAGAACAGGACGTGTTTACTGGTTGGATGTTCTACCCGGGGATTCCGCAGAAGTAACTTTACTTACTTGACAACAACCGAGTTCTACTCTCCTTCCTCAGCCGTGGTTCTTCTCTTTCTCGTCCCTTTCGTTGCTATCTCGGTCATGAAATTCCCTTTGTATACAAAATGCACAAATTTGTAATAATTAAGCCTTAATGAGCCAGCCATCAAGAGCTCGTGTCAAACGCGGCGCGGTGCTGGTTATTGGTTACACTGTCTACATATTGGTCTACCAAGTATTCTCTTGTATTCTCTTGTATTCTCTTGTGATCTACAACTTAATTGATTTTGTAAATCCAACAATATCCAACCTTTTCTCTCTTTATCTCTTTTCCTAAACACGATTGGTTAATCCCAATTTGTATTCGAGTACTTCTCGTGTAAACGCAAAGGACGCACTTTGCACCGCCATTCGGACAGCCCGGAGCTCCTCCTCGCACAAAAAGGCACAAACAAGACTTCTTTGCCTTATCTGCATGGTTGTGAGCAAGCTGATGTCATTATGACATCAAAGGTTTCTAGAAACAATAAGAAGAGTGAATTGAAGAGAATGGTCTTGCGGTTGATTTCTGGATTTGACTGGATTTGACTAGTTTTTTCAAACATAAGGTACTTGTGCTTGATGGTTGTTACTTGAGTTATGCTTACTTAATGTTATGCTTATTTGATGATATTATACTTATATTCTTATCTTGTCTTTTGGCTGCAAGAATGGGGTGTGATTACGATTTAGATTAGAATACAATGTGAAGGTGGAGATGAGTGGTATAGAAAGAATTTTAGGGACCAGAGAGAATCCTTTATATTAAAGCAAAACTGATAATATTTGATTAGATCACAATAAGATGACAGAAAATTGGAAGTTAAGATTAGAATGAAAAGTACTATGTGAATCACAATAGTTTGATTCACATCATCATATTTGACAGTAATCTGGGGCTCTTAATTTATGATTCTTTCTTAACATTCTCTATGATTTATTTCTTAACATTCCTATTATGGTTCCGTATGACTCCTTAACAAGACTTTTGAGAACCTAACTTTCCAAACACTACCTTTCGGACGTTCCTAACATTGTAATAGTTTCAGATACTACCCTATCACAATCTGTTGGACTACAGGTCTAAACTTTGAATGTAGTTCAAAACGGTAAAAAGAATAGGTCCATAAATAAAAAATACTTCAATTAGACTTGAATTTATATTTAGATAATCAAATTGATTATGATATTCATAATTGGAATTAGGCATTGATTCATTAGACATGATATTCTAGCACTTCATTTGGAATTGATATTGATTCATAAGACTTGTTATTCATTTAGACTTGATATTCATATAATTAGACTTGATATTCATATATGTAGACTACTATTCATATATTTAGAGTTGAAATTCATATAATTAGACTTGATATTCATATATGAAGACTTGATATTCATATTCTCATTTAGACATGATATTCATATTCATTTAGACATGATATATATTCAGACTTGATGTTCATAGATTTAGTCTTGATAATACTTTACTTAAATATGATAATCATATATTTAAAGCTGATATTCATACATTTAGACTTGAGATTCATACACTCATATAATAAACTGATAGTCAATTATTACACTTATTAAACGTGATATTCTGATCCTTCACTTCTTGATATTCATAAAGAGAACCCCAGATCACAAACTTCACTCTAATACATCACTCTTATTTTCGGATAAATTCTCCGGGCTCAAATATATTCTTCAATAATCTTCACTAATATCTTTATTTATTTAACAAAACTATCCTCAAATCTAATCATACACACTCATCCCATCACCCATTCACCTATAAATCATAAATCCCAAATCATAAATCATAAATACCTCATCCGTTGACTCACCCGTTATTCGCTCATTGTATATTTTCAGCCTTTTCCGCATCGCTAAATTTTCATTTCAAATCACCATGAAGTTCTTTCGTCTCTATAATGACCTCCTTCAGAGGCGGCCGTTCTCGACCAATATGTTCACAACAGGCCTCTTCTTCGGTAGCGGTGACTTGCTAGCACAGTCGCTTTTCCCCCATAAAGACGAAAACGACAAACCAATACAAGGCTACCACTACCCTAGAACCTTACGTGCAGTCATTTACGGATCCTTCTTCTTTGCACCAATGAGTGTTCTCTGGCACTTCAAAACACTCCCCACGCTCAAGTTCCCCTTTCTCAAGGCCGCCACGCGTGAGCGCTGGTTGAACTTGCACCCAAAGAGACTCCATTTAGTGGACACGCTTTACCGTGTTTCCTTAGACCAAATGTTTGTGGCCTCGTTTGTGTGGATCCCAATGTACAATATTGTTATGGTTACGTTGGCCGGGTACGAGAACCCACTTCAAGTTGCACGTCAGAAGTTGGAGACGAACTGGTTGACCGTTTTGAAGGCCAGTTGGACCGTTTGGCCGGGATTCCAAGTTTTCAACTTTTACTTTATTCCAGTACAATTTAGAATCGTAGCTGCAAATTGTTGGTCTGTCATGTGGAACTCGTTTTTGAGTTTCATCCATAATACTGCTGGTCACGGTAAGGGCTCTGGGCATAAAATAGAGGAGTTACTTGATATAGAGGATGATAAGCAGGAGATTACAATGGTGTATGATTAATTGGTATTTATTAGAAATTTAACAAATTTAAGAAATTTAAAATTTAGTAGTATGGTGTGATTTTATAAATAAGGTTTTTGATTTATTATACTTAATGATTATTGAGGTTGATTTTATGATTGTTGTATATGAATTGATAAATTATTACGATTGATATTTTGAGTTTGTTTATTAACTACAATTGATAAATATGATTAAAAGTTATAATAAATACGAATGTAATTAATAGAGTTGATTTAATACGGTTTTGAAGACATTAGAAAAATCATATAATACATTTCAATGAAAATCATATATTTAATTCATTGAAAATCTTATATTGAAAATCTTATCTGAATATCAGTAAAAATCGATATTGAATCATACAAAACAAATCTTCAATTCATCAATATGCTCCGCTGGTACACTTTATCCCTACAGAAAAGACCCCTTATAACGAACGTATTAACATCTGGAGTCCTCTTTGGAACCGGAGACGTGCTAGCTCAATCCATCTTCCTGTCTAAAGAATACGACGTCGCAAGAACAGCAAGATCCATGATCTTCGGATCGTTGGTTTTCGCTCCAATAGGTGATAAATGGTACAAGTTTCTAGCCAGAGTCGGTAAGACACAACTGGGGGTAGGTGAGTTTGGTGCGCTTGTGGGGAGAGTCGCGGCAGATCAGCTCTTGTTTGCGCCTTTTGTAGCTATTCCCATGTACTTTGGGGTAATGACTGTGTTGGAGGGTAAACCTGACCAGATCGAAAAGAAGGTTAGAGGAGAATGGTGGGAAACAGTGAAGGGGAATTGGAAGGCATGGCCGGCGTTTCAGTTGTTCAATTTCTGGTTTGTTCCGGTGGGGTATAGGTTGGCCTGTGGGAATGTATTTGCGATAGGATGGAATTGTTATTTATCGTGGAGGTTGAATAAGAGTGATGATTAGAATACCCATGATGTGTACATCATTGATTGTGGTGAACCGGTAATGGTTAAAATTGCATATTAGATGAACATTTGATAGAATTGAGTTTCAATTATTTGTAGCTCTTAATTATTTCATAATTAACCAATTATTGTTAATGACTTTTAATTGAATATCTAGAGGCGGATTGATTTGAATTTAGAATATAATTTGGATGCTCTCGAAGATGAAAGTCAATAGTTCTTATCATCAAACATTAGACCCGAAAAGAATAAAAATTTAGTTACCCCAGATTTAATTATTTCCAGAAAAAGTACCAATATGGTTTATAATTTGCAGCCATTTTAACAATTAGTTGAAACTAAACAATAATCTTGCCTTCGAAAGTACTTAGATAAGACTAATAAGAAATGGTTAGTATGAGAAATAGAGTAGAATATGATTACAAGACAATCTCTCATATATGCTGCTTGTTACTTAACTTTGATTTATTTTACTTCAAAGAACTTGACAAGGCATTAGATCGTTAATAAATCGTTAGAGCGCAAAGAGTACGTTTAGTTAAACTATTTCCAGATAATGGATCTTCTAGGTTACTTTTCCAAACCCATAATCGTTGCAGAGACAAGTATTCATGTGAATTGACAATGATGAATGCCAGTAATTCCGTTAGCAGAGGAGCTTTCCTATGGTTTCTGTTAGATTACAAAATGACTGCAGCCTTTAGATGGTAAAATAACATGAATTGATTGCAAATTACAAGGATGATGATATGAACACTCAGGACTGATATTAGTGGTATTAAGTGGTATTAACATTCTAGTGATATTAACGTACTAGTGACATTAACATACTAGTGATATTAACGTACTAGTGACATTAACATACTAGTGATATTAACATATTAGTGATATTAACATAGTGATATTAACATATCAGTGATTTTAATACAATTGCATTACATACTCTATATTAACATACTATTGTTATTAATATATCGATATTATCACAGATATAACATACTAGCAATATACCACTAAACAAGATTACCAAAATTTACCCTACATACACACCCTACATACACTTAAACCACCAATATCTAGATATACCCGCTGTTGCTTGTAATACTCTAAGCTATGTATAATCCTTTAAGATTTCTTATTGTTTCTCGCGAATTAGTTAACAATCACAAGACTCAAATTGGAAGGTGCAATCAACTACCATATCTCCTAACTAGTATACGCATTCGGGTTAAATCAATTCACAAAACTAAGACCCTTGGCCCACACCATCTCACCTTCTTTCACTTCCCAAAAATAACATAACCTCTCGTCAACAATCGTCATAACAAAGTCATAAGGATTTTTTACACCAACATATTTACGTCATAATGAAGACTATCTAATAAAGAATATCAAATACGAAAATCCAATAAGAATATCTAATAAGAATATCTAATAAGAATATCTAATAAAGAACTATCCAATATATAAATATGCAATACTCCATTCAAACAGTATAAATACCAAACGTAGTAGCTTATAGTATAATTAATATCCTAAATCCCAGTTGCAAATTCCGCACAAAAACACAACCTCCACCTAGCACCACTTTCTACTCCTCATCCACCTCCACTTTATGTCCAGTTTTCAAATCTCGGACTATTACACGATATTCATCATTCTTAAGCACACCCAATAGATCTTTTACGATCTTACTGTACGTTAATTTAATAGGTGGACATTATTCCTGATAGAATGATAGAATTAATCTTGATAGAATGATAGTAGAATTAATCTTGATAGAATGATAGTAGAATTATAGATAGATACGAATAGATCAATCTAAATATATATCTGAATATCAACCTAAATTCTAATACTACTCCATTCTATATCTTCTATTGTTTTACTAGACAATTTCATCACGTTCCAAATTTCATTTACGTCACTGTTGTTCCTCGACCCGGTCACCATAAGTTAAACCTCCACCACCATCCCACCAACCTCTAAACCCACTCTTCCCTATCAACCCACCCATCCTCCCACAACCTCCCTCATTCTTAATCTCCATCCCCCACCTCCCTCACTTTACCCTCCCAAAGCTTCAAACACGTAATTCGCAACAAACTCCAAAAAAAACCCACCAAAATTGTTCGTTTGTTTTTGAGACAGTGTTCTTTTCAAGGCTAATCCCACGCCAGTGCACAATCAATCCGTAACCACACGCCGCTCGATTGAGCCCACGCCACCGCACCACACCCCATTCCAGCTTGTCCCGATAGATTGACCTGCCTGGGAACGCGAACGAGTATTCCTTAAGGACGTCAACAACAAGAACGAAAACACAACCAGAGAGCATTTGAACCACCAAACAGCACCAAAAAGTAACGAACAAACTACTGAACCAGAACATCCACCTTCAAACACACCGTTTCACGATGATGAAAGGTTTCAAGAATAGGCTCACGAGAAACAAGAGCCAGAGCTCGAGCAAGAAGGCCGAGAAGAAGGAGAAGGAGAAGGAAAAGGAAAAGGATAAAAAGTCGAGCAGTTCGAGTACCAAAGTGAGTGGAGGCTCGAAAACAACGCCGCCTAGTCTTTCAAGAAACAATTCTGGAGGGTCACTCAAACTGGGAGCGTCGACGGGGAACAGCCAGCAAACACTCATGGCTCAGACTTCGTCCAACACTTCGTTGAGTAGCTCTTCGCTGAGTTCGGCTACGTCGCTGTCGAAACAGCAACAGAGTCTGGGAACCCAGGGAGTCCAGGGTGAGTCGCCCATAATTACCATAAACGACCAGGAGGCTAATTACCCGGTGACACCAACACCAACGTCGCCGATAACGGTGACGGGAGACAGCACGGCCACCACCCCCAGCGGAGCTGTTGGTGGTGCTGGAGTCAGTGTTGGCACCGGTGTATTGGGTGGAAGTGCTGGTACTGCTTCCACTGGTGTCACCACCAATGTCACAAACAACCCTAGTTCCGTCACCACCAGCTCCACTGGTAGCACTGGAACCACCACGCCCACGCCCATCGAATCCCGCGCTCCGCACTCCTCTCTGACGTCAATCCACCCATTCCAACTCAACCCCAACATATCCTCCCCCAACAAAGAGTCGTTCGACATCGACTTGATTGTCGCGCCCAAACGTCACTCGCTGTCGCGTTTTGAACCTCCGTCCTCAGACCGCTACCAGGAAATCATCAAGTTGCCCAACTTTGACGAGGTGTTGCCCGAAGAGCAGATCCCATTGTTCATACAGAAAATCGACCAGTGCAACATCATGTTTGACTTTGGCGACCCTACGTTTGATTTGCGTGGAAAAGAGATTAAACGTATTACTTTACAAGAGTTGATCCAGTTTATTTCAAACAACAGGTTTAACTACACCGACGAGATGTACAAGCATGTTGTTGTGATGTTCAAGAAGAACTTGTTCCGTCCGATTCCCCCACCGGTGAACCCAGTGGGCGACTTGTTTGACCCGGATGAGGATGAGCCTGTGAGCGAGTTGGCATGGCCGCACATGCAGGCCATCTACGAGTTCTTCTTGCGTTTCATCGAACTGCCTGACTTCCAGCACCAATTGGCAAAACAGTACATTGACCACGACTTTATCTTGCGCATTTTGGAGTTGTTTGATAGCGAAGACCCACGCGAGCGTGACTGCTTGAAAACAACCTTGCACCGTATCTATGGTAAATTCTTGAGTTTACGTAGTTTTATCCGCAAGTCGATCAACAATGTGTTTTTGCAGTTTGTTTACGAGACTGAGAGGTTTAATGGAATTGGCGAGTTGTTGGAGATTTTGGGTTCTATCATCAATGGATTTGCGTTACCATTGAAGGAGGAGCACAAGATCTTTTTGGTGAGAGTTTTGCTTCCATTACACAAGGTCAAGTCGTTGCTGTTGTACCACCCGCAGTTGGCGTACTGTATTGTACAGTTTTTGGAGAAGGACCCCAGTCTCACAGAGGATGTGATTATGGGGTTGTTGAGGTACTGGCCTAAAATCAATAGTCCTAAAGAGGTGATGTTTTTGAATGAAATTGAGGATATTTTCGAGGTGATGGAACCGAACGAGTTCCTCAAGATTCAGATTCCGCTTTTCGCTCAATTCTCCAAATGTATCTCGTCACCACACTTTCAAGTTAGCGAGAAGGTATTGTGCTACTGGCTGAATGAGTACTTTTTGACGTTAATCACCGAGAATGCAGAGGTTGTGTTACCCATAATATTTGCGCTGTTGTACGAGTTGACCAACTCGACACAAGCGGGCATTGAGAATGGAGTGATGAAGAAGAAGCTCCAGGACCTGCCGGACTTGCCAGTTGATGCCAATGGAAACTTGGTTGACTCGGCGTTGGTGTTGCACGATATCAGTCGTGGAATGATGCCGTGCATCAACGACCCCAACCACCCGCACCGCAACTTGGTTCAGATTATGGGTGACGAGGACGAGGACGGGTTTGCAAGCCAGAACACGAGCCAGAACCAAATACAGAAGAACGGCGAGGACGGCAACATGATGGAAGAGGACTTTTACGACACCTTTTCGTCGTTGCTGAATGGACAGCAGAACCCGAACCACGGGCCGGATGCGCGCAATCCGTTTTCCGAGGACTTTACGAGCTTTGAAGAGGGAGGGAACGGCATGTTGCAGCACAACTCGGCAACGTCGAACTGGAACAGACTGATCCACCTGCTTCTGTACGGGGCGTTGAAGGTGTTTATGGACCACAACCCGATTTTATACGACCACTGTACATTATTATATCACCAGTCATTGGAGGAGCAGAGGCAGAGGGAGGCTGCGAGGAGGGAGGGATGGAAGAGGATTGAGGAGTATGTGAAGGGGATTAAGGAGAAGGGGATGATTTCCACGTAGTGGAATTCACGAGTGGAATTTAAAAGTGGAATTCACTTGTGGAATTCATGAGTGAAATTCACAATGGAACATCTCCTTAAACTGGAACTATCCCCCAAAACACCCGAAGTGGTTCACTACACTAAAAATCTACGAGAAATCAAATCTCAAGATATGAGATAAATCTACCAGTTATCAACTCTGGAGAACTCTCGACATCAAAACTCCAAAAAATGCAGAATACCCAAAATGATGAAAAACATCAATCTGCACTCTACAATCCTACAAAATCCAACCACTTTTACCATGAAATCCTGTAAACCCACACCTGACAGAAGATTCATCCAATTCACTCCACCTACCCTAGACAGCATCCAATGTTTTTATTCTTTAGTATTGAATTTGATATGATCATTAGACCTTTGTAGAGTTTTTTTACCCGGATAAAAATTGAGAAAATATATAAGAAGTGAAAAGTTTAGTTTTTATTTAGCATCGACAAACGTAAGTTCGTTTTATACTATGATGATTCTATATTGACGACCATGCTTACAGTGTGGGGTGAGAGCAAATCCTATAGAACCGCTACTCTGAGTATAACTTACTAACAATTAAAGGGTGGAAGTGATAATTTTGTATCAGTGTAGATATAAGGTAGATATCAGAGATACCAGTGGATTATAGTGGTAGATATCAGAGGAGAAGTGAAGGGATTACTTAACATGAATGTAAAAGTGAGTCATAGGGTTGTTTGACGATTCAAAATAACACGCAACAGCTTCAGTGAATGCTGTTGTAAAACGTATTGAAATTACGTAATCAATGAACTGAACACTGACTCTTCAGTGTACAGTCTATACTTCAGAATACTCTGCGTTCTCCAGTGTACTCTGTTCAGATGTTCTCTAGTATACTCTGTTCAGCTGTTCTCTGATATACTCTCCAGTTACTCCTCTCCTGAACTTTCCAATCCCAACTATTCTACCTTTCTCAATCTCATCACAATTTTTACACCAAAACGTCAAATCTAATTACAACCTAACATTCAAATATTACACCAGTATCAACATATCTAAACAACTATCAACATTCTCACAAACACCAATCCAATCTCCTATCATCCAATAATCAATTACCTCCCGTGGAACACCGAGGATCTTCCGATCCTGCAACTCCATTCACTATCTATCTGCAAAGTCTCAATACACAAAAATTCATTAGTAATTTTCGAAGTCAAAATTTTCACGATGCCCCAAATTCATATAAATACTCCAAATCCTCCGAACCTTTCCAGTTTTCTCTTCTTTTTTTGGCAAAGATTGTCCACATTTAATTGGTACTTGTCATAAAAATGGTCTTCGAAGCATCTAAAGCAACCTCATACTTGAAAAACTACTCCAAGAAGGATGGATTGTCGGTCCAACAGTTGATCGACTCGTCCAACTTTGGTGGTTTGACTTACAATGACTTTTTGGTTTTGCCTGGTTTGATTGATTTCCCAGCTTCCGCCGTTAGCTTGGAGACTAAGTTGACCAAGAAGATCACCTTGAAGGCTCCTTTCGTTTCTTCTCCTATGGACACTGTCACTGAAGAAGCTATGGCTATCCAGATGGCTCTTTTGGGTGGTATTGGTATCATTCACCACAACTGTACCGCCGATGAGCAAGCTGAGATGGTCAGAAAGGTTAAGAAGTACGAAAACGGTTTCATTTCTGACCCTATTGTTGTTTCTCCTTCCGTCACCGTTGGTGAAGTTAAGGAAATGAAGGAACAATTGGGTTTCACCTCATTCCCTGTTACTGGTATGTATTATTTGTCAGCCTTTCACTGATGATCAAATTTTTTATTATAACTTTCGTTCTACCGAATTACATCAAACGATGTTGGGGATACTCTATTACTGATGAAAGCGTTCTATTGAACTCATTACTAACAATACAGAAAATGGTAAAGTTGGTGGAAAGTTGGTTGGTATTGTGACCTCACGTGACGTCCAATTCCACGACGAAAAATCGACTCCGATTTCCGAAGTGATGACTAAGGACTTGATTGTTGGCAAGAAGGGTCTTACTTTGGCTGAGGGTAACGAGTTGTTGAGATCGTCCAAGAAGGGTAAGTTGCCTATTGTTGACGAGTCGAACAACTTGATTTCTTTGATTTCCTTGACCGACTTGCAAAAGAACCAGGAGTACCCATACGCTTCCAAGTCTTTTGACTCGAAGCAGTTGTTGTGTGGTGCTGCCATTGGTACTATCCAAGCCGACAGAGAACGTTTGCAAAAGTTGGTTGACGCCGGCTTGGACGTTGTCGTTTTGGACTCTTCCAACGGTTCCTCTATTTTCCAGTTGGACATGATCAAGTGGATCAAGGAAACCTTCCCAAAGTTGGAGGTTATTGCCGGTAACGTTGTGACCAGAGAACAAGCTGCTTTGTTGATTGAAGCCGGTGCCGATGCCTTGAGAATCGGTATGGGATCTGGTTCCATCTGTATTACCCAGGAAGTTATGGCCTGTGGTAGACCACAAGGTACTGCTGTCTACAATGTCACTGAGTTCTCCAACCAGTTTGGTGTTCCATGTATTGCTGACGGTGGTATTGGAAACATTGGCCACATCACCAAGGCTTTGGCCCTTGGTGCCTCGTGTGTCATGATGGGTGGTTTGCTTGCTGGTACCACCGAGACCCCAGGTGAGTACTTTTACAGAGATGGTAAGAGATTGAAGACATACAGAGGTATGGGTTCTATCGATGCCATGCAGCAAACCAAGACCAACGCCAACGCCTCGACCTCGAGATACTTTTCCGAGTCCGACAAGGTTTTGGTTGCCCAAGGTGTTTCTGGTTCGGTTGTCGACAAGGGTTCGATTGCCAAGTTTGTTCCATACTTGTACAATGGATTGCAGCACTCGTTGCAAGACATTGGTATCAAGTCCTTGGACGAATTGAGAGCCAATGTTGACCAGGGTGAGGTTAGATTTGAGTTCAGAACCGCATCTGCCCAGTTTGAGGGTGGTGTCCACGGTTTGCACTCTTATGAAAAGAGATTGCACAACTAGGTGTATATTTAAAAAGGTAAATGTAACGAGAGTGTAGATTCTTGTTGGATTTTTATAGAATAAAAGGGGAATGTATGATAGTGTAGGGAGGGGCATGAGGGGAGGATTGGCTGTGTTTTATGAATTTTATGTATTTGAATGTTACCTATGTATAATAACAAACCTGAATATAACAATACCTATTTCTATGAAAATAAGATTGCCTGTGATATGATAATGAGGCTGCCTAAATGAATACTACCGATGTATATGAAAATTACCTTTAAATGTGAAACAAGAATGCATATGAGTATTGGGTATAAAATCACCATATTGAAAAACATTGCCTACTATATTGAATCACCTATGATTATTCAATGAATATTGACTAACTTTACCAATGTATATTGAAAACCTATTTAAATTGATTTACCTAATGAATATAAATATGCCTCTCCATATTGAATTACTTATTAGTATTAAAATACCTATAATAATGTATAGTATTGAATTACCTATAAAAATGATAACTTATAATATTGAATATGATTATTAAACTATGATATTGAATAACCTATGAACATTGAATAATCCATGAACTTTGAATTACCATAATATCGAATAACCTATAATATTAACATATGAATATTGAATATAATACCCCCCTAAGTATTAAAAAGAACCTATGTTGTGAATAACTTATATAACCCATGTATTGAATAAATTCACCTAAATAGAAAAAATCAACTATAGTGAATACTCACCTATAAGGAATAAACTAACCAATAATTAATAAACTCACCTATACCGAATAAACTCTATTAAATAAACTAATCTATATCGAATAAAATTATCTATATTTATTGAATAAATCACCTTTATCTTATAAAATCACTTACATTGAATAACTCACTTACTTCTAATAAAATCACAATAAAAATTCCTTATCACTCTTAATCGATCATCAATTTCAAATAATCATGAACAGAATACAACCAACCCAACACTCCCAAAACGCAAACACTAACTTGGACCAGGACTTGTCCAACTCAAGACAGGTCAAGTACCAGCAGAACCAAGAAGAAGTCAAGCAATACTTGCAAACAGTTCTCCCCGACGTAAAAGCCAAGTACGATTGGCAGCTTGATCTTATGGAATTGCTTCACGATGGCGCTATTTTATGCAAGCTTGGCTCGAAAGTGATACCGACGGGCCCCTGTAAAAAGTACAAGAATTCTCGAATGCCGTTTGTGCAGATGGAAAACATCCTGTTCTTCTTGCAGACGTGCAATTCGATGGGACTTCAGCACGATGAGATATTCCAAACGGTTGATTTGTTCGAGCTGGCAGATCCGTACCAGGTGGTTGTTACGTTGATGTCTTTTAGTAGGTTAGCAAACAGGGTTAATGGAGTTGACTTTCCTATAGTGATTGGACCTAAGGTTGTGAAGACCAAACCTCATGTTCCTGTAAAGCCATCGAAATTGAGAGTGTAGGATTTACGAGTATGGCTTGGCGTTTTAGGGAGTGGTAATATGGTATATTCTATATTTATAGTATAATAGTATTATAGTATATTGGAATTTCTGTATTATAGTAAGGAATAGGTTTATTCTGTATTTTAAAGTATAATGGTATATTGGTATATTGGAATTTCTATATTACAGTATATTGGAATTACGGAATCACTGGTATATTGGTATTTCTGTATTATAGTATATTGGTATTTCTGTTTTATAGTATATAGGCATTTCTGTATTATAGTATATTGGTATTCTGTATTATAGTACATTTGTATTTCTGTATTATAGCGCATTAGTATTTCTGTATCATAGTATATTGATCTTGTAGTATTTCTGTATCAATATATTGGACTGTGGTATTTATGTATGGTAAATTAGTATATTCGGTAATTTACATTTTATTCTATGGTATATTGGTATACATTGGCATATTCTGTATATTAAGTAAATGGTATATTAAGTAAATGGTATATTAAGTAAATGGTATATTATGGTTTATTGGTATATGAAAGTCAACGGTATTATACCATACTATGACATTTTGATTCTATTTTCTAAACACCACAGTACATTCTCAGGAATTCTATTAAACTAGAAATTTTAGATATCTACTATTCTATATTCTAGACTTCTCAATCTTAAAATAAATTGCATTTACGCCTCACCTTCATCAACACAAGACCCCTGATCAAGAAAAACAAACAGTTTGTGAGATGAAAGGGAATGAAATTCGCTAAAGGTGTCAATTTACAAGTCTGCCTCACAAAAAGCAAACAGATAAAATAACGGTTGAGCAAAGGAGTATATGCACCTGCGTGGACAAAATAAACATCGTATGTTATTATTCATGATATGTTGCTGTCTGTTGTGTATTCTTCATTTTGAAGTCTTGAAGACACTTTGATTTTTTTGTGCTTAATTTGCAACCATTAATAGAATATAGATTGGATGGAGTGCCCAGACTGTTGGAGGATTAGAAATCAGGTCGATAATTTGTGCTTTGAAGGGATTCAAATTGGAGGATTAGTGGATTTCAAACCGCGGTTTGGTAGAGTTAACCTGTTCAATAAGTGATATTGCTTTAGAAAGGTGAGAAATTGATAAAGTATGGTCAAACCATTTCTTTTTGAGAATTCTTACCATGAATTCCTATCACTTTATCGTCCATCCTTTATCAGCCATCTTCATCAACCATCCTTCTACAACCATCCTTCTACAACCATTCTACTTCAACCATTGATACCCTTTGTCTGATCCAATCAAATACCATTACATAAGCATCTTTACCTGCACTCCCCATCTCATTTTTATACCAACTTTTTTTAGAGATGAGCTGAAAATTCAAGTCAGATAGATCCAAAAATCTCAGACCCAAACCAGATTAATAGCATATACAAGCATGTCTGACGAAATCATTTGGCAAGTTGTGAATCAACAGTTCTGTGCCTTCAAGATAAAAACAGACAAGGGTCAGAACTTCTGTCGTAACGAATACAACGTGAGTGGTTTGTGCTCAAGACAATCATGTCCGCTTGCGAACGCCCGTTACGCGACGGTGAAGAACATCGAAGGTAAGTTGTACCTCTACATGAAGACCGCAGAACGTGCACACACTCCACTGAAGATGTGGGAGAGAGTCAGGTTGCTGAAGAACTACGAAAAGGCTTTGGAGCAGATTGACGACAATTTACAGTACTGGCAAAAGTTCTTAATACACAAGTGCAAGCAGAGATTGACTCGTTTGGTACAGGTTGCGATAAACGAAAGAAGATTGGCGATGCAAGATGACGAGAGACATTATGTTGGAGTCAAGCCCAAGGTTAAGAAGAGAGAAACCACCAGAGAAAGAAAGGCTTTGGTTGCTGCCAAGATCGAGAAGGCCATTGAGAAGGAGTTATTGGACAGATTAAAGAGTGGAGCTTATGGAGACCAACCTTTGAATGTGGATGAGAGCATTTGGAAGAAGGTTTTGGGTAAGGTTGACCAAGAGGAGCAAGAGGAGGAGTTTGACCAGGATGATGATGTTGAATTGGAGAGTGGAGATGAGGATGATGAGGATGTTGGACAGGTTGAGTATGTTGAGGATGATGGAGAAGAGGATGAGTTGGTTGACTTGGAGGACTTGGAGAAGTGGTTTGATGACTCTGAGGTTAGTGAGTCTGAGGATGATGATGAGGATGATGAGCCTAAGAAGAGAAAGAGTGATGAGAAGGACGACAAGAATAAGAAGAGAAGAAGGCCTAGAGTTGAGATTGAGTATGAAGAGGAGCCTCTTACTAATATTGTACAGTAGTGTATAGAATGGATGGAAATTTGAGAATAGTGTAGAGATGAATGAGAATTGAGAAGGAAGAAATATAGTACTGAGCTGTTTATTTGAGGTAAAGTACTAGAATCTTAAATTGAACATAACATAGAACTATCAATAATTTGTGCTTCCTAGTTGGTTTTGTTAAATACTGGTTCTTCATATGTTAATTAGACTAATTCTAAGAATAATGAATTTGTATAATTCGCTCACTATGAACCGTTCCTCAACCATTTACCCATTCTGCATTTCCACCCTTTCTTCTCAAAATGGATGGGGTGGCTGAATAAAATAGCTGCAAAAAAGTTACCTGAAGAGTATGCGAAGGGTTTATAGCTGCACAATAAAAAATTCTAAGGTGTTATACAGTTCCAAGTTACAACTTCTAGTATTGAAATATCATTGGTATCATTATTCGATGAAGAGCTCGAGAATTTCATGAAGAATACCCTGAAATAAATAAAGCATTACTCAAAAAATAAGTACTTCAATCAGGTCCTTGTAATTATTTCAAAGTATCCTTTGTTTCAGAACATATCCTTTCCATATATTAGTAAACAATTGTTAGTGCTCTTTCAAATCGGTAATACAAGCTTTTAAGTATTGTAATTATTAGTTGATTGGTTTCTATTAAAGGCTGGTAACTGATTCCAAACCACACTCATAATGCCCACCTGAGTGTAGCTTCGAAAATTATCTCCATATTGACATACTCAATTTCATGATTTATGAACTGGTCTGTCTAATTGCAAATTTAACTTTCGTACATTTATAAAATATTTTGACAAAGCACTAAATATCAACTAGTTTGATGATTAGAATTGACCCATTGGATATCGATTACAAAACAATCACCGTCATTGAAGCCAACCAGTATAGATCCCTCCACTTTAAGCGCCATCTTACTGAAATTTATTTCCACCTATTCAAAATCCCCAATTAAAAGTTTATCATTTATTATGCAACAGCGTTCATTAAAATTTGGGCGTTAGAAATATCCCACTATAAATCTGCCAAAGAACATTCTTCATCTTACACACCCGATTTGCAGCCAACACATTCAAAAATATTAACGCTTTCTTCTCTAGTGATAATCCCACGTTTGTGGAATTATTTTGCTTTTTTTACCACGCTCTCATTTTGTGGAATTATACTCCACTCTTTTTAAATTCTCATATCAAAGGGAGGTTCGATTATAACTAGGAATTGGATATCCAGTACAAGTAAATATCAATGAGCAAAATTCAACCAACGCTGCAATTTTGCAGCCAACGGATTTAGGTATGAAGATTTTCCATTGCTTCTTTTGTGAACCAAGATCATTTATTAATAGCTGGTAGCAGATCTATTGTATTTACGTGATGGTGGAGGTTAAATGGGTTAACGGCAAATCAGCCTGGAGTCATTCACTGCAACTGGGTCATTCGTTTGTGAGCTTGGATCTTTGTTCCTTATGTTAGAATCGGATATGATACTTTATTTGCACTTATACCTTCAAATTGAAAATTTCCAACCATAGAATTTATATTTCCTCAATCTTGTAATAGTGGAAACACCCAACCCTCAACACTCAACACTCAACATTTAACAAAACAACCTAACAGAACGGCCAACAGAATTATTCATTTGGTGGAAAGGCTTGTAATTTGGCTGCAATTTCTTATGCAGGACATAAATTTACAGTCAACATCACTCTACTTGCAGCACATTCGAGTAATTTAAAGCACTAATATATGTCCTTTGCTATGCTCCAATAATACACACATCCAATTATAACACATAGACGTCAATGAGTAAGCTAATTTACTTGAAAATGTTGAGAGAAAGCAATTGACCAACCCTCAATTGTCCTACAATAGACCTGAGCTCGGAGTTTAACTACGTAAGAGTTGTTGCAGGGTTTCGCGTGAATAGACGAATTTGGGAGATTGAAATCATAATTATAGACAAGCAAATTAGAGAGACAAGCAAATTAGAGAGACGATTGAAATTAATACGTTAGGAACTATTTATGCATTGAAGTACTTTAACCAATCCTTTCAGCTCAATTTCCAAACCCCAAAGAGAATACCTCCTCCCAACTCATTCCACCACTTGAACCCCATTAAACCTTTTTTTCTAATCTCTATATCCAAAGCCCATCCATCACAATCGCTCATTAATTGTAAATCTACTTTTTCACCCAAATTTAGAACACTTGGCACGGATTTAATCACAAACAAAAGCGAGTCCAATCACAAACTTCTCAAGCGACACGCACACCACGGCTCACACCCCAGACCTGAATCCCCGCCACCCCAAACGCTTATCGGACACCAGACGTTGTTAGCCACACTCTCCTGTGCTTTTCCTGGAAATCTTGACCTCCAAAACAAACTAGTAGTGTGAGCCTTGATATTGCTCAGCCTTCGTTTGTAGCCAATTGGTTTTGTTACCGGAACGGAAAACATCTACTTCCGCTTACAAACGATGGAGCAATCTTGACACTTCAAAGTGGTCCCTACTAAGTGCCTGCTATCTCAATCTTGTATCATTCAACAGTGTGTCGAATGCAACCTTAATGCATCCTTATCTTAAGCCTCGATATCGAAACATTTGACGTCAAATTGATTTAACTTTGGCAGTTTGATCTTCCGCTTTTTTTTATATATATATAGACAGTACGCACGAAAATTTGATACACCAAGAATGAGTTTAACTGCTTTGGCGTCATTACCAACATGGTCGCCGCTGAGTACGCCGACCACGACGTCGTTATCGACAATTCATACTTCGGCCAGTGCGCACTTGGTCAGTTCCATGAACTCGGCCTTGTCCCATGCATTAACTGAGACTAACTATATTGTTCTTAGGTCGTATTCTCAGATTATTAGAGGTGCACAGGCTTCCTTGACTATTATCAATGCCGAGAACGTGATAGCAACCGCAACTGACGACCAGGTCCTCGCTCAGGCTACCGAAGATATCTTCCTTTCGTCTTTAAACTTGAAAGACTTGGAGTGGGAAGAAAACTTGTACCAGCTTCATTTGAAACCAGGTCCAAATTACCTTTATCTCGTGATTTTCGCCTTGATTTTCATATATACAGCAGTAATGTGCGTGAAGTCGAGATACCACTGGTATAACATCACCTTTTTCGCTGGTTTCTGTTTGGAGTTCTTGGGCTTTTTGGGAAGAGTGTTGAGTATTAACGATACTTCCAAACTTAGTACTTATTTGATGCAGTATGTTACTTTGACGATTGCACCGGCTTTTATCATGGGAGGAATCTACTTTTTATTTGCTCAAATGGTGGTGATTCACGGCCGTCAATATAGTTTCTTGAAACCAATGTGGTATTCATACCTTTTTATTGCGTGTGATGTGCTTTCACTTGTTATTCAGGCCGCTGGAGGTGGTGCTGCGTCTCTTGCTTCCAAGAATCACACTAATCCACACCCTGGTACATACACCATGATTGCGGGTATCTCGTTCCAGGTCTTGTCCATGACTGTTTTCTTACTTTTTTGGCTCGATTTCTTGAACAGACTTTATTTCAAGCATAGAGAAGAGGTTGCTAATCCGATCAAGAGATCTCCCGGCAATTTCCTCAAGTTACTCTTCAACGCAAAGTCAACTCGCGAGTACCAATCTCAATTGGAGAAATTTTACAACCCGCAATTCTTTTCAATTCGTGAAAGGCCGTTGTTCAGGTACTTCGCATTGGCAATGACAGGAGCCGTCATTGTCATTTACATCAGATGTGTCTACAGAGTGGTGGAACTTGCACAAGGTTTCGACGGATACTTGTACACACACGAGGTTTATTTGATGGTTTTAGACGCTTTTATGATCACTATCGCAGGGTTGATCTTCATTCCATTCCATCCTTATTTGGTCATGGGTAAGGCTAATGTTGTTAGATTGGCTACAATTAAGAAGAACTGGGATGAGGTTGACAATGAGCCAACGCAAACCGAAAAGACCGACGATGACTCTTCGAGAAGTGGTTAGATTTGTAATTTTAATATCTGTTTTTGTATTTTTTGCACCCAATAATTAAGATTAATGGAACATATTGTACTGTTATTGACAAGCGCTGGGAGTCCCAGCGTTGTTACTGAACATTCGGACGAGATATCTGGATCATACCTTCACGTTTTACCTTTCTTTCCTGGTGATACCGATCCCCTTGTTGATTTTGATGTTGAAGAGCTCTTATTGAATGGGTACAGAAACACAAAGTATAGTGCTGATGGTTTTATTGACTTCCATGCTTTGAAGTTCTGTTCTTCTAACGCTAAGCAAATGTCAAAGTACTTTCAATTGGCATTTGGGTTCAAAGAGGTTGCGTACAGAGGGTTGGAGAACAATTCGAGATTGGTTGGTGCTCATGTCTTGAAAAATGGCGGCATTATAATTGAGATTGTCAATACTTTGGAAACCATTGACGACTCGAACATCTTGAATTTCCCGTACTTTGAGGAGGACTTGAAGAAGTTGGGCAGGTACCAGGCGCGGGCAAGAGACAACTTTAAGTTAACCACTGACGACTTGATTTTTGATTTTATCAATAACAGAATTGAGAGTATCAGTACAAATAAGTCTTTGAAGCTGAAGATTGTTGAAAAGGTCACCTCATCCAGGTCCTACAAAAACTCCATTCAGGAGTTTAACACTCTTGTGATCAACACTATAAACAGCAGTGAGGAAATTTATACTGATGTTATGGAATGCACTTTGATCCAAAAGTTCTTAAAACAGCATGGAGAAGGTGTGATGGATATTTCGTTTAAAGTTGAGGATGTTGAGAAGGCTTTCCAGAAGGCGGTAGTAGCTGGCGCAGGGATAATCAGATTACCAAGAAAGATTGAGGACGAGTTTGGGGTTGTTAAAATAGCTACAATTCTGGTTCCCAATACTGATATTCAGCACACTTTAATTGAGAATGTTAATTATGTTGGTCCATACTTGCCCAACTACATGATGACTAGCAAATTGGAAGAACGGTACAGTTCTACTTTGTTAGAGTTGCCTCCAGTGCAACTCCTCTGCATTGATCATTGTGTTGAAAACTACAGCTGGAACCAAATGATGATGCACGCACGGTTCTACGCAAAGGTTTTTGGATTCCACAAGTTCTGGTCGGTGGATGAAGCCGATGTTCTGACTGAAAATACAGCGTTGAGGTCAATTGTCATGGCTCTGAGCAATGGTAAAATCAAAATGCCTATCAATGAACCTGCAAGAGGAAAGATGAAGTCCCAAATTGAAGAGTTTAATGATTTCAATGGGGGTCCAGGTGTCCAGCATATCGCTCTCAAAACTGACGATATCATTAGAACTGTATCTTCCTTGAAAGCTCGTGGAGTGGAGTTTAACAGCACCCCCAGTAAATTCTATGAGAATTTACAGCGTAGATTAAAGGCTGATGGTATTGAATTGCGTGAAGACTTTAACAAGTTGCGTGAGTTGAATATCCTAGTTGACTATGACAAGTCTACAAAGTTCAAAAACTCTACAAGTTGCAATTACATATTGCAGATCTTTACAAAGCCATTGCATGACAGACCAACATTGTTCATTGAAATTATTCAGAGATATCACCATAATGGTTTTGGCAAGGGTACCTTCAAAGGGTTATTTGAAAGTATTGAGGAGCAACAAAAGCTTAGAGGTACCTTAATCCCCTCAGATGGTACTCCCGTATAGTTTATAATGTATGGAATCCTTCACTTTTAACAGAACTCTCAAACACTTCATTCTGAAATACACTGGGATCTTCGGGCACTGCAGCCGGGAGATTAGTTTGGCTCTCTAGAACCTGCTGATGCATTTGTTGGTGGATGTTCTTCTTAACCTGAAACTTTGGCTTCTGTTGATGCTGGAGACCCTGAACCAGCTCTGGACTTGAACCTGCGCTCAGGTAAGAAACATCGTCCGACGGATCCAGTTTCAACTTGTATCCTTCAGCTCGGTAGTAACCCTTCAAGTCTTTTACAAAAAGCGGGTACAAGACAGTATCTACACCTTCATTACGTGCAATTTCAAGGGCCCTATCAAAAGGAATCCAAACACCCTTTAAATTCATCAGGCCAACCTTGATTACACTCCTCGTCTTCTCAGTTTTAAGAATACCGTCTCGTTTACCTCGAGTCATCCCAATGACATTAAGTAGTTTGGTCCCATTTATATAATCAGTATCTTCTCTACGAGAAACAAGAACACCTCTAGCTTTAACCTGGTAGCAAACTGTCTTTTCGTCCCCCCAGTAAGTGGTTGCAACTTTGGGTTTCACTGGTTCTGGATAATCCGTAGCAGCTTTAACAGCTTGTGAAGAAGGACTTGATGATCTCGTTTGCGTAATGGGCTCTTTACTTAAAGGATGCGCATAATCCTCAATCTTCTTAAATTGTGCAGGTGGAGGGATAAGTTGAGGCTGGCCCTCCATTTGTTGAGGGTACTGATAATGTGTGTGGTCGACATAAGACTGGATATTCATTCCTTCATTAAGATTTTGGTATTCATAACTTTCATAGTTCTGAGCTGGATATTGGTTGACTTGAACTGGGGGGTTTTGCTGGGGGTATTCATTAAAAGGGTAATGCTTTCGTTGCTGGTATGCGTTTGGGTAGCTCCTATAGGGCTCTTGGTTGGTGGACGTGGAGTTGCCAGCGGCTCCATTTGGATATGCAGCGTTTTGGACCAAGTTCCCGTTCTGTGATAGCTGGTCTATGGTGGCTTGGTTAAAGTCTTGATAAGGATGACTAGGCGTGGACATTAAAAACAGTAAACCTCTCTGGCTATTAAATTACGACGAAAAGTACGGGCATATGCCATATATATACCAACTCCAGGGGACCCTTAAACGCAAAATTTGTAAAGCTACAACTGCAGAAACAGAATAATCCGGCAGAAACAATAACATCTCGAAATAGATAGGTAGTAGCAAGTACAATTTCGAAGGATGAAGGAACTAGAACAGTGTTGACTACCTTTTTTGTGCGTTCATTCAGTATAGGCTGTCATAAATGGTGAAAGGATCTTAGAAAATAATTTTAAGGCTTATATTCAGGGCCTGGGTGGTTTTGTCATTGATTCATTGCTTATAGACATTGTACGTATGACGTTGATATCCTGCCAGACCATCACTTTCTCCTCCAGGGCCAGTTTCTTTTGTCCTAGTAGTATCACTTAGCTAAACAAGGTGTAGCTTAGGCATACCCTTGGTCCTCGGTTTGCAAACGAATCAGGCAATTTTGATTCAGCATTCCTAGGGCTCTCCGACCTGAAATAAATTTGGCTGCAAGTCGACGCTTGTTCATGCCAGTTCAAACTTTTGGGCCAGACTGCAGACTTAGATGTCGCATCACGAAGAAATGTGACAAGCTGAGTAATGTGAGACAGCATTATCCGCTTCTTGGGGTACTATCGTTGGCATGGCTCTGTGACCTGGCAGGAGATGGGACAGAGATGAGCTTGAGGTGCATTTTGTTTCATGCAGGATGTGAATTCCAGGCAGTTTGAGCGAGTTTTGATCAGACCACAGCTGAAATCAACCTTGTGCTTCCTCGGTACCTTGATTCTGTTTTCAGAAGGAGCCCGTCCAGGTGCCTGGCTATGAGTTTCACGAGGTTCATCTGACACAATAGTTGGTTTAAGCTTTCTGGATCGTTTTTTTTGCAGCAATTCGCATCAATTTGCAGCAATTACAGAAATAGCAGGGCAAAAAAACAATTAAAGTTTAGTACTATTTTCTCTTCACTTCTGTACGATGACCTGAGTATTGGGTGTATTAGCGTGCATAACCGACATTGTTTGTGAGATTCTTGTGGCACTGAGCCGGAACGGATGGCTGGTGCTGCTTTGGGGCACAGCATGTAAAAAGGCCCCCATGGAATGATTCGAATGTACGGGGTTTAGTGGCAGCGTTTTTGGCTCAGGAGCGTACCTATGACGTATGTGACAGACCCCTTTGTGAAAGAGAACGATATAATATTGGGATGCAATATAATATAGATTGTCTATTTTTGATCTGCACCAGGTGAAACGGCCATTCCTAGCGGGTGGACCCGGAAGGGTCGAATGAAACAGATGGATGGTTTTCACTCGAGCTGCCCTCAGGTGCTAAGGGCTCACTGCATCTGGACGCATTGTGCAGATGCCATTGGAGTAACCACATAACGTCGTCTGTTTGTCGTCTAGACGAGCTTGTTGTGTTGCACTGATTATGTGAAGAGGGGGTGGGACCTGGCTAAGCAGTCAAGACAATACAGTTCGTACTGAAGATCATTCTACCGTCCGCAGGGGTGCAAAATTCAGATCGTACGCTATGATTGCACGCACTCTAAAGTTAAAAGGTTTAGATCACTGAAGATGTCTCTGTAGTAAATTATGCAAGTGAAAGCATATAGAACGGCTGTCGTATTACCCCCACAGCCTGGGTTCAGATGCGGCGTTGATGAAAGGGCCAGCAACGCACGCAGAGATGCGTAGGATGGCCTTAATCTTGCCTAAATCTGTGAGAGAGGTTAGTGTGAGATTAGAATAATTTACCTGATAGATGGCCAACAAAGTTAGAGTTGGGATTGCAACGGTGATAGAATTTCGATATTAGCATATTGTGAAGTAGGATATACATACACACTAAAATATACCTAAATAGTATACATTAAAATTAACAATACGCTAATCGCCCAATATAGCACAAAGAACGCTAATCGAAAATCACGTGTTTTCTAGAAGCCATCTGCAGATTCTTAGTCAGAATTTTGATATATCGAAGAAAACAAGTGACTGAACATGTCGTATCCCCCAACGGAACAGAATCGGACGTCTATTCCACCCAAGAAAGAACGCCGTTCTTCGATATTGGACTATGGAGGTCTCAACTCGATAAGTAACTTTGCTTCCAGTTACACGCGTGCCCAATCTTATATGGGTTCGTCGTATATGGAAGGTCCGCACTTCCAAGAAGACCTTTCACCAAACACGTCTCCACGTTTACATCCACTGGATTCGGAAGCGCTAATTGACAGCGAGTTGGAAGTGGATCCTCTCCATTTTTCACACAGTACAAGGGGTAACAACTTGAGTGCTTTTCAGTTCCCTCCGTCCCCCAAACAACAGCCGCGCCAACTGTTTCTGCAGTCGGGAACGAACGAGTACACGTCGCTTTTGTCACCGCTGAAAACTACGGATTCTTCTAGAAGTAAAGCGAGTGGTGCGGGCTTGGGAAACTCCACTGGCCCTCAGACTATTTTCAATTCTATAAACACCTTGATGGGAATGGCAATGCTCTCGCTTCCGTTTGGTTTAAGATTGTCAGGATGGGTATTTGGTACTATTATATTCGCTCTGAGCTCGTTTTTAACTAACAAAACGGCCATTTATTTGGGAAAAATCTTGCACAAGCACCCTCATATCAATTCTTATGGTGATGTAGCTACTGCTTATGGAGGTCCAGCATTCCTGGCGGTCGTTACTTCTATTTTCACTGTGGATTTAATTGGTGCTGACTTGTCGCTTATTGTTCTCTTCTCAGAATCCTTCAAAATTTTGTTCCCTTGGATAGATACTCGTGTATTCAAGATTATCATCGTTTCGTCGGTGTTTTTCTTGACCTTGCTTCCGTTGCTGATTTTGTCTTTGCTCAGTTTGCTTGGTATATTGTCGACCATCTGCATTCTTGTGATTGTGGTTATATGTGGGGTGGTTCTGGATGTGAGTCCTGGTTCTCTCATTAATATGGCCCCCACCAATTTATGGCCTAGCGACGGAATTGCTCCTGTTTTGCTCAGTTTGGGCATTTTCATGGCACCTTGGGGTGGTCACCCTGTGTTTCCTGAATTATACAGAGACATGAGACACCCTTCAAAATACAAAAAGTGCTCACAAGTCTCCTTCAGTATAACCTTCTTATTGGATTATCTCTTGGCAGCAGTTGGGTTTTTGATGTTTGGGATCAAATGTGAAGACTCCATTATTAAAACCTTGATGAATAACCCATCCTACCCAGTATGGGTCAAGCCTACACTTAGTGTATTGATGGGATTCTTGGCGGTTTCAAAGTTGCCATTGATCACAAGGCCAGTTATAACGGTATGTGAAACTGTATTCAGGATAAAACCCGAACTTAAGATGAACATTGATGGCCTGATGCTGGAAAAATTCAGTCTTAGAAGAGTACTTTTAAGGTTGGTGATCACGTCAATAATATTGGCAATTTCACTCTGCGTGAATTCCTTTGGGAAAATCGTGTCTTTCATGGGTGCCGCAGTGTGTTATGCCATTTGTCTTATATTTCCTCTCATGTTCTACCTTCACTTTTTCCGTGATGAGCTTTCTTGGTTGAAGAGGGTGGTATTGACTCTGGGGATAATTGTGGCGAGCGTGTTGGCTATTGTTGGCACGTATTTCTCGGTCACATGGGATGTTAGTTTATAGAAGATAATATATCTATAGGCATTTGTAATTACAACACTTCACATTATACACATATACACAGTAGTATATTAATTGACGACTTTGATTCATAGGTCCTAGATTCTTATTAGAATTTATACCATTTGATATTAGACTCTCATTTCTTGAGTTTCTCACTTCTTAAGTTTTCTCATTCTTGAGTAGTAGTACTAACTTCTTGAGATAGACATTACAGTCACACCATAGACATATTATGTGCTCTCATCTATAGGCATATTTAAGTTTACAATATTTCGCATGAGCTTCACTTTATTGATCATACACCAGTACTATATAATTGACTGATATACGACTTGTCAAACCTCTCAATTCATAGAATTCTCTTGATTTTGGTCTGAATCGAATTTCATAGACCACTCATTATTGAGTTATCATTACTTGAGTTTTCAAACCCTTTTCTTGAGGTCTCATATTCATTTCTTGAGTTTTCAAACTCTTTCTTAAGTGTTCAAATTCTTATCTTGAGTTTTCAAACTCATTCTTAAGCATTCTTGCTCATACACTGAGCTCATAAACACCATCTAGAGTCACACCATAGTCATTCTATGTGTTCCATATTCTAGATTCGCAGTCTCAAACTTTTATATTTTCCCTACTTCCTAGACCTCACTCTTTGCTTGTAGTGTGGATTCACATGCCCAAACTGCTGGTACCCCATCTCTCCCCGAAAGTAATCTTCTTCTTGATTGTTCGTCAAGATACTTGCCGCATACATCAAGTTGTCATGCTGCGATTTAGCAAGGTACTGCGCCATAACCTGCGACCCCGACGTAGAGTAGTTACCCTGTCCCTTGGATCTCGGGTAATTTTGCGTATTCTGCCCATATCCGTACTGCGGACGGTAATAAGGCTGATTATAGTACATCTGCTGCTGCGGTGGAAAGTATCCCGGGTTGGGTGTTGGGAAAGCCTGGTACAGAGGCTGTGAGTATAATGAGGGATAATTAGGAGGCACACGTTGTTGACCACCGTAAAACAACTGCAGTTGCAGAATGAATGGCGAGGTGCTTGCGGACGAAACAATCGAGTGATTGTTTGACTTGTGACGGCCAATCGACGTTTGCGACGAATTACGCGACTTTTGTGGGTAGAACTTCTTCTGGTTCGGGAAGTTTTGGAGCTCAAATGGAGGAGCAACTTCTCCGCTTGGGAAACGTCCATTCTGTTCTGTATAAGAGGCAGCATCGTCAGGGTTGGTTATTATGGAAACCTCGTCCGAGTCGTTGTCTGTATCGTCTTCCCCAACGCTGCGGTCGCTGATAGAGTTGTTTGTCTTCGAATCCTCGGGGCTGGTTATTCCACCTATGCTATCTGTCTCATTCGACGTTTCCTCTTGTCTTTTCTGTTCGTCTTCCTTGCTGATTATTCCAAACACCATGGCTGCTTCCTGGTTGATTGTGTCTTCCATGAAACTGTCCAAGTTGCGTTTCTCCTCCTCCTTCTTTTTGAGTTTGCTTTTATACTTGTTTTTGCGGTTGACTGTTCCGTGTAATAAATGTTGGTATTGCTGGTACGTGGATACCGTCGAGTTTGCAGGCTTCTTCTTGAAGCTGAATTTCGGCTGGTTGCCGCATCTGTCCTTGGCAAACTTGATTTTGAAATGTTTATACTTGTGGTAGAAAGTCTCAGCAGCCTCTTTGGGGTTTTCTTCAAAGGGACTAAAGATGACTGTGATTCTGGCGATAGCCTGGTCTTCATTAACCTCAAAAGTTTCGACTAATTTGATTGCGTCTGCGATATTGAGGAAGTTGAGGAACCCACAGTCTTTGTTGTGGTAGAAGTTGATCTGTTCCAAGTCGCCAAAACGAACGAAATCACGGCGAATAACTGCTTCTTCAGGTAAAGGATGCTTTTCAGCGTGCTGGTTGACTCCCAAGTATACGTTTCTCGAGGCACCCGCGGTGACAGCAAGCGCGATATCACGGTTTAAAGGTCCCAGCTTCTTTTTGGCCCAGCCAACGTCTATATCGTGGCCGTGAATAATCAATTGATGCAAGACCTGGTGGTTTAAGAAGAATTTAAGTGCGATTTCAGGGTCAATAAAGGTGATGAAACACACTTTTTTATCTGGGTGGTAGTTGATCACCTCGACCAAACCTCCAGCACGCACGTTGTTTGCAATTTCTTCGATTGTTGTGTTTGGGTGTAATTTTCCCAAGTATACCGTTCTGTTGCCAGCGTTATATGGGTCTCCGAGCTGCTTTAGCAGTGAGAGTTGGGAAACCTGGGCCTGAGCTGCTTGGGCAGCTTGAGCAGCGACGTGAGCAGCTTGGGCAGCGTGGTGGGCCTGTGCGTGGGCCTGTGCATGTGCTTGAGCCTGTGCTTGAGCGTGGGCCTGAGCAACCTGGTGAGGACTCTGGGGGTACCCGTGGTACGGCGAATAGTTCTGAGGACCAGGACTAAACACTGGAGTGGGTGGCATACCAACATACGGCGGAAATCCACCCTGGTAGTAGTTTTGTCTTTGGTAACGTACATTTCTACGGTACATTTCTTCATCGTCTGAAATTTCCAGAAGATCACTGGTTAAAGACAGTGTTTCAAAGTCTTCATTTGCAAGATCCTCGTCGTCCATTTCAGTTCTATCACATCGGTCTTTACGGAATCCAACTGATGTGAATAATAAACCGTATTTCATGCCCTGGCTGTTGTGTTCTGGAAGCACTCTTGGTTCGCCTTCTTTAAGTTCAAATTGGCGCTGCTTGTCACGGTGTGTTAGACGTAAATAATGCTCGTAGCCTTTGATTGCAGCATCAATAGATGTAAAGTGAATGGTGATTTTACCCAAAATTTCACTCTCTGAACTGGTAGTATCAACTACAAACTCCTCAACCTCTCCCAAACGAGTGCACTGAGTGCGAACCTGCTCATGGATCTCCTTTTGATGATTCTCAGAAGTATCTTCTGGAAGCGAAAAACGCACAACCAAACACCTAGTTGCATTGAAATCTACCATATAATTTAACGTCTTGAGTTTGATATACTCACCCGGCTGGTTACTGCGATGTACCTGATTATCATTGAGTGCAATCTTCAAATGTTTTGAGTTCTTGAGACGTTCCTTCAACAGTGCCAAGTTTTCCGGGTTCTTAAAGTACTTGAGGTGGAAAAGAATGGACGTTTTCGAGTTGGCAAACGAAATGTAGCAAATTTGGAGTGAGTTCAGCACATCTGGATCGATCTCAATAATGTGTTTCGGTGTTGGTTTTGAAAAGAGTTTACAGTACTCTATCGGACCAAAGTCAACCTCGTCGAGAAGTTCTTTGAGAGTGAGTTCATCAGATAAGTTTCTGAGAATGACAGTTCTGGAAACATTCATCTGGTCCAAAAGATCGGAAGATCCAAATTCAATGGATTTTTTGGTTTTCTGTTTTGAAGGATCAGGAATTGGTTCGTCATTTTTGGTTCCATTTTGGGGGATAATTGGATCTTCAGGAATATGCTTGGGTTTAGATTGGATTTCACTGTTTGGGAGTTCACTACCACCATCTTGATTGGAATGGGGAATCTCACTTCTATTTCCATTCAGTATACCATTCAGTATACCATTCACTATCACTCCATTCACTTTCAGTCCATTCACTATACCATTCAGTATCAATCTATTCCCATTCAAGACCCCTCTCACTCCATCCTCTCTCATCCCTCCTCCTTCATGATTTTCATCCAATCCCAAACTTTTCATTTCCTCTTCAACCAAGGATTCACCCACGCCCACTGCAATTTCAGGCCCCTCGAAATCGCCCGAATCCTGCTTCTTTCGGCTCTCCCGGCCTCCACCACCACCAGGCGCCTCTCCTTCTCTCCTCCCTAACGACATCTCCGTCAGTATATCTTCAGAAATCATCGTTGTTTAAAAGAACAAATATATCCCATGATATTTTTACCTTATATATTTGGAACGCACATAAACACAAACACTAGCATTTTTCGAAATTGAGTGCCAAAAATCGACCACTAAAAGGAACGACACAACGAAAAGATCCTCAAAAGTGAAACGAGACAACGTAAGGCCCTATCACATCGAAGGCCCTACATCGACGGCCCAGGTCTCCCGGTGGAAAGCCGAGATTCCAAGATCTCTCGGTGCTCTGAGATTCAGCCTACATATGAATTAAGTGCCTAATTAGTCTTTCAGCCTGGGCTTTGGCATGCGCTATTTTTACAGTACTGACAAATGGTGAGAGAATACGGCAAAGGGCGGAATTTTACCAAAAGGGAGGTGCTGGGTGTTCCATGCAAACGTGCACGCAATATCAGCCTGGGCTGAGACAACGGGCCATGTTTTGTGCCTTCCATTAGGTGGAGGTTTGTGTTCTTTAAATATCCATTTTTCTTCTTCATTTTGTCTGTCTGGTCATTTCATAATTTATTGCCCTGGTCCATCTCGCTATTCTTAGATTATCTACATTGTTATTTTGGTTATATATACCACTCACCCTGTGAAACTTCAGGTTCACTAAGCAGTTCTTTGCTTTGTGGAAGAAGTCTCTTGCACGAGTACTTTATCTTCTGTGCACTCTTGGTAAGGCTTTGTCACAGGGCCTGGTATGCGTGTGGAAGATTCTTTGCATTTATCATAAATACTTGTACATTAACACAGGGTACTTTAATGACATTAACATAGCGTACATTAACAAATTAATGTTCATCATGAATACATTAACTTCCTTTACATACCCTGTCTCAGACATTCCTGTATGAAGGTTGCAAATAGCAAGGAAAATTGTACCTGATGATGAGAGTCTCCCCACTAACCCTCCCCTATTTGGTTTATTCTCGAGGTACTCGATGTTTCACTATTCTTCTGTTGCAATATTCACATAAACAGGTTATTTTCCCATTGTTCTTTTACTATAAATACTTGTGTTGTTGCAACGGTTGTTTTTCTATTGATTAGTATTACTCGGTTACCCCCTCTAATATATTCATTGTGAGGTGTGGTATTCATTGTGCTGTTCTACGTGGTTATTCTTTGTAAGTTGTACTATGTGATGTGTGGTGATGATCTATTTTGAGTAACCCAAAATGCAAGTCAGATGATGAAGTCACACGAGATGCATACTATCTCTATTATGAGATAAAGTGAGCTAACTGTAGACATGACTCTGTAAAAAAGTACAATAAGATATTAATAGTCTAATGTTTGACATTTGGGAACTTTAAGAGAAAGATCTAACGTTGATTTTCTGGGGGTTCTCTTGAGGTGTAGATTGAGAAGTGTTCTATACTTTGAATTGAGAGTTCTCTTGATGTATACGTTAGTTGAGTACTCTTGAACTATACGTTGAGATGAGTATTCTTGAGAAGTACAATAGTTCTGACTATTTTGCATTGTCACAAAGTAACTGAGTTAAAGTTTAGATTAGTAAAGTTTCCTACGCAGCTGCAACATCTACTCAATAAAATCTGATAAAACAATAGAAGAATGGGACGAGTTTTCTATGGCTAGAATGGGTTACTTGATCAATTTCTTGGTTCTCACACAATCACCAAAAATCTAAAGATCTCATCAATTCAAAATTGAGTGTATGTAAGTTCAATTTGTAATAAGATCATGGAATTGGAACTTGGGATTACCAAGTGAAAAATTTGGAGATAATACTCCAAATTTTCACTTTCCTATACCTTCAAGGAAGTTAAATAGACAAGTGTAACTTACACCTACAACACGCTTGGAATAAGAACAACCCAGAATCACCAGTACACCAAACAGATAATTGGTTGCAAATTTTGGATTGCGAAAAAAAGTGCTCTTAATCGAGTGAAATTTCAGTCTGAAGGATACATTCATCCTAGTACAAACCATAAAATCATCCAAAAGTCAAATCAAATCCATCTCAACTTAATACTCTCCAACGAATCATTTGATCCATCTTACTTATGTTGCTTTAAATTCACGTGCCTTCTCACGTGCCTACGCATCCCTCGAAAAAATTTTAAGATCATAACATTCATCGACAAATTTTTAATATTCCATACCCTTCTTTTCCTCAATCAATCAACAATGGCACAACCGGTTCCTACTTTTAAGTTAGTTCTTGTCGGTGACGGTGGTACCGGTAAGACCACCTTCGTCAAGAGACACAAAACCGGTGAATTCGAGAAGAAGTACATTGCTACCTTGGGTGTCGAAGTCCACCCATTGGGCTTCTTCACCAACTACGGTGAGATCAAGTTCGACGTCTGGGACACTGCCGGTCAGGAGAAGTTCGGTGGTTTGAGAGACGGTTACTACATTAACGGTCAGTGTGGTATCATCATGTTCGATGTCACCTCCAGAATCACCTACAAGAACGTTCCAAACTGGCACAGAGACTTGGTCAGAGTCTGTGAAAACATCCCAATCGTCCTCTGTGGTAACAAGGTCGATGTCAAGGAGAGAAAGGTCAAGGCCAAGACCATCACTTTCCACAGAAAGAAGAACTTGCAATACTACGACATCTCTGCCAAATCCAACTACAACTTTGAAAGACCATTCTTGTGGTTGGCCAGAAAGTTGTCTGACAGACAAAACTTGGAGTTTGTCGAGTCCCCAGCCTTGGCTCCACCTGAAGTCCAGGTTGACGCTGACTTGATGCAAAAGTACCAGGCCGAGATGGATGATGCCGCTAACATGCCATTGCCAGACGAGGATGACGCCGACTTGTAAGCAGCTACAAGCGTTACTAAAATTCTTGTATGAGGGTTTGCCTTTATATAGTTTAATAAATTGTTTCATTAGACGAATTGCATTTTTCATTGAAAGTAAATTTCAGTATTATTTTGCGAAGATCTCCATTAAGGAAGTTTGTATATTAATTCACTATTGAATATGTTTATTAAAGATACAGTCTAATAAGCTAATAAAGAGTAGAATTCTGTGAATAACTCAAATTCAAACTTTGGAATTTATCACTAGAATGATGGTAATAATACCCATTGATGGTTCCAGCTGGTGATTTTCGATCTCCAACATTAAGAACAACATAATAAAACCCATCAAAGGATGCATTCTTAATGGGTCGCGCTGGAATAAGAAACTGCTCCTTCCATCTCATATAGATCAACGCTTGATCTTCTTCTCCTGCCTCTATTTTTGCTAATTTTTGGCTCACCTGGCTTTCCGTAGACCCTGTCAACTTCAGCCAATGATCAAAGTCGGTCTTCAAAGAACTTCCCCACTTCTCATTCTCTGTTACAAACAGATACCTCTTGTTTGGGGTGTACTGAAGCGGGTTGTTTATGATTTCTCCTTCAAAATAGGTGGTGAGCAGAGGCTCATCTGTCAACAGGAAAATCGTAAAATGCCCTGAAACAAATGATTCCACCAAGTCCACGGTTTTGAATTCAACAACAACTTGGTACCTCCTTGCAGACACCTTTTGATATCCTGAGAACCTAGCATTGGGTTTTAGGTAGTTGCTAGGCATATCGCAAGGCACAACAAGTGTCTGGTTTACTTTGCTTTAAGGGGCAGCACTTTTTTAATTGGCTGCGAAAATTGGGCTTTAGGTTGCTTCCGGGTGTTTGTGGTTTATCTGGGTGAGATAGACAAGCGTGAGTGCTGCGGCCTTTCGGTTGGAGCTGTGATAAGATCACTTCGCTTTGAAGTGGCTAAGGATATTTACGGTTTTGAATATTGTTACAGTTCGAGGTTTAGCGGTTAAAGTTGAAAAATCTAGCCTTTTCACCCCGTATCTAGCTTTGGTGCTTGTTCACAACCGATTTCAACAACCTGGTAAGTTAATGGCGTTTTGAGGTGGTGGAGTTTGATTTGAAACAATTAGAGAACCAAAAGAGATAAAATGATAATATTTTGATGATTTTGCAGCCATTTCATGGGTTTTTGAGTCAACTACATTTTTTGATTAGACGGTTAGGTTTGACTTAATGGGAATATTGTATTTAGTGTTTCAACTGTGAGAATGCTATTTAGTTGGCTGTGTGTAGGTGAAACTGTTTGTTGAGGAATAATGATTTACTAGGTTAAAATATTTTCATATCTAGATTAGACCTTAAATTTCATCCAAACTAGATCTCACTTTTATGATCCAGACTAGATCTCAATTTCTACATATAATCATCATTCAGATCTAATTTCCTCATCCATTCACAATTAAGATCTTATTCATCATCCAGACTAGAGTCACAGTCTAAAATCTTCAGTCCTTTATTGTACATACAGTACAACGCACTAATCATTCGTCCACTCTTTGGAAAGTGTCTGTAATTTTCCAAAGTTCCTAATGTCCCCACTTTTACCACCTCTAACAGTACAGGCAAAATACAATCCTCAAGATCATGTACATGGGCCCTTTTCAAGTTAACAAACCGCAGAAGGTTCAACCGTGAATACTCGGGTACATTGAATTCAACCAACGTGACAGGGAGGTCTTCAATAAATAACGGGTCTCCAACACACTCAAAGAATGTCAACGATTTTAAACTGTCTGGTACCTTGATAGGGTTCCAATCGCATTCAATTAAGCATAATTTTTCAGTTTGCGGTGGTATTACATCGATGTTAACCCAGCGAAGTCGGAGCTCTACCACTGAATCAGGAATACAGTCAAGTAGTTTTGATAAACGTATACTGGACGGTTCATAATATTCGCCGTGCAACGATAATGCTTTTACATTGCTAAGACTGTTGATAAACATCATTGTGGGGATTGCAGTGGGGTAAGTAGCAGCCAACACGTTTGTGTGAGTTGAAATATCATAGAGACCTTCAAACCTGCAAACCACTTCAGGAAACTCTTGGTAGAGTACTTCCAAAATAGACCAACCTTCAAAATAACATGTTTTTGGCTTGTAAATTTGTTCATTTTTTTGAAGAAGATCAAGGAAGGTGGTTAGACTAACCAAACTGTTTGATTTTCTACGCTTATTCATAACTTGATTGCTGGACACAACTTTTATATGTTGGTACATTGTGTTGAATGCAAAAGTATTCAAAAACAGACCCTCCAACTTTATAACATCATATGGTCGCAAGTGAGTAAATATTCTCTGTACAATCTCCACTGGTAGAATTTCCAAATAAGTCATTGGCTTTCTAGATCATGAATGCCATTCCCTTATATATCTCACACATTTCAAATTTGCACCCAAATTGTCTCATCTTTGAAACTTATGAAGTAATGAAAATGTTTCACCAATCTCACTATTTATCTCTTAAATGTGATTTTCACTCTCCTCAATCGCAGTATACTTTGCTATTGCCCTCTGATACTCAATTGTGTAGTTTACCTTAGCAGGGGGAGGGGCAGGCAAACCCGACCCACTAAACGGAGGAGGTGGTAAAACCTCATCCTCTTCATCTCTCTCATTAGACTCATCACCAGGAGCTCCTTTGCTCAACCGACTCGTATCAATAGTGTATTCATTCTCATCGATCCAATCGCCCTGTTCCTTCACCTTTGCCTCGTAGTAGTTACAATAGTACCGAATATGGTTCTTACCCAGCAAATGCGACTTCCTCACACTCATGGTGTCGTGCGTGAGGTACGACTTACAGTAATCACAGTAGTATTTGGGCATGCTTAAGTTCCTAGACGTGAAGAGCTAATAGTTTGTAGGAAGAAATGTAGATCACGCTCCAAGTCACGTTACCAAAACTGGAACAAATTTCAACCAATAAAACCGCCCATCAAAAAACGACCAAAATACACGACCCTCCGAAGAACGGTTCAATTGGCCAAAAAAATCGTTAAATCGATATACAACACTTTCCATCACCATGTTTAGACAATCTGTTGTTGTATGTAAAGATTAATTGTGGGCCTTTGGATGTTGGACTCACGTGCGGTCCTCGTATTGTTTCCAGCGACTCATGGCAGTTTCGTCACCAGTATACTAACTAGCACTAGCGCGCTGTCGCTGCAAAGAGATTCTTCTCTGTCACCCCAAGAAAGAGTAACTTGATTTCTGACTTGTACGTGAACCAAATCAAGCAATTCAAGCCACAAGCTATTTCACAGCAGGAAATTGACAGTGCTGTCAAGGCTTTCCAATTGCCATCTAAGCCAAGTGTTCCAGAAGCCGAAGTTTCGACTGAAAACTTGAGTGCTTACGAATCTTCTGAAGTTGAAGCTAATGTTGCTACCCCACAGGCCAACGAACCAACCGCCGAGGAGGACTGGTTTGTTTTTGAGGAAGCTGAAGAGACTCATTAAGTTAGCATGAATAAAAGTGATATTTATTGGGTGTAGAATTGTAAATGAATAGTATTCTGAATAAATAAAATATTAAGATATATTGTAAATCTTATATTGTAATCAATAACGAACCATCAATCAGTTTAGATCAAACAAGGTACAAATTTATTCAAAACATTCAAATAGGTTTATTCAAAGGTCAAATTATTTACAATCAAAAACATCAATTTATTCAAAAACAAACCAGTCAAAACAAAGTATCAATTTACGAATTTAAACAATTCCAAACAAAACAATGTCACTTGATATGGAAACGATGCAAAATGCATCAGAAATAGTCAACTCAGACTTATTACTGCGTGCGTATATCGATCAAGAGCTCCAATTCCCAAGTATTCACTGGAAGTCACTCTTTGGATCACAATTGGAAGACTTGGAAATCACAGATAAACTCTATAATAATGACAAAAACATCATTAATATTATCCATTCTTTAGTGGGAGCGGTGGACCGAAGTCGCAGACAGATTCAAACTGCAAACAAGACTATAGCGCGTAAAGACGCGGAAATCAGCAGGTTAGGTGGTAAAGTCGAAGCTTTAGAACTGCAGTTGGACCGTTCTCAGCTGAAGTTGAATCAGAATATCAATGTTAACCAATCACAACTTCACCAAACTATCTCAGATTTAACTAGAGATAATTCAGAAAAGACTCGCGAAACAAAACAGTTGAGGAGTTGGAACAACTCACTCAAAGCGAAATACCTGGTTGAGTTGAAGAAGCGAGATTTGAGTATTAGTGACTTGAAGAACAAACTCCTTGATAAACGTATAAATTCGTCTTCGTTGGGGACATATGCCAGTCTGTCTTTGAACTCGAATGTGATATACAATAATAACCCAATTATAGATAATCCTGTGCTAAGCAATAGTGCTGGTAATGAAGAAGATGATAAGGTTGATGCAATCAAGAATGAATATGAAGCTGTGATCACTGATTTGACCCCGATCATCGAAAACTTAATCACAGAGAACTACAAGTATGCGCAATTTGTACAAGTTATATCTGAATATCTCAACAATGTGAGTCTTCAAATTACAAATAAGAAGGATGTGAGTAATCCGTCGGACACTATAGATTTAGGTCAATTCAACACGATTGAGCTGTCTGCGATCAAGCAGTATTTTAGTGAGCTTCAACCTTTTGATAAGATTACGAAACCGTTATTGAGTAACTTGTACAAGTTTTATCATACTGTGCGAACTCAGATGCTTACGCTGAACCAAGACAATGGAAGAGCACGAGTGAAGCAGTTGGAGAGTGAGTTGGAGACTGTAAAGAAGAATTGGAAGGATGCTTTGGAGATAGTAGAAGATTGGAAAAATTACCAGGAGGGTGATAAAGAGGTTTAAAGGGTTAATCAAGACAAAGACTTTAATATTAAAAGTACCAAAATCGAATATTAATTATAAATGAAGATGGTTTACCTTATATTAAAATTACATGAGAAGGTACTTGCATCAAAAATTAAAAGATAAAGGTACACTAGTAACTACCAGGATAATGATACTTTATATTTAAAAATACCAAGATAAATATACTTTATATTAAATATTAACTTCCCCAACCTGCTTAATCAACGTAGTCTCAAGTGAAACAACCAGCAACGGAAAATCCTTCAATGATTCCATTTCCTGCCCACTTATCGAAGAACTATCCTTTAATCGTAATGAAAATGTGTTGTTGTTGTACTCCAAATAAGAACTAAGAATAATCCCAGTACAATATAAATTTCCATAGTTGGGATCCGTTTTATCCAAAGAAACCTCATTATCCATCTCTGAATTAGCATTCACAAAAGCAGTCGAACTACTCATACGATCAAACTCATTCTCATGAATGAAAAATTTGACTATTCTAAGTAAATCACCAGTTTGTAATACCTTAAATTCGTGCTCGCCAGTACCATGAAAAGGCCTAACAACAACAACAATCCCACCCACGGAAATCGTGTTTTCCAGATACGGATCTCTGACGTCTCTGATAACTGTTTCACTTTGATTAAGCGAATCCTGGATCATGTTTTGTAGCATAATAGTACGAGAAAAGCTGTCAAATTGGTTAGCCAAGCGAATCTGGTCATTTGCTGAGGGTCTAGCAATGACAGTTAAAATTTGGTTCAATGTGTCTTTGGTGTATTCGAGTGAATTCATTCTTTCATTATTTTCAATATCATCAATAACATTTCCTTGAATATCACTTTCAATAATACCACCCTGAACTGTATTCTCAATCTCTAAATCACACATTGCACTCCTATACTCCAGATCATTAATCACATCTTGGGTGGCTTTTGAGATATCAATGTATATGTTACCATCGGCAACATTACCACCACCAACACCCAATTCACCTGCAAAAACACTGAACTTCTCATCATTCTTCCTCTTAAACCGTAACCGAACACTCGAAACTCTGTATCTCCCACCAGGAGTCAAAATCTCAGCACATAACCATACCACCGTAAACCCAACAACCAACACTATAACCAAAACCCCAAGAACGGATCCCAATACCGAACTTATAATAGCTGCTCTCAGTACCATAATTGAAACAACTTCTAAAATCACTCACCACCACATTCTAAAAGGGGCCATGATGTCTGATATGTCTGAATTACTTCCTAAAAGAATCCAAGAATTTATCAAACTCCGCTTCAGGGTCCGGTAAATTCTTTAAAGCTTCTTCTTCTTCTTCTTTCGCAGCAGCACGTTCTTCATCTAATACCTTGTATTTTCTATTGGACTTCTTTCCCTTGCTCTGCTTGAGTTTGGAGTTACGTTCTGCAATTATTGCATTTCGTGAAGTGGTTGGATTCTGCAAATCTTCCAACTTTAAAGCTAGGATTTCCCTTGCTTTCTTCCGGTTCAGTTCTTGTGACCGGGAGTATTGACAGGTTACAACGATACCGGTAGGTTTATGAGTCAATTGGACTTTACTGTTGGTTTTATTGATTTTTTGACCTCCTGGGCCTCTTCCACCTTTTAGGAACTTTTCATCTAATTCTTCCTCTATAATGAGCCATTTGGGGCGAGGGGGGAGTTTAGTTCTCTTTGGGATAGCTGATAGCACTGGTGAGGAGGAGAGGTTTCGAATGGTTGACTGGAGTGATTTGAACATGTTCACGTGATGGTTTTTATTTAAATGAACTTTATTTGATTTAGTAAAAAGTTACAATGATTTAGTTCTGAGAAGTGAATATACAGTATCTGAATTGTGAGTGTAGGTTTAGTGAGATGTAGCTTAGTCTAGCTTAGCATTGCATTCTGAAGTATATACGATGGTAGATCTAAACAACACAAGCTCACTATTAACTTTACTATCCGCTCTCAAAATATCCAGGAATGGCTGCAAAACGGTGAATACAATGAAAAATTATACCATTAACGATTTAAACAACATCTAATATTCTTGTTAATTGAATATTCTTGTTCATTGTTTCCTTTCCTGTCACTCGTTTCCCTTGATATATCTACAGTGCAAATGCTCATCTCTCTCTCACGTTAACTAATGATGCCACAAGAGAACATTCTCAAACACACTTTTCATCCATTTTGTCCCCTTCTTATTACCGTATGTTTAAGATATACAATAAGCCATTGAGTGAGAAGTACTAGTTATGCTTAAAAATGAGCAACAAAATGGTGCACACAATCTATCTTGATCGAAGAATAAAGTCTTATAATCGATGGTTGAAAAAGCTAAAACACAACCCAAAACTAGTTTGATGTACACCTAAGATTCAAATCTAACAATACCTTGAAAGAACCATATTCAACTGCTATTCAAACTATCCAGAAGACTACCAAAAGCTTCTAGTACGCGCCTTTTGTACCCACACGTGATATTTAATTTATCCCAATTAGGAAAACATATTAAATTTTTCAAACACGTAAAAATCATTGAATTGTAAAAGAATATCAACCACATGTCATACGAAAGAGGCGATATCTACGTAGCTTCTGCTCTCCCCGGCGAGACCCCAGCCGATGACTCGCTCAGTGAAATCACCAAGGCGTTCCGCTCGTTTGTACTCGAGTTCAGACTCGACACCCAGTTCGTCTACAGAGACCAGTTGAGAGAGAACTTATTGATCAAAAACTACTTTTTGAAGGTCAACTCCGAACACTTGATCGGATTCAATGAAGAGTTGAACAAGAAGTTGACGGATGATCCCGCAGAAATGATTCCGTTATTCGAACAGGCAATTACTGATGTCGCTAAACGTATCGCTTACCTTTCCAACGAAGAGGTACCCGCCGATTTCCCCAATTGTCAGCTTATTTTGTACACCAACGCAAGCAAAACGTCAATCAGAAACTTGGACTCCGATCACATCTCGAAAATCGTGAGAGTTAGTGGTATTATCATTTCTGCCCTGGTATTGAGTTCAAGAGCTACTATGTGCCAGCTCATCTGCCGTAACTGTAAACACACCATGAAAGTTAGAGTCAAGTCTGGATTCGGACATGTAACTTTGCCCAATAAATGTCAAGGTGCTCACAACTTTGACGATTCTTCGACCCAGGAAAAGTGTCCTCTGGATCCATACGTCATTGTTCACGACAAATCGATTTTCATCGACCAACAGGTGTTGAAGTTGCAGGAGTCTCCAGATATGGTTCCTGTTGGTGAAATGCCCAGACACATCTTGTTGCAGGCTGATAGGTATATGACGAATCAGGTGGTGCCTGGTACTAGGGTTACCATAGTAGGTATTTATCTGATTTTCCAGTCCAAGCAAAAGGGTGCTGCAAATGGTACTACTGGTAGTGGTGGTGGAGGAACCGTTGCTATTCGTAATCCATACCTTAAAGTGTTGGGTATTCAGACTGATGTTGAGGGTGGTGTCAATGGTCAGGGAATCACATTTACCGAAGAGGAGGAAGAGGAATTTTTGAAGTTATCGAGATTGCCAAACTTGTACGATGTTTTCTCCAACTCTATTGCTCCAGGTATTTGGGGTAATCAAGACATTAAGAAGGCCATTACATGTTTACTCATGGGAGGGTCGAAAAAGATTTTACCAGATGGAATGAGATTGAGAGGTGATATCAATGTTTTATTATTGGGTGATCCAGGTACTGCTAAATCGCAGTTGTTGAAGTTTGTAGAGAAGGTTTCGCCGATTTCGGTTTATACTTCTGGTAAGGGTTCTTCTGCTGCTGGTTTGACTGCTTCTGTTCAGAGAGATACCATCACCAGAGACTTTTACTTGGAAGGTGGTGCTATGGTTTTGGCAGACGGTGGTGTTGTTTGTATTGATGAGTTTGATAAGATGAGAGATGAAGATAGAGTTGCTATTCACGAAGCTATGGAACAGCAAACAATTTCCATTGCAAAGGCAGGTATTACGACTGTTTTGAATTCTAGAACTTCAGTTCTTGCTGCTGCCAATCCTATTTTTGGTAGATACGACGAACTTAAATCGCCAGGTGAGAATATCGACTTTCAAACTACCATTTTGTCGAGATTCGATATGATTTTCATCGTTAAAGACGACCACAATGAAGCCAGAGATATTTCCATTGCCCAGCACGTTATGAATGTTCACACCGGGGGAAAGAATGAACAAACACAAGAAGGTGAGATTCCAGTGGATACTATGAAGAGGTATATTCAATATGTCAAGTTGAGGTGTGCACCTCGTTTGTCGCCAGAAGCAGCAGAGAGATTATCGTCGCACTTTGTACTGATCAGACGTCGTTTACAACTTAATGAGGCTGATATGAATGAACGTTCGTCGATTCCAATCACAGTGAGACAGTTGGAGGCTATTATTCGTATCACGGAGCTGTTGGCGAAGCTCAGATTGAATGCTGTAGCTACTGAAGAGCATGTTGAGGAAGCCATCAGATTGTTTACTGCGTCGACTATGGATGCTGTGAACCAAGGTGTTGCTTCTGGTGGGTTAATTGGTGACAGCTCGCTCAATGCTGAAATCAAGAAGGTTGAGCAAGAGTTGCGCAGAAGATTACCAATTGGATGGTCCACAGCTTACAAGACTTTACGACGCGAGTTTGTTGACTCGGGCAAGACTTCGTTGGGGGCCTTGGACCGTGCCTTGTATATTTTGGAGCGTCATGAGGTTATTCGGTTTAGGCATCAGAGGCAGAATGTTTTGAGGGTTGGTGTTTAGTTCTATATGTATTAATAATGATTGTAATATAATGATAAAATGTACCTTGAATATAAAAAAGGATATGAGGATGGTTCTGTATAGTTATTATGATTATAAAATCACATTGTTATAGTATACTAAATTACTAGTGTTGTAGAATACAAAATTAACTAGTATTATTAGTTCTACAAATCAGAAGTACTACAGAATAATAGTGAGAATAGTTCTACAGTACTGAAAACTAAAGTAGCTTCACTTTTTCACCCATTGTATGTAATTAGAGTGACATTTTTTGAGAACTTCCGACAATGGGCTCGTTAGTCTTTTCTTCTCTACAATTAATCTAATTGATTCACTCATTAGCTTGGTGAAACATAATAGTTTTGGTCGATCCTTAGAGATCAAACGAAATTACCCAGCATTATGAATCCAAAATCAGAATAGCTTCCCAGATTCATAAAACATTACATTCAAATTATTACATTCTTTACCAATTTTTGTACATATTCTCTAGACTTTAAACTATCATTACATTATCAAACAGTAACAATCTTCTTGATACTGACTGTTCTTTCAAAGAGTTTTATTTGTCTATCAGCACCCTTCGGTGATGCATTAACTCTTTCTCATCACTTCTTTTACTTCACTTATCATTTCTCAGATCACTATCATCACTCAGATCACTATCATCACTCAGATCACTCCACTCAACGTATCACTCTCTGATCCTCTGATTACGCCTTCAATATTATCACCACAGAATCGCCTCTCAAAAACATCTTCGATACAAAACGCTCCTTCGAAACACTCTTGATAACCTTCCCCTTCTGATTCTTGACACTCTCAGTCCACAATTCCTTCACATTTTCTAGCACCAAATTGCAATGCCTGTCAAATGCTTTCACCTTGGCTATCAACTTGTGGTTGTTACGACACAGTATCACCACAGGACTGTTATTATTCACTGCATTCTGTATCAAAGACATAGGTCCATAGGTGAACTCAAATTCCTCCAACTTTTGACGTTCAACCTCCGTCAACTCCGAACGAGGACGATCTATTAATTCACTATATTGTTAGTACTACTTCTCTTTCTGATCTTGATTTTACTTACCTCATTCTTGGTTATTTTTGATGCCTACAATTTTTGATCGATATATCTCATTGAAATTGTGCGCTACACGACTATATAAAGGTTGCAAATTATACCTTTTGGAAGCGACTTAATGGGGCTGACAAGTTGCATCCTCTCCTTATGACGTTCTCCACACGGTCCTTTAACACCTTTGATCCACATTCCACTGAAAGACTGAGAAAGTCTATTTTTGCCTCGTTTTTGCCAATCTTGATCACTGCTTTGTCTCCTGGTAATGTCTGAAGTGAGTCTCCAAATTGAGCATCAAGAAGGGAGGTGATTCTATGGATCCTGCTTTCGATCTTGGAGTTTGCGTGGGCCGACTCTTCTGGAATCTCGTCTCCTTCTTCCTTCTTTATGTGTGGATGGTCGCACGACTTGGACGATATTTTGACTGAGGCAGGCAGCGAGTCGATGGAGTATAAAATGGCAATCACACTGTCAGCTAAAGAGTCTGCCATTAAGTTGTCGTTGATCCATTCTACTGTAACATGACTAGCGTCGGTTTTGGTACGGTCAACCACCAAATCAATCATATCCATCACAACACACTCCCATTCTGTTTTCGAATCCGCAATGATATTTATATAACCAAACATCTGTTCCAAGTGCCATCTCATCAACAGCACATCTGCGTTGATCTTCAAGTTGATACTGGATTTGACTATAGACGTTGATAATTGAGTGAATTCATGAAGATCTTGAAGTTGGAGAAGATTCATATCAAAATCTTTCGAGACAATTACACCAGAAACAACTTGGCCTGTAGAAAAGGTATCATTTTGTTCTTCTGTTTCTGGTTCTTTCATTTCTACATCTTTTTGTTCTTCCTCCTTTGGTTCCTTTACAGTCTCTTCTGGTTCCTCCTTAATAGTATCTTCCTTTTCCTCCTTAATTTCTGGCTCCTTCTTTATAGTATCCTCTTCCTCCTTAATTTCTACAATCTTCTCTCCCTCAATCTTGCTCTTTATTTCCAGCTTCAAGAGCCGTATCAGATCTTCAGCCAATGTCCCCAACACCTTTGCAACCTTGAGCCCGCTAATGGGTATTTTCAACTCATCACAATTCTTAGGGTTAAACACTTTAACCTCCTGGTCCGTTCCCTTACGAGAAGAGTACTTACTAAGTAACGCCGACTTGAGTCTACCCATCGGCACAGAGTCTCCATGCACTAAAATAATCTTTTGAGGTGCTACCTTGTCGATAAACTCAGAGTTCTGTTGGAAGTCCACATGAGCAGCGAACGAGATTTCTTCAATGTTGATTCTACGCGGTATGGTAAGTTCTTGGTTCAGCACTGATTGAATGGTGTGTGGTTCTTTAAGTAATTCTTTGGCCATGGTACCCTCAACAGAGAAACCCGTCATGATGACAAGGTTTTTAGGGTCCGGAGCCCATTTCTCAAGCAATTGACGTGAAACACCAGCTTGTAACATACCCGGAGACGCCACCACCACTGAAGGTCCAAAATCTTGAAATTTCGATAAATCTTTAATTGACTTGATATACTTAAAATCAAAAGGACTCGATTTATGACCCGGATTAGAAGCAGTTAATCTGATATTATCATTCATAATCAGTGTATAAGTCTGATAAACAGCCATACACTTCTTTGCCAAACTGGAAGCATATAAAATACCTACATTCTGCAAATCTTCATTCTTTTCCCAATACTCCTCCAAAATAAGCATCAATTCTTGGGCATTACCCAAAGCAAAGACAGGCATGAGAACACGGCCACCACCCAAAATAGTCGCATGGATCGAGTTGGTGAGTTTGTTTTCCAAGTCAATACGTGGTTCAAGGGTACCTGTTCCAAAAGTCAGCTCAGTAATGAGAATATCGGGTCTCGTAGGAGGAACTTCAGCCGCATGTAAATGTCTATTCTCTTCACGAGAATAATCTCCAGTAAAAAGAATCTTGAGCCCTCCAATCTCAACAAAGTACATACATGCTCCCAAAACATGCCCTGCGTGGAAGGCAGTGAACCTGACACCATCCACCTCCATTGTCGAATGGTAATCGATAGTTTCTATTCTGTCAAACGATTTCATGATATCGTCATTGGTGTACAAGTTACTTGAAGCAGTATCTTCCGACCCTTCAGTTTTGTTTCCGCCACCAATCAGTGTAACACGAACGAAATCCTGTAAAAGCCATCTATAAATGGCTTTAGTTGCGTGTGTCATATACACCTTTCCCTTGAATGTGGTTTGCTGCATCACGTAGGGCAAGGAACCAGCGTGGTCCAAGTGGAAATGACTGATGAGAAGGATATCGACTTTTGATATATCATATTCATCGTAGAATGGGAAGGAAGCATGGCCTGAGAGTGCTGGATGGATACCAGCATCTAACATGATGACCTTGTTTTTGTATTCGATAATGTGGCAAGAACGGCCGACTTCATTGCAGCCACCGAGACCAAAGAACTTGAAGTTCTCTGAATCGTCTGTCATTGGTGAAATTTTTGTAGAAAAGATTATAAGAAAAGATTAATATCAAAGAAAAGATGTTAAGATTTAAAGATATTAAGATTTAAAGATATTAAGATTTAACGATATTGAAGATATTGAAGAAGGATAAGAAGTGTTGATTAATAGATTCTTGAGAAGTAGATCCCACGAGATATTCTACTTATATATAAGTGTTCTTAAGATAGAACACCTTAATCATTATCAGATCTATAATCTCCCAACTGATTTATCACTAAATTATATAAAAAGGTTTAAAGGTTCAGAGATTTGATAAACTCTTCAAAGATTGAATAAAGAAGTTGATTTACCAAACAAATCACATAAAAGATGAAACTAAAACTACACACCCAAAATACAGAGTCCCTAAAAACTACTCTCTCACTCATATCTCATATCCGGAAGTTTGTTATACTCAAATTCTCCCCAGAACAGCTTGTTATCATCCTGGTAAATAGCCAGCTGATCACTCAGGAACCCCAGATATGGTGTAAACTCACAATGGCAAGCGTGTTTGACCAGGTTGAAATCCAAAGTTTACGCGATAATACGATTCTGTTGGAACTTAATATCGAATTGCTTCTTCAAGCTTTAAGAAATTTTGACAAGGCAAATACTGATGGTCTTAATATTAGATTACAACGTAAAGAGTCCGGGGGTGGTGCTGGTGTGAATATGGCCAACGGTCGTACTGCTTCTTTGGCTCTTTTCTACTCGAATGTCAATATCAACACAAGTACTATAAACCACACGTTTCGTATTCCTGCGAAAATCTTGAAGAACACTCATGAAGCAATGCTCTTAAAGGAGCCGGAGGTGTGGACGACGGAGTTGTTGATGCGACTTCCCAAGGAGTTTGTTCTGACCTACAAACGACTTGAAAAGTTCAAAAAAACGTCTGTGAACAATGATATTGTCACTATCAGAGCTAGTAGGAGGGGTGGGGGGTTCCTTGGGTTTATACTTGAAGAGGAGGGTAAATATAGAGTTACCATCAGTTGGAACGATAAAATTGAGGTTCAACGTTTTAAGCCTTCGAGTTTTGTAGGTCCGGAATCGCTAAGGTTGCAAAACTTTGAAGAGGATGAGATTGCAGCGATAGAGCTGGATGCTTCTGAGGATAAGGAGATTAGTGTTCGGTTGAGTGATTGGCAGCAGGCTCTGCGTATAGTGGGAAATTGTGCGTCTGTGATGTTTCTAATGACTATGACTGATGGGATATTGCATTGTCTGTTGGAGGATTCAGATGATGTTGAGATTACGTATTTTATTAGTGGGCTTAAAAGGAGGTGAGTTATATGATATCTTATTAATTAAAAGAAGGGATTCTAAATTTCATATATTTAGAGCACAAACGGTGATTGGGTGAAGAGAGGAGATGTTCAATATTCCATAGTGGCTTTAAAAATCATGGTTGAAGATCACACTCAAATGAAATGTGATGAAGTTAATCTCATTTCATAGCGCACTTCGAGAAGCTGACTTGGAGAGCTAGATGTCGTATTTTTCATTAGTGAACTACAATGAGATGATTGGGTGATTCAGACGAACATTCAGCTCTTGAAAGATTAGTTTTGGGACTAGAAATCACATACTTTCTCACTGAACTATAAGCATACTAATTCGAATATTAAATGTTGGGAGAGATGAAATCACATATTCATTAGTAAACTTTAAACCCAATTATTAAACTCTTGAAGTCAAAGCCTACATCAAACCTTCCTTGGCTAACTGACCGCAAGGCTGTGTCTGCGATATTCATAAGCAGGCTTAAGAATGGATGCAATTATTTTTTAGAATCATGTAATGCCTGAAAATATAATGGATCAATAGTTAGTCAAAAGTTAACGGTTGTGGAATCCTGTAGTGAGATTAGTTGGGAATCCCTGTAGCAAATTCGATAGCACTCCGTAAATCACGTTTGACAACCATCTCGTCTAGTGCAACCTCCAGAGATCCTAACATACCGTTTACGGAACAAAAGAATTAAATCGGCAGTCTAGCCACTCTCAATTTCTCTTTCAGGTCCAAGAAATTCTCACTGTCAACATAGAATGGAAAGCTTGTCTTAGTAACGGCAAATTAAACGTCCTAAAACGAAGGTATATGGTACTGGCATGTTACTAAAATCCATCAAGATTTCAAAAAATATTTGTTACACAAGAACAAAATTTGTCAGTACCCTTTTGAAACTATATTTGCAGCCTAAGTATAAAAGGTAGAAGTTTGCTCATTAATCTATTCCTATCATTAACAACAATAATATGAAATTCTCTACTACTTTTACTGCTTTGACTGCTTTAGTTTCCGGTGTTCTTGCTAGACCCAGCGGATTGTTGGATGTTCCAAACTGTCCACCAAGATTGGCTTCGCCAGAAGAACAAGACTTGGCCTTCTACGACTTTGTTAACACTTTTTACGTTGAGGTAAACACCACTGCTGCTTTGACTACTTATGTTTCTCCAGACTACATTCAACACAACCCTAATATTTTGAGTGGCAGAGATACCGCAATTAAAGCTCTTTCTACTGCCTTTTCCAACTCCACAATCACTTTGGAACACGTTGGTTTCCAGAATGGTGTTGGGTTTGTCCACTACAAAGTCACTCAGCCAGGTCAACCATTGACTGCTATCACTGATATTTACAGATTTAATGGTACCTGTGTTGAAGAGCACTGGGATGTTATTCAGTCTCTTCCAGAAGATGCCACCAACCCATTGGCTTTGTTTTAGGTGTTGGATTAGATTGTTTTTCGTTATTCTTTCGTATTCGGAGCTCAAGTGAGCTTAATAGCTTGGAGTTATTTTTGTTTAGTATAATATACACTGAAATGTTTTATTATAGTAGTATATATAAGGTTAAAGCGGTCCATTCGTTTGTTTAATGAAAAAGCCTGACTTGATGAAAGCATATTTTGGTGAAGCATTTCTGCCGTTTTGCACCCAAATTGCGCAAATATGACAACTTTGCGTAGATGTTTTACAAGTAAACGTAGATAAAATGGGAGCCATTTCAATGGAATTATACTTCTTACGCAAACAGAATCAGATCCAGAACTACCCACCATGAATCTTGAAGTGAATAATAATCGTATTTTTTTAGAATAGTTATATGTAGATATTGTATATAAACTATTTATATCCTATTTCATCATTTAGGCTGATTTAAGAGATTTCCATCAAATTTAATATCAACTACTCTAAATATATCAACTCTTCCCAGATTGTCTTAATCCTCCCTCAATTACAACTCAATCAATCATCTTCATAATCAAATATAAATTTAAATTTCGCAACCAAATCTGACTCTAAAAATCATTTTTCAAAAGAGTCATCTTCCTTTATTAGCACCATGCCCTTATCTCGTGAACAATGCCACTATTTTGGCGCCGGCCCAGCTGGTTTGTCAACCTCCGTCTTGGAACAGGCCGCCAAAGACTTACTCAACTATGAAGGAGCAGGAAGAGGTATCGGAGAACTCTCCCACCGCTCAAAGCCCGCAATTAAAGTGATTGATGATACCAAAGCACACCTCAAAGAATTGATGAAGATCCCAGACACCCATGAGGTTTTCTTCCTTCAAGGAGGTGGTACTACTGGTTTTTCGACCATTGCTTACAACTTGTTTGCCAACTACGCCAAAACTCATGGCAAGTCTGGAAGAGCAGCTTATGCCGTTACCGGAGGTTGGTCTAAAAAGGCTGCTGAAGAAGCTGAAAGATTGGGCTTCAACGTGGATGTTGTTGTCAACGCCAAGAGCAACAAGTTCACTGAGATTCCAGCTTTTACCGAGTGGGAAGCTATTAAACCAGAAACAGCATACTTGTATTTGTGTGATAATGAAACTGTTCACGGTACTGAATTCAACCTGCTTCCAGGAAACTACTTACCTGAAGGTGTTGAGTTAGTTGCTGACATGTCGTCAAATATCTTGTCCAAGCAAATTGATGTTAGCAAGTATGGTCTTGTTATGGCCGGTGCCCAAAAGAACATTGGGTTGGCTGGGTTGACCATCTACATTATCAAGAAGAGTTTGATTGAACAAGCCAGCGACGCCGAGTTGAGAGAGTTGGGAATTCCATTGGTACCTATTGCTTACCACTATCCTACTGTCATCAGTAACAACTCTGCTTACAACACTATTCCGATCTTCACCTGCCACATCTTGAAGTTGGTTTTGGAGCAGTTGTTGGAACAAGGTGGTGTTCCTGCAATCGAAAAGATTAACGATGAGAAGGCTGCGTTGTTGTACGGTGCATTGGACAAGAATGCTGGTTTCTACACAAGTCCAGTTGCTAAGAACCTGCGTTCGAAGATGAATATTGTGTTTACCCTTCCTAATGTCGAATTGGAGACCAAATTCTTGAAGGAGGCTGAACAGAGAGGTCTTTTGGCTTTGAAGGGACACAGAAGTGTTGGAGGTATTAGAGCTTCGCTTTATAATGAGGTTAGTTTGGATAGTGTGAAGTTGTTGGTTGATTTTGTTGAGGAGTTTGCTGAGAAGAATAAGTAATGTGATTTTGAGTGAATATTGTGTAGTGTAAAGTAATTTGACTTTTAATTGAGATGAAAGGTTGTTAATAATTGACTCTTAATCTGGAATTTTAATCATACCTCAATTGTCTCTAAATCTACAAATTATGCCAAAACCAAAGACATATAACAAACTAAGCACCAGAATCCCTGTGGATCCAACTCACTATATCAATCTTGAATCATTTACAATAATCAACCAACAATATCAATTTTGAAAAATTGCGCTACCTAACTTTTTCTATATGGTTCGAAAGCTCATTCAGTCGCTACTTGTACAACAGCGCAGTCTTTCATCAACAAGGCGATCCTTAGCAGCAGCAGCCAAGGTTCTATCCACCGAGGAAAAAATCCAGGTGCTCAACAAGGAGAAACATAGAAAGACAGTCCAAGAACGTCTATCAAAGATCCCCATCGAAAACTACAGAAACTTCAGCATAGTGGCACACGTCGACCATGGTAAAAGTACACTTTCTGACCGGATGTTAGAGTTAACGGGCGTCATCCAACCCGGTTCCAACAAACAGGTGCTTGATAAGTTGGATGTGGAGCGAGAACGTGGAATCACAGTAAAAGCTCAGACAGTTTCAATGTTCCATAAAGACCCAAAAACCGGTGAGGATTACTTGTTGCATTTAGTCGATACACCTGGGCACGTTGATTTCAGGGCTGAAGTATCACGTTCGTACGCTTCTTGTGGTGGTGCTCTTCTCCTTGTAGATGCTTCACAGGGTGTTCAAGCACAAACAGTAGCCAACTTTTATTTGGCATACAGTATGGGACTTAAATTGATTCCGATTATCAACAAGATAGATTTGGAACAGGCCGATATTCCACGTGCCATGGACCAAGTGGAGAACACCTTTGAGTTACCTCGTGAAGATTGTATTCCAGTGAGTGCCAAAACTGGTCTTAATGTAGAAAACATTATACCACTGATTATTGAGAAGATTCCACCACCACACGGTAAAGAACTGGATCCGCTCAAGGCGTTGCTTGTGGATTCCTGGCACGATCCTTATGTTGGGGTTGTGATGTTGGTACATGTTGTTGATGGACAGATTAAAAAGGGTATGAGACTTATGTCTGCGCATTCTGAACGTCGTTATGATGTTAAAGAAGTGGGGATAATGTACCCAGATATGCTTCCAATGGACAGAATCAAGGCAGGCCAGGTGGCGTATGTTGTTCCTGGGATGAAAAACCCAAGAGAAGCTTTAGTGGGAGACACATTTTTCCAGTATGGAAAACATGAAGGATTGGAACCATTGCCTGGGTTTGAAGAACCCAAGCCAATGGTTTTCGTGGGTGCGTTTCCGGCTGACGGAACTGAATTCAATGTTATGGACGACCATATTCACAATTTAGTTCTTAATGATAGATCTGTTACTTTAGAGAAGGAAACATCGAATGCACTTGGACTTGGTTGGAGATTGGGATTTCTTGGTTCTCTTCATGCTTCTGTTTTCCAGGAGAGATTGGATAAGGAATATGGGGCCAAAATCATTTTGACATCTCCTACTGTTCCTTATAAGGTTGTTTTACGTGATGGTACAGAAAACATTGTCACCAATCCAGATGGGTTTCCAGCAGCAGACAAAGGACAGAGCGTAGCAAGGTATGAGGAGCCGTATGTCGACTGTATTATGACGGTTCCGGGAGAGTATGTTGGTACTGTGATGACTCTCTGTGAGGGTCATAGAGGTGTACAGCAGGAATTGGAGTACTTAACGACTGGACAGGTTCTTCTCAAGTACGAGCTTCCATTGGCGGAGCTAGTTGAGGATTTCTTTGGCAAATTAAAAGGGTGTACCAAGGGATATGCATCTTTGGACTATGAGGATGCAGGTTATAAGAAATCAGATATAGTTAAAATGGAGCTCTGTGTGAATGGAGAGCCTCAAGATGCGTTGACGACTATTTTGCATAGATCACAAGTTCAAACCAAAGGTAAAGAGTATGTTTCTCGGTTTAAAGAGTACCTTAAGTTCCAGCTTTTTGAGGTTGCGATCCAGGCCAAAGTTGGAAATAAGGTTGTTGCTCGTGAGACCATCAAGGCGAAGCGTAAGGATGTTACGCAGAAGTTACATGCTGCTGATATTTCGAGAAGAAAGAAGTTATTAGAGAGACAAAAGGAGGGTAAGAAGCAGATGAAGGCGAGCGGAAGAGTTCATATCAATCATGATGCATACCAGGCTTTCTTGAGGAGGTCATAATGTAAATAGAATGTTAAGATTGAGTTTGATTATAGTAGATTAATGGATATTGAAGATTTAGTTGAGGTGGTTGAATGTATTCTAAGGGATTTGCATAAGTAATAGTATTCGTAGATATTTGAAAGAGATAATTGTGTTAATAGGTATTTGAAAGAATATGTTAATAGATATTTGAATGAATATGTTAATAGATATTTGGATGAAGATAGTTATTCGTACGTTTTGGATGAAGCAGATTTTTGAATGAATAGTATTCATAGATATGTGAATAAAGACGTCTACTTGTGGATATTGCAATATAATTGAAGTCGTATAAATTTCGATGAAATAATAGTGTAGGTTGATAATTGGAGGAGATATTTGTTTTAAGATTTACTAAAGGGATATTTTAGAGTGAACTTAGTAGATTGTAGATATTGGATGAGACAATATTCATTGTTATTCGAATAATTGTGTAGATACTTTAGATGAATAAAGATTACTCGGAGATTATAAAGATTAAATTGTAGATCTTTGGCTGCAAATCAGTTGTAGTGTAAATCTTATAATACAAACCCGAAGTTTATTCTCATTCAAAAATTCATCTATTCCTCTTTCCATCTATTCTTCTAATAATTAATCATATAATTAACTAAATTATCATCTCTCTTAAACATTAGAGTCTTCTCTCTTATCATTTTTCAAACCTTATTTCTGACTCATTTTTTGGTTCAAGAACTCATAATTTTTATCAACTAACATGTCTAAACCAAAGGTATTGGTAGTGGGATCCGGGGGTGTCGGTGTCGTTGTCGCCTTGGGTCTCTCCTCAAATAACTTATCAGAAGTCTCCATAATCGTCAGATCTCAGTTTGAAGAAATCACCTCCAAAGGTCTCCAAATTAACTCAGTCAGTTACGGCAAAATTGAAAGCTGGAAACCAGACAACATTTTCAGAACAGTAGGTGACGCTTTCGCTAAAGAAGGTGGATTCGATTACATTATCGTAACCACAAAGAATATCCCCGATGGAAACAACAAGTGTGAGGATATCTTGAAACCATTCAAGTCCCAGATCGAAGCTTCAAAGTCGGTGATTTTGCTTATTCAGAACGGAATTGGTATTGAAGAGCCAATGATCCAGGCTTTCCCTGATAATCTTGTTTTGAGTGCGGTTTCCCATGTTGGTTCTACCAAGATTGGAACTGTTGTAGACCAAAAGAGAATGGATACCTTGTTTGTAGGCGATTTCAAGAACTCCATGAGCAAGACATTCCCTGAAACTAGAGAGAAGATTGATGAGATTATGACATTGTTGACTGCTTCCGAGGGCCAGAATCGTGTTGTTTTCGACGAAAACGTCAAGCTCACGAGATGGGATAAGTTAGTTTACAATAGTGTTATGAACACCATTTCGACATTGGTCGACTTGGACGTTACAAAGTGTCAGATTGTTTCGGGTAATGACGCACTCTTACGTCCTGCAATGCAAGAGGTGATAGATATTGCTGCGAGTGAAGGAGTAACTGTCGATCCTTTGACCATAGACAAGTTTTTGCACATTGGAGATGGGCTTTTTTACTATCCTTCGATGGCTGTTGATCACCAAAAGGGACAATTGTTAGAATTGGAGATTATGTTGGGTAATCCATTGAGAGTGGCGAAGAAGAATGGAGTTCCAACGCCTATTTTGTCTGTTGTTTATGAGTTGTTGAAGATTACACAGTTCCGGATGAAGGAAGTGAATGGGCTTGTTAAGATTAACAAGGAAGATTTTAGAGGCAATTCTGATGAATACCAGGCTATTTTTAAGGAAAAGTATTAAAGACTAGTGGTTATAAATTTTAGTCACAACTTAGAGTTAGAAGGTTGTATCTTATATTAGAATTTGTATCTTTTAGAAGATTCTTTACATTTGATATCTTATAGAAGATTAATTTCTGTACCTATAATTATTAGGTTTGTTAGAATTTCGGTATATATTTTAGGTACCTTAGAATTTCAATATCTTATAGAAGATAACTTCCCTACATAAAACGATACAATGAATATCTTATTAACAGAAAATACAAACAACCCTTATTGCATAAACTTCTTGTAAACCAAGTTATTAGTCTCATCAACATACCTATAACCCAACTTGTCCAAAAATTCCTGGAAATCTTCCTCCAGTGTACTCTCAGGTAAACGGAATCCACACAACACCTTACCAACATCATTACCGTGGTTTCTGTAATGGAACAAAGAAACGTCCCAATCAACCTTCAACGCATTCAAAAAGTTGTTCAAAGCATTTGGTCTCTCTGGGAACTCAAATTGGTATAATATCTCCTTGCTTTCGGTCTCAACCTTGGCAGCCTTACCACTACCAATCATGTAACGTCCGTGAGACTTGGCCAACTCGTTGTCAGATATATCGTAAACTTCGTAGTTGTACTCGTCGCTTCTCATGCTCTCAAGAATAGCTGCCAACTCCTTTTCCTTGTCTATAACGTTGAAGGAAATGTAAATGTGTGCTTCTTCAGAATCACTGTTTCTGTAGGAAAACTCGGTGACGGCTCTTGGATGCAATATGTTTTGCAAACGTGCAAATTCACCCGGTCTTTCTGGGATAGTAACGGCCAACGAAACCTCTCTACCCTCACCAAGAACGGCTCTCTCACTGACAAATCTGAGTCTGTCAAAATTCATGTTGGCACCACTCAAAATAGGCACATATGTCTTGTCACGGTGGTCGACATTACTATTTTGCTGGATGTACTTCTTCAATCCGGCAACTGAAAGAGCACCAGAAGGTTCGGTGATCAGTCTTGTGTCTTCGAAAATGTCCTTGATAGCAGCACACAATTCATCAGTTGAAACCCTCACAACCTCATCAACCAAATCCTCACTAATTCTCCAAGTTTCAGATCCAAGAACCTTGACTGCGGTACCGTCAGCAAACACTCCAACAGACAGTAAACTCGTCAGTTTCTTCTTCTCCAACAGCTGGTACAAGGCATCGGCATCGTAAGTCTCAACACCAATAATCTTCACATGTGGAGCAATCTCCTTCAAGTAAACCGCAATACCCGCAATAAGTCCTCCTCCTCCCACTGGGATGAAAACTGCATTCAATTTGTCCAAACGAAGCTGTCTTGATAATTCCAAAGCTATGGTACCTTGACCAGCAATGACATGAGGATGGTCAAAAGGTGGAATATTGGTCAAGTTGTTCAACGTTGCCAATCTCTCACACTCTCCTTTAGCAGAATCAAAGTCATCTCCGTACAAAACCACTTGTGAGCCCAATCTCGACACATTCGAGTACTTTATAGATGGGGTTGCAGTTGGCATAACTATAGTAGATGGGATCTTCAACTTGTTGGCGGAAAATGCAACACCTTGCGCGTGGTTACCGGCAGAGCATGCTATAACACCAGCAATCGGCGTTTTCGATTTCGAGTGCAAGTTGGCAATCATATTGTACGCACCACGCAACTTGAACGAAAACACAGGTAACAAGTCTTCTCTCTTTAAGTAAATGTTGGAATTGCATTTGTTAGATAAGTTGACCGCGTAGGCCAAGGGAGAACCGGCTTTGTCGACTACATCATAAACACGCGATGTCAATATCATTTTCACGTAATTTGGCTCACCTTCCGATGTGAGGTCCGATTCGTTCAATTCGGGGTACTTTTCTAGGGCAAACTTGGTCGAGGTGTACCTGAGAGAGGACAACACTCGATTGGGGGAAACCCGTTCATGCAGCAAGCGTAACAAGCTGCTACGTAAAACGGTCGATTTGTACATGGTAGTGAAATGTTTGATTTTTCACAATGACTCTTACCCCAAACTAAAAGTAAATATTGCGGCATGGGTTTTGTTGGCCTGAAAAGGGCCGATTCATTGGGTGATGTTAAGATAGGTTGGTTAGTTGGTTAGTTGGTTAGTTGGTTAGTTGGTTAGTTGGTTAGTTAGTGGGTTGGGTTAACTTGATAGGTATTTACTTGGTTAGTTTGTTAGGCAGTTGTCATGTTAGTTATTTGACAAGTTAACTTGGTCATATATTATGGTGAACATTTTTGTGAAGTTATCTTGTATTACAATAAGACAATTACATCCCGTTACTTTACACTTGTGAACTGGGCGTATTTATCATTTATTCTAGTGTACACATACTGCTAACTCACATGCAACTCTTCAACTGAATGTTTTAAAATTGGTTACAATCAAGATAAAGAATTTGCACTGAAATTTTGACGTCTTTTTGGCATATTTAGGTGTCAAGGAGAATGATCTGATATTTCTAAACTGACAAGTGTTCATTATTCTCCCTGCCTTGTCATTTTATTTTAGTTCTGTACTGACACTAGAGAATGATGAATTGACAGCTGTCATATCTCTTCTGAACCAACCATACAAGTCCAGATGAAAAACTTTTACATTTATAGTCTCGCAAGTGAAGTAAGGTTATTAAACCATCTAGCATATTGCATAACAATGTTCCATAAAACCTTCAATATGCAATGGATGTGAATGAACGCATTGAATTTCATTACTATCACCTCGGTGTGCCTCCATATTAAGTTAATAACATTATTACAGAAATCATCTGTATAGGTGGCATACCAAAGCACTCGAGCGCCATTCTCAATAACAATGTACCACAACAGCCACATATCTCCTGCTCCCTAGACCAATAAACCCCGTCACTTTTTGCAACCACCCAAATATTTTTTACCTTTACTAAAACAATTATTCATTTAAGCGACACAAAATAATTTTTAGCCTATAAGCACATTTGCAACTTTCATTATGTTGCAGTCAAATCATGAAAGTCGCCAAGTATAAAGGGCGAGGAATACCTATCGTTTTCTATCTCCAGTATTCAAATTAACTATGGCTACTATTGCTGTTTTCGGTGTTTCTGGCGTTCTCGGTTCTTCCATCCTTGAAGCTTTACAATCTTCTACTTTTGCTAATAAAGTACACTACCCAATCAAAGTGGTGACTAGAAAAGACTTGAAGTCTACCGACAAGATTGAGTATATCAAGTCTGATTTATCTGATATCATCTTTTTGGCCAGGAAATTAGAGAGCACCGATGTGTTCATTGAGTTGTTAGGTGTCAACCCAGAAGCATTTTCTGCTGTGGAAAAGGTTGCTGAGATTGTCAGCCCCAAACTTTATATTCCTTCTCAATTTGGTGTTCCACTCGAGCCAATTCAAAAATACGCCCCAGGATTCTTGGGTTTGAAGAGTGAGCACTCTGAGAAGTTGAGAGATGCTGAAATCAAAACTGTTGACGTTGAAAGCTCCTTCTTCGCGGTTCAAGGTTCATTTTTGTATGAGTGGTTGGGTGCTTTGGGTGTCAATTCTGAGGACAATTCGGTTACGATTAGAGGTGACATTGATCAAAAGATTTCCATTTCCAAGATTTCAGATGTTGCCAACTCTGTGGCATCGCTTGCAACTACTTCTGATTATAAAAGACTTCCAAACTCTGTGAGAATACACAGTGAAGTTGTGACTGTTAGGGAAATTCTTCAAAGGTACGAAAAGAGCCATAAAGTCAAGTTGAATATCGCAAAGAGTTACACTGCTGAGGAAGCTTTGAAAGAGTTCAAGCAGATTTGGGCAAAGGGGTTTGACCCAAACAAGTTTTTCTACTACTTGCAAGTGGTAGCTTCCCAGGGAAATGCATACTTTCCTGAGAATGAGAGAGAATTGGTTAACCCTAATGAGAGGTTATGGACTTGGGGTAAGTTTTAATATGGTATTGACGGTCTTGTGGAATTTTGTAGAATTGAATAAAGTAGATGAAAAGCTAGATTTAGAGTTTGAGTCAAACAAGAGATGTAAGTAATAGAAGTAAATATTTTCTCAAAATTTCATTCACGAGCTCGATAATTGATGGTGCTCAGTTTAAATAAATTTAAGAGTAGAACTTACTCTTTCTTGGGAGTAATATTATATTCCTTACAGTGCTCATAAGAATAAAACTTGATAAACAAATGAATCATTGCTTGAAGACAACCAAAATGAAGCTGCCTTGAATGAACTAATTGAGTATGATGTCTTACGATAACTTTCTAAAATTTACATGTTCGAGGCTCGAAACCTCACTTTGAGCGGAATCATTATATTATGTTGACTTGATAATGATATCAATGTTGGAGTGTACGTTACTAAGTAACCATTTTATGGAAAATGAAACTAACTACCAAAATTAGCATCCAAATTTTTGCGTCCAAACTTCTATTTCAACATATTTCAAACCTATTTTGAATTCCTTGCTTATTGTACATACGATCACCCTTCTGTCAATCCTTCACTTTCAACTTACTTTTGTTTAATTTTCATCCAATCTTCTGTTCACTTATCTTATGTTTAATATTCAGCCAATCTTCCATTCACTTATCTTTTGTTTAATGTTTCAACCAGAATTCCCATCACTGACACTACGACACCACAATAACTTTGACAAATACAGAAATCACTCTATAACCTCAGTCAGCACCCACTAAGTGATCCGTGTAATTTACTCAAACACTATAAAAGCCTAACTAGCCTCTAATTATTAAATTTTGATATTTTGTGAGATCTGCCCGACTCTAACCTTGATGCATTGTGATATGCGTACTTGAGTAATAAGGCTGTGTTGGACGTTAACTACTGGTTAGTTAACGGAGTACACCAAGTACCTGAATTCTGTTTTTATCAAATTATAAGACAACAGTTCAAAGAGTCAGTGAAAATTCTCTACTCTTATTAGGAAAATCTGAGGTAATGGAAAATTAGCCCCATTTTCAATCCCAAATAGTCAAAGTGATTCAACTGACTCAACTAGAACAATCATCTGAACGACCTAATTCAACTGGCCAAACCACATCAAATAAAATCAAAGTCCCAAACTAGAAACATTCTTCTTCCTTTCCAGATCATTACTCTGCATGCCAAAAATCCTACTATTACCCCAGATCAGTGTACCCTTATGAGTCAATCTCACTATTTCAAATTACATCACTCTTGGCGATGAACTTTTCTACACGGCTGCAAATTTGACAGCTTCTTTGCACCCTACTCCAGTCTAAAAAATGGGGTATGGTTTGTTGTGTTCAAAACCCTAACATATAAATCAATCTCTCTTCATTTACATTATCATTATAAGTGATCTCAATATACAAGATCATTATCATTTATCTCAATAGCCCATACGAAAATCACCAGAGAAACTAACAAGGTACTCAAATCTCTCCTCCACCTTCTCATTTTCACGCTGCACTTTATCCATTAATCAGCAATTTCGGTACCTCGCCTTAAACTAAAAAAACAACTCTGAAGCCCCACCCCCAAACGTATCTGCCGTTGGTTATGCCCACGAAGCCTCTTTACATTTCAATCAGATAATGTTTTGCGTTCTTGCCACCTGTTGGGCAGTACTCCGCACCCGGAATTAGATCCTAAAACGGTTTCGTTGTCTGATCGTACAAGCCAGATGAGGCTTTGTATTGGAGCTCGCAATCAAAGGCGGACAACCAAACATTAGTGAACCCAAGATATGACCATAACTACACCAGTCTTATCTATGGCATCAAATATTGCCATCTCAATGACAATAATTCACCTCCAATCAAACGGCTAATTGAATCTCCAAACCAAGCCTAACGTTTCCTCTTCTGTTCATTAGATAATCGCAATCTCTCGGATACTACTCGTTCCGGAACACTAAGTCCTCCCGATAAATAATACGCCTCCCCGCTACTCATCCGTTCACGGAGGACTCATTTCTAACATTCACTTCATATACCTATTCACTATCCTCACCCTTCATTCATCCCTGCCCTATATCTTTCAAAGTATTCACCTTTGAAATCGGCTTGATTTCCTGATTCTCTATAAAAATAGGACATAAGCGGAAATAAAATAGCATTTCCCGCAGCCTTTCAATTTTTACTAATAGGAAATAGTGAGCAGAAGTTCCCTGCATCGACCAGTGCTTCGTTTCCGCTCTTCGTAGGACCAAAATGTTGGTTACACTGAAGCGGTTTTGTGGTGTGACTCAGTTTTGAGTTTGCCCCGAGCCTCTTTGCCATTAGGCACTAGGAATATATAATAAGGCAGATGGCCCTTCGATTTTTCTGTAAAGTATGTCTGAACTAAAAACCGGGGATCAAGAGGCCCAGGACTTACAGCCTCAGAAGAGGTTGCTAACGTTCCTTTTAGGTAAAAAGATTCCTCCATTACCAACACAAGAAGAGAGATATGATTATCCAGAGAAGACCACCAATATTTTGAATAGAATATTCTTCTGGTGGTTGGGACCTGTGATGAAGACTGGGTATAGAAGAACTTTACAACCTGCAGATTTGTTCACTTTACCTGATGATATTAAGGTTGAGCAAATGACTGCTGAGTTTGAGCGTCATTTTGCAGCTGGGCTTGCTAAGGCCAAGGCGAAGCATATTCAAGCCAAATGTAAGGCAAGAGGTGAAACCCCTGAAACTTCGACTGTGGATCATAAGACAGACTTGGAAGACTTGGAACTTCCTCAATTCATGACCATCATTGCACTTTGGAATACTTTTAAATGGCAATATATGACTGCCTGTTTATTTCTTATTGGAGCTCAATCTGGTACCACTACAAATCCACTTCTTACAAAGAAATTGATTCAGTTTGTTGAACATAGAGTTTTGGGAATTGAAAGTAGTATTGGTAAGGGTATTGGATACTCTATAGGAGCTTCTGCTTTGGTGATGATTATTGGTCTTTGTTTTAACCATTTCTTCTATAGATCGATGTTGACAGGAGCACAAGCTAAAGCTGTTCTTACCAAGTCTATTTTGAGTAAATCGTTCCGTTTGAACTCGGAATCGAGACACAAGTATTCTACTGGTAAGATTACTTCTATGATGGGTACCGATTTGGCAAGAGTTGATTTTGCTACTGGATTCCAACCATTTCTTTGGGTGTTTCCAATTCCGTTTGCCATTTCGATTGTTATTTTGGTTATCAATATTGGAGTTGCAGCGTTGGTTGGTTTGGGTTTGATGTTGGTTTTCATGGCTGCAATTGCTGCGTCTATTAAGAAGTTGTTTGTTTTTAGACAAAGAGCGAGTAAGTTTACTGATGCTCGTGTGAATTTCATGAAGGAAGCTTTGAATAATTTGAAGGTTATCAAGTATTATGCTTGGGAACCTCCATACCATGAGAATATTGCCGATGTTAGAACTAAGGAAATGAAGTTGATTTACAAGATGCAAATTTTGAGAAATATCATTACTGCATTGGCAATGAGTTTGACTTTGATTGCGTCGATGGTTTCGTTTTTGGTCTTGTACAAGATTGACTCTGGAACCAGGAGTCCTGCTGATTTGTTTTCGTCCATTTCGCTTTTCAACGTTTTGGCCCAGTTGTTTATTTTATTGCCAATGGCCTTATCTACTGGTTCCGATGCGTTTTTGGGATTGAGAAGAGTTGGTGCTTATTTGGCATCGCCAGAAATTGATGAGGACCATTCGAGTATTGAGGCTTCTCCAGAAGCTGCTATTGCTATGAAAGAACGTGGAAACGCTATTGAGGTTGTTAATGCTACTTTTGACTGGGAAGTTTTTGACATGAATGATGAAGATGAAAAGAAGGAGAAAAAACCAGATTCCCCTGCTGATGCTTTAGTTGAGGAAAAGAATGAATCGATTTCTGACTCAACCTCCTCTCTTGAAGCTCCTTTCCCTGGATTGACTGATATCAACTTGGAAATCAAAAAAGGTGAATTTGTCGTTATTACCGGTTTGATTGGTTCTGGTAAATCCTCTCTTTTGAACGCTTTGTCGGGTTTCATGACCCGTTCCAAGGGTTCTATTGACGTTGTTGGTTCTTTACTTCTCTGTGGTACTCCTTGGGTTCAAAATGCAACTGTCAAAGACAACATCACTTTTGGTAGTCCATTGGACGAGGAAAAGTACAAGGCTGTCGTTTACGCTTGTTCTTTAGAGAGTGACTTGGAAATTTTACCTGCCGGTGACAAGACCGAGGTTGGTGAGCGTGGTATCACTTTATCTGGAGGTCAGAAAGCAAGAATCAACTTGGCCAGAGCTGTTTATGCCGATAAAGATATTGTCTTGATGGACGATGTTTTGTCTGCTGTGGACGCCCGTGTTGGTAAGCACATTATCAACGAGTGTCTTTTGGGTTTGATGAAGGACAAGACCAGAATCTTGGCCACCCATCAGTTGTCTCTTATTGGTTCTGCCGACAAGATTGTGTTTTTGAATGGTGATGGTTCGATTAGTGTTGGTACTTTGGACGAGTTAAAGGTGAAGAACCAGGGCTTTGCCAACTTGATGGCTTTCAACAGTGAGGCTAAAGAAGAGGAGGAAGAGGATGAGGAAGATGGTGATGATGTTGAGGAAGATATTATTGAACTTACTGCTGAAGACAGAGCTGAAGATGAAGAAATCAAGGAATTGGAGAAGGAGTTTATTCAACGTCAAATCTCAAGAAGATCAGGTGGTACTGTTCCTGTCGATGAAGAAGCTGAGAGAAAGAACTACAACGAAAACAACACCCACAGTGGTAAGTTAATTTCTGACGAAGAAAAGGCTGTTAATGGTATTGAAATGTTTGTTTACAAGAAGTATATTGCAGCTGGTTCTGGTAAGGCCGGACCGGGTCTTGTTGTTCCAGCTTTCTTACTTTGTATGTTATTGTCGACCTTTTTCCTGTTGTTCACCAACACTTGGTTATCTTTCTGGACTGAAAAGAAGTTCAAAGGTAGAGAAGATAAGTTCTACATTGGATTGTATATCTGTTGGACTTTTACTTCTTTTATCATGTTGACCATTGAGTTTGTTATTTTGGTTTATCTCACCAACACTGCTTCTGTCAGGTTGAATGTTCTGGCTGTTAAGAGAATCTTGCACTCTCCAATGGGTTTTATGGATGTCACTCCAATGGGTAGAATTTTGAACAGATTCACTAAGGACACTGATGTTTTGGATAATGAAATTGGTGACCAGTTGCGTTTCTTCATCTATACCTTCTGTAACATCATTGGTGTTTTGATTTTATGTATCATCTACTTGCCATGGTTTGCTATTGCTGTTCCTTTCTTGGGTTTTATGTTTGTTGCCGTTGCCAACTTTTACCAGTCTTCCGCTAGAGAAGTCAAGAGATTGGAAGCTGTTCAAAGATCTTTGGTTTACAACAATTTCAATGAAACTTTGAGTGGTATGAGCACTATTAAGGCCTACAACCACGCAAACAGGTTTATTCACAAGAATGACGTTTTGATCGATAACATGAACGAAGCATATTATATTTCGATCGCAAACCAACGTTGGTTGGCTATTCATATGGATATGATTGCAACTGTGTTTTCGTTACTTATTGCAATTCTCTGTGTTTGCCGTGTTTTCCATATTTCGCCTGCTTCTGTTGGTTTGTTGTTGTCGTATGTTTTCCAGATTGCAGGACAGTTGTCGATGCTTATCAGAACATTCACCCAGGTTGAAAACGAAATGAATTCCGTTGAGAGATTGATTGAGTACTCTGAAGGCCTTCCTGAAGAAGCAGCATATATTATCACAGAGACCACTCCTCCAGATTCATGGCCATCTCACGGTTCTATCAAATTTGAGCATGTCGATATGGCTTACAGACCTGGTTTACCATTAGTCTTGAAAAACTTGAACTTTGATGTCAAGCCTTCTGAAAAAATTGGTATCTGTGGTCGTACTGGTGCAGGTAAATCGTCCATCATGACTGCCTTATACAGATTGAGTGAATTGGAATCTGGTAAAATTTCCATTGATGACATTGATATCTCTACTTTAGGATTGAAGGCATTGAGAACAAAATTGTCCATTATCCCACAAGATCCAGTTTTGTTCCGTGGTTCCATTAGAAAGAACTTGGATCCATTTAATGAAAGTACAGACGACAAATTATGGGATGCCTTGAGAAGAACCGGTTTGATTGAGGGATCCAGGTTGGAAACAGTAAAGAGACAAGAGGCGACTCATTCATCTGACGATGATGGGTTGCACAAGTTCCACTTGGACCAGATGGTTGAAGACGAGGGTACCAACTTCTCGCTTGGAGAAAGACAGTTGATTGCGTTTGCACGTGCGTTGGTCAGAGACTCGAGGATTTTGATTTTGGACGAGGCCACCTCGTCTGTTGACTACGAAACAGACTCCAAGATCCAAAGAACTATTATCGAGGAATTCAGCCACTGTACGATTTTGTGTATTGCGCACAGATTGAAGACTATCATAAACTATGACAGAATCTTAGTTTTGGACAAGGGAGAGATACATGAGTTTGACACACCATGGAACTTATTTAATACCAAGAACAGTATTTTCCAACAAATGTGTGAGAGATCAAACATCACCGCAGAGGATTTTGCAAGCCTCGAAAAGTTTTAATAGTGCATAAGTATATTCGATAATTAATTAAATGATAAAGATTTACCATGATAGATTGAACTTGGAAGTGATATTTAGTTGATTAAGGATGATAATATTTAGTTTAGATTAAGGATGATAATATTTAGTTTAGATTAAGGATGATAATATTTAGTTCAGATTGAATATGGTGATATTTAGTTTAGATGAAATATGATGATAGTGATATTCACAAAAGTTACCATGAGATATTCATTCAGATTTGTTAAAAGTGATTTATAGTAACCATAAGATATTCACTTCAGGTTAAACATGATAAAATTTATAGTAATCATGTATTTAGTTCAGATTAAACTGATAAAGAGATTTACAATAGTAACCATGAATTTAGTTCAGAATAAACTTGAAAAGTGATTTATAGTGAAAATGATATTCAGTTCAGATAAACATTATAAAATGATTTGTAGTAACCATAATATTAATTCAGATTAAACTGATAAGAATGATTTATAATAACTATAATAATTAGGTTCAGATTAAACTGATAAAGAAATTTACACTAGTAACTATGAGATATATTCTACCAGTTCTTTCGTCTTAATGCTTAAGTCACTTTTGATATGTAATCATATATATCCACTATTTATAATGAACAACCGATCCTCTAAGATCATACCACCTATAAGCCACAAACATTCACCAATAGGTGTACTGTTGGACCTGCATATAACAATTTGCAACCATTCCACCGTCTGATATACTCAATACCAATACCACCATCCAAGGCTCATGAATAGTCTCGCCATACTTGTACTAACCATCTAAAATTCACAAAACTTAAATTATAACCCATTAATCACTCCCATCCATCTCCCTCTCAGTCCCTTACTAAACTAAAAATAGCATAGCCAGGGTCTCAGCACAACCCTGCCAAGTTTAACCCTAAAAAGTGACCTCGAATCAACAACCGTACCAATATCGGAACCACGGTAGATCGGCCCCGAACCCAGTTGAGCCCCCAAACCTTCCCACAACATCCCACTACAGTAAACATCCCACCTCAGCCCCTAGTTTTTAGCCGTTAAAGCCTCGCAAAGCCTCAATCCCCAGATATTCTCCAATGTCCTCATACCTTTCAACATCCTATTGTTGTATTCCTAGAATCTTTTTCACGAGTTCAATCTACGAAAGTTAAATATTCGTAAACTTACTGTTTCGGTAATTTATAATTTAAGGAGAGAGAAGGGAGAGAGAAAGGGATGAGAATGAAGAGAACCCTATTGATGGGTATGTCCAATATTTATGACGTAAAAACGAACATTGTGTAGGTAACATCATGCCATTTCATACACTAGTCATTTTGTCCTCTTGGTGAAGTTATCGTAGCCGTAGATATCCACATCTAGACCCAATTAGGCCGTCGCACATCAAGTACGAGCGTGAGCCTCCCACGACTTCCACCATTTATAAAGCCAACGAAGTACGGAAAAAACAAACAGGAGAATGGCAGATACAGACACCCACCAATTCAAGAAGATCTTCAACCGAGTGATCGGGCAGCCTGAGTCGTACTCTCGCAAGCAACACTACACGTTTGGCAGAACCCTAGGGGCTGGATCGTTTGGGATTGTTCGCCATGCTAGGAATAATACCACTCAGGAGGAGGTGGCTGTGAAGATAATATTGAAGAAGGCGTTGAAAGGTAACGAGAATATGATTATTGACGAGCTCAATCTCTTGCAGGAGTTGCACTCGCCGTACATTGTGGGATTCCGCGATTGGTTCGAGTCCAAGACGGCGTTTTACATTGTCACACAATTGGCCACTGGTGGGGAGTTGTTTGACCGTATTGTGAAGAAGGGGAAGTTTACTGAACATGATGCGTCGCTTGTGATTGTGCAGATGTTGCAGGCGATTGAGTACTTGCACAACAAGGATATTGTACACCGTGATCTCAAACCGGAGAATATCCTTTATTTGACCCCTGACAACGATTCGAATGTTGTTTTGGCTGATTTTGGGATTGCCAAGCGGTTGCAGACCCCAGGAGAGAAGTTGTTGTCGAGTGCGGGCTCGTTCGGGTACGCTGCGCCCGAGGTGATAATGGGCACTGGTCACGGTAAAGCTTGCGATATCTGGCTGTTGGGTGTTATAACTTATACTTTGTTGTGTGGATACTCGCCGTTCCGTTCTGAGAATGTTCTGGACTTTGTGAATGAGGTGAAGCATAACAATGCTGTTATTTTCCATGCGGACTACTGGAGAGATGTGTCGAAACATGCGCGTAGGTTTATTATTCAAGCTTTACAGTTTAATCCTGAGAATAGACCCACTGCGAGCGAATTGTTGAAACACCCATGGTTAGTAACGGAAGCTCCACAACACCAACATGCGGACTTGTTGCCAAACTTGAAGCAACACTTCGACGCAAGAGGCAAGTTCAGACAGGCTATCGAGATGGTGAAATTGAACAACAAGATCAACAAGTTGAAGGAGTTCCAAACGGACGAGGACGACGACCCGAACGAGATCAACTTTTTCGGGGACTCTGGGTCGATTGTGCTGGGTGAGCTGAAACAGCCATTGAGTGCGTGGAAGAAGTTTTCGGATATTTTGAGCAATGTGGATAATGACAAGCTGAAGCTGCTGTTGACGAGCGAGCTGCTGGGGACTGAGAAGAAGAGTTTGGCTGCGGATGCGTTTGTTGCGTTGGTGCATGCTGCTCTGGAGAATAAGGAGAGGGTGGCTAGTTATAGGGAGGATTAGCGAATCGAGCGAAGCGAGATGAGAGGTGCGACTTGCAGCGTAGTACTTTCCAGTGCGCGTAGCGTATCCGTTTGCGGTTTAGTTGCGCGTAGCGCGTTCGGTGCGAGTATCAGTGAATGACAGTAGAATATTTGAGATTATTGTAGTATATGAATTGAGAATGGTACGAAATTAGTTTACGAGGTGAATATAATTATAAAACAATAAGAATAAAAGAATAAGAGAATAAGAGAATAAGAGAATAAGAGAATAACAGAATAACAGAATAATAGGAGAATAATAAGAAAATGCGAACCATAAAAGAGAAAAGTACGAGATAACCCAAACTCAAAATCTGTTGGAGATTCTCAAGTCTTTGCATTTTTGATAATTTCAGTTGATAATACGACACTCGTATATTTTGAGTTTTGTACTTTAACATGTTTCAAGGATGAATGAAATTAGGTTCACTTCAAAATAGCAACATTCTGCGGTTAGCGTGTTTGTGAAGCATCATAGAACTCAATGAGTGGGCTGTGTAAGAGTTCTAAAGTGGACCAAATTTGAGTGCTGATGCTGAATGATATTTATTACCATTTTATGCTATTTTAAGACCTCACTTAAATTACCTGCCATGATATTTCCATATTCAGGGAATAGTGGGTGTGAGCACTCACTAATTGCTTATCCAACCATCCAACTTATTGTTTAACTTTACGAACGTATACGAAATAAGAATAGAGTGCACCCTTCACTCTAATTTGCTCTTAGATTAAGTTTCGATATCCAAAAAGGAACTACATTGAAACTAACGATTAAAGAACGATTATTGTGAATTATAAAACGTTAGATTTTGGGTGCAAAAAATTGCAATCGTATGTGTTTGTGGGAGGCCATAATAATCTAAAGAGTGAAGGAAAGAATAATAGTTGTTCCAGAATATTAGATATTACCAGTGAAAGATATGAATATCCATTAATTATGATCTCAAAACATTTAGTATGATTGAGAGGTACATTTTTAGAAATTATTTGATTTCCACACCTAACAACTAAATGTCAAACATAAATGATATAATGAATCAACCAGTTTCACTACAATATATCAGACCTCAAAAAACTTCCACCACCAGTTCGATAATCAATAAGACAAACCAACGAAATGAAATATTTCCCCCAAACTCACCCATTCAAACCCTAATACAACCACCATTCCCATACATATCCTCCTCTTTTATATACTCTTTTATCTTCCTTTTATCTTCCTTTTATAATTATTTGTGTGAAAAAAAAATCCAAATTTCAAACAACCACCATGTCAGACGAGGAACTGATTGATTTGGGTTCATCCACCGCGTCCCCATCTCCTCCCAAACGACAGGTGCAGCTTTTCCTCTCAAACGAAGATAAATCAGACGAAGCTCGTACCAAGTTTGAGGAAATATCAGCATGTACTTACTCAGGAAAACACATCGGCACGCTGGGCCAACAGGAGTACATGACTTGTGATTGTATCGAGCAGTGGGATTCCGAGTTGAACGAGAATATGGCGTGTGGTGACGATTCCAACTGTATCAATAGAGTCACTTCGGTGGAATGTGTCAATGGTGATTGTGGATGTGGTGACGATTGTAAGAACCAGAGGTTCCAGAAGAAAGAATACGCCAAAGTCTCTGTTATTCAAACAGAGCTCAAGGGGTATGGATTACGTGCTGATGAGACGATTCACGAATCTGCGTTCATCTATGAGTACATTGGAGAGGTGATTGACGAGCCCACTTTCCGCCAAAGAATGATCGACTACGACACCAAAAACTTTAAACACTTTTATTTCATGATGTTGAAGAACGACTCGTTCATAGATGCGACGCTCAAGGGATCTTTTGCGCGGTTCTGCAACCATTCGTGTAGTCCCAATGCTTATGTAGATAAATGGGTGGTGGGGGACAAGTTGAGAATGGGGATTTTTGCCAAAAGAGAGATTTCGCCAGGTGAGGAGATTACGTTTGACTACAATGTAGATCGGTATGGGGCTCAACTGCAGCCTTGTTATTGTGGAGAGCCCAACTGTATTAAGTTTATGGGTGGGAAAACGCAAACTGATGCTGCTCTTTTGCTTCCTGATGGAATTGCAGAGGCTCTTGGTGTGACTCCAAAACAGGAGAGAAAATGGCTCAAGGAAAACAAGCATTTGAGAACAAAACAACAGAGTGAGGATGCGGTCATCAATGAGAAGTTTGTAAAGGATTTGGATGTGACTGAATTGACGGTGCTGGATGTATCCAAGGTGATGGGAGCTCTTATGAAAGCACAAGATTTGTACATTGTGCGGAAGTTGATTGAGCGTATATATATTACCAATGATGATGCGGTCAATTTGCTTATTGTGCGGTTGCATGGATATAAGACTTTATCTGCTGTGATCCAACTGTTCCAAGAAGCGGATCTCGACTTGGTGCACAAGATTTTGGTGATTTTGGGGAAATGGCCAGCAGTCACCAGAAACAAAATCTCGCTGTCAAAGATCGAAAATGTCATCAAAACGCTTGAATCTACCACTGAGGATGATGAGATTAAGGGTTTATGTACTGGATTACTTGAAGAATGGGGGAAATTGCAAATGGCGTATCGTATTCCCAAAACAAAGAGTGAATCTTCTGCATATGGGCGTAAAGAGTCGAGGTCGCCAAAACCTGAAGAAAACATTGTTGTTGAGGACGATGATGACAAGCCGTTACCTGAAGGATGGGAGGTTGCGTTTGACACCAACACCAAAAGTGTGTACTATTTTCACCGTGCATTGAACTTGTCGAGATGGGACAGGCCCACGATATCGGTTCCCACGGGCCCGAAGAAGCGCGAGCTGACGCCAAAGGACCAGAAAAGAGACCACAAGCGAGAAAGAGGTGATTCGATGCTTGCTCGTAAAGAGGAGGAACGTTTACGTTTGGAGAGAGAAGAACAGTTTACGCGTTTGCAGGAACGTGAACGTGAGTTGCAGAAGTTGATTGAAGCTTCGCAACCCAAGATTCCCGAGCCTACAAAGCCCAAGGAGAAACTGCGGAAACTGGAGAAGAAGAATGGGAAACGTAGTAGCAGTGTGGAATCCAAATGGACCGTTCTTTTGGCGAAACATGTACCCAACTTGATCAAAAAGCACGAAAAGGAGATAGGAAGAGACAATTTGAAGGGTTGTGCCAAGGACTTGGTGCACACCTTGGTTTCTAAGGAACTTCGTAAGGAGCCACAGCTGACACCACCTTCTGAGTTAGACTCTCATAAGTTGAAGAAGGTTGGGCAATTCTGTGATGGGTTTATGGAGAAGTTCCTTGAAAAGTTTAGAGCTAAAAAGGAGAGAAAGGCGCAGGAGAAGAAGGACAAAAAGAGACTGAGTGATGGGAATGGGGGAGAGGTGAAGAGAGTGAAAAGGTGATGTTAGTATGTGTATTAATAAATAATAGGCTTCAAGGCACAAGAGGTTTTGTTAATTGCAAAATTGTTTTCTTCATGTTACGTTCTATTTTAACAATTGTTGAAATAACCAACACTTATAAGTGAGGTGAATAGGTAATGTTAGTATGTATTAATAATAGGTTACAGTGGAATTGCTCCACAAAATGTTCCAGGATCGATATGAGTTTTAAGAAGTTATTTCAAAATTGGGATATTACCATATATTAACAAATTGTAAGTCCTCTAATATCTGTTCTCTCTCATCACAACCATAAGTTTAAGTGCTCGTTAAATGCTCAATTTAAACACTCCATGCTCATTCTCATACTCACTCTACAACCATCAAATCAAAGTATTCTATTATATTTCTATCAATCTCTCTCTAACAAAATAGGCAAATTGTCAATCTTCTCGGAACCATATATAATTTGGTACGTTGCCTCAAATAATGGAAACTGGTCTAATCCTCCAGCAGTCTCCAACAAGTCATGCACTTCCTTCGCAGTGATGATACCCTGTGATGATTGTCCATTCAACAACTTTGCTTCGGCCTCCTGTGCCAGCAGTCCAGTCTTAGCCATATATCTCCCCACCTTGACGTTACGGCCACCACCACAAGTTGTGATCAAGTCAGCAACACCAGCCGATTCGGCAGTGAAGGTAGAGTGCTGTGAATCTGGGAAAAAGGTGGCAGAAAATTGGATAATCTCAAGAAGTCCAATTCTCATAATAGCAGCCTTGGCATTGTCTCCCCATCCTTTACCCTCAACAAATCCAACAGCAATGGCTACAATATTCTTAAGAGCACCAGCGACGGAAACACCAGCAACATCTTCAATCACACTCACGTGAAAGTAAGGTCTGTGGAAGGCCGCCTTCAAAACCTCATGGTCAATGTCTTTACCCCTTCCTCTAAAATCTGAGGGAGTGTTGTAGGCGACTGTAGTTTCGGACCATTTACCTCTGGCCACTTCTGGGGCCAAGTTAGCACCGGAAAGAGCACCACACTCAATGCCCAATTGTTCTGTAATATAAGTGGAAAGCAATTTGCAACCATTTGGAGTGACTTCCAAACCTTTCAAGCACGAAATTGCTCTGGCAGTAGGCTTGATCTTACCCTTTAAGGTGGCACATGTCTTGTGCAAGAATTGATGAGGTAAGTTGAACACCAAAAGATCTGCGTCCTTGGTTGCAGAAACCAAGTCGGGGTTCGCATGCAAGTTCAGAGGTAACGTGACTCCTGGTAAGTATCTGACATTCTCGTGCTGTTGGTTGATAATGTCAGTCAAGTTACGACCGTCAACAACTTCATCATGGACCCACATCTGGATGTCCTTGACAAACAACAGCGGCTTCTCTGCGGTGTTCTCGGCAATCACCTTCGCGATCGTAGTACCCCAGTTTCCAGAACCAATGACAGCAATCCTGAAAGGCTTGACAGGTTCAACGTCGTCACCTGCAGAAAGCCTGTTTGGTGCCAATATCTGTGACAATTGTTGTAATCTTTGACTAGCACCGCTCATTCTAAAGTATCTGCTGGAGAGTTTCCAGGAGAAATTGGCACTCTTATATAAGAACATCAGGGTTTTTTTCAACCGAGGCAGATGCTGTTTGCGCTATTTGCAATCTATCTCAACCGTTCGGATTATGTAAGAAGAGCAAAGGTGGAGCCAAAAGCAATTGGTTGTTGGTTGAGGTGGGTGCGGTGCCTGAAGTGGAGATGGAGAAGGTTTCTGAGTGACAGTATGGAGGGGACCAGGTTGGGTTCAACTCGGACGGCCCAACATTTTGAAGACGTTGGAAACAAGAGATGTCACTTTTCGCTCATCGCGTTCATATGATTTTTTGCCTGATAGTCATCAACCGAGGACGGCATACAAAATTCGGGATACCAGTTGCGAGCTACGGATGAGTGTTGTGAGCGGCTGAGAATCGGGTGTATGGATATGATAACGGTGTACTTTTGGTTGGTATTATTAGACCGCACTGCGCAAACCAGTTCGGGAGTTTAGGGGGGTCGGAGTGTTGGATTCTAGTAACTTTGAATGAAACGCTCTCTGGTATTGATTGCCCATTGATACAGATGACTCAATTAGTTATCATTACGGAGTTTTGTGTATTGATGTAAATGGAACGTTTGCACTAATGAGGCAACTTCCCACCGATAGGTCTTTACACAATGGATGTTCTTGTGATAATACGTCAGTGAAACAAGGGTGCAGCTGAATTGGGAGTTCGTAGGACGGGAACGCTAGCGTGGTTTTTGGTATTTGAGGTTGAGGGACGCCGGTGTGGCTTTCATGAGTTGTCGGGCAGTACTTGGGACTCTCAAACATTATCATGAACGGTTGAAAACCAATCCTCGCGTGCCAGTTGGCACTCTGTTTTTAGTTCCTTGTCTCCATATAACTGTGATTATACATACTTCCTTATGCTTTTTAAGGAAGTACCGGGATTTGTGTCAGAGAAGTAATACCTGGGTAATGGCTGCAAATCGATATGCATAAGATTCCGCGAACCCGAGGATGTTGATTTTGTGTAAGTTCACTTTACCGACGGTTGTGTCAAATGGTATATCATTGAGTTGTAATGGTAACAAGACGTTTAAGGGTTGTGGTGCAGATCGAGAACGATTGATTGTGATAGTTGTAATTATGCATTTGAGTTCGTTAGAACTTTAAGTGTGGTGGAGAAAGAAAAGTTCAAATTTAATGATAATTTGATCAAAAAGCAGAAGCGTTGTTCTATTTCTTAAAATCTAAGGTTCTGCTTGTTTTTATCATCATCTGGTTCATTCACAGTGTATAGAGATATGAATACGTAATGCAAAATTGAATGCGGAAATCTGCAGTTCCTAATTTGCATCCAAAAAATGCATTTTGATTTGATTTTGGAGCATCTTCAATTGAGAATTTTCCCTTTCTTCTTAACAAAGTATACTCCTAGAATTCTCTCTAAAGTGGTAGTTTACCTTTCAAAATATAAAGCCGCAACTGTGAAAACAGAGTATTGGACCCTTCAAAAATTGCTTGATTTTTATGTCGCAGACATTTGAGATCTCTTGTGCATCCATATTTGCAAGGAATGGATCAATGGTTACCATTCCAACTCTAACGAAAGGTTCATTTTTCAGAGAAGCAACTTGAAAGATGCGTGAATTAATTAGAACCCAGACCGTCATACCAACTTTCCTTGGTAGACACTTCAAACCTTGAAACTTTCCTCTTTAAGAGTAAAGGCTCAGAAATCTTACATAGTTAAATTGGGGCACATCCTTTGGATGTCCATTCTGTTTAGCGTACGGGTATAAAATTTAAGTCCAAAATGAGAACTACCTCTAAGAATGGCTCTCTCCAAATCCTAACTTAAATTTCCGAACCCTTACCTGTTTACCATGCACCTAACTCCTAATAACTATTAACAAACTTCACATTTATGACACTAAACTCACCTGATAACCGATAACATCATACCATTTCACAATCAGAATATCTCAAATTTCATGCGTTTGTAACCAAAAAAATTTGCAACCAAAAGTTAAACTAAAGAATGCTTCAACGTTAAACTAAAGTCATACTTGACCAAAAAACTACAAATATGGTCTACAATACAATAAAGAAGTCATACTCCCAATAAATTAAACTGACATGAACGATCAACACTCACGTCCACTCTACCCCAAATACAAAAATTTATAGAAATCCCAAAGACGCATAATACACGATCATAACCCTAGCAGTTTGTCACCCAACTTCTTCTTCTCGTGCAAGTAGTTTAGATTTTCAATGTATAGCTTCTTGTCAGCGTTACGCTTACACGTCAAAGTGCCGACGTGTCTCTTCAAAGCATCCTTTCTGGCAAACCCTTTACCACACAACTCACAGATGTTGGGAGGTATCGACAAGTGCTGCTTTTCGTGACGTTTCAAATCTGACAGCCTGCGGAACAGCATCAGACACTTCTCGCATAGGAACTTGCGCAGTGGGTCGTCGCTGTAGACCTGAGAGTTTTTGCGTGGCTCTGCGTTTCTGCGGCGCGGTAAGTCGGAGTGGTCGTTCTCGCGTTCGTCGTCGCCGTCGTCGCCGAAATCGTCGTCATCGTCATCGTCACCGTCGTCTTCGTCGTCAGACGCGTGTCTGTGCTCCTCCTTGCGTTTCTGTCCTTGTTCTCCAATCAAAAAGTTCCACCCATCATTGTATGCACTAGGATGGTGCGAGTTGCTGCTTCCAACAACCGGCGGACTCGCCTGTTGTCTGGACTCACTGTCACCCTCCATGAAGATGTCATTACTCAAGTTGGGGAAGTTTTTGTAGAAACCCTGAATGTTGAGTCGTCCGCTCAGGTTCGCTCGGATGTTTGTCAGTTTTTTAATTGGATTACCGTGTGGAGACAGGGCGTATTGTAAACGTGTGAGCAAGTCGCCGATCGTGGGGTCCACGTATGGAGAATTTGAAAGGCTTGCACCGCTAGCGGTCGCAACAAGTGCTTCTCTTGCAAGACGCAAAAACCGTTCGTCTTCGTCAACATCATTGTTGAGAAGAGACGAAACTCTCGTAATGTTGGCATTTGATGAGTTATTCAAGACTGGATTTATGTTGTTGGATTGTGAGCTGTTTGAGTTCAAATTGGAATTTATGCTTGAATTATTGGAGTCCAAGTTGATATTCGACTGTATCAGTTGTTGTGAAAACCTGTCCTTCAAATCATGAGGTGAATTTGTCGAATTTGGTGTGTGAGGGTTACTTCTGAGCAGTGACGGGCTATAAACTCTTTGGTTAGAAGGAGCCACTTGTTGACGCTCAGTCAGCACATAGAAATTGATGTTGGAGCCAGGAGAACCTACGCCCACATGAGACAAGTCGCTAATCTGCTCGTTCTTGGTCTTCTTATGCGACTGTGAAAACGGGCTTTGGGGCCTTGGCTGAGGTGAAAACATGTCGTACCCGAAATTAGGCGTGAGTGCTGGAAGTGTCTGATTATACGTCTCACGAGTGCCTCTCGAGTGATCCTGGTCAGGTTTTATAGCAAGACCCTTATCATAAACAGAATTGAACTGTGGCTGGTCTTGACCCATGAACAAAGGGTGTGCTTTTCTTTTGGTTGCGAGAGAGCAAAGTCGGTATATATATATTTCAGGTCAGAACACTGTGGGGCACGCGTTTTGTGGGAAGCCTCTTGTGTTTGATGAATGTTTATGCTGATGATCTCGCTAAGTCGATGAGAAAGTCGTTGGATCTTCCTTTACTTTTTTGAATTGCCAATTTCTGCAATTCGCTGTATTCTACCAAGCTTCACCTGCTCCTGACAGATCTGAGTAGAAGGGTGATATCGAATTGCTAATTTTGATGTTTTTTTTGCACGGTCCGTATGGTGAGCCACAGTGGAAATGGTATCAATAGTAAACTTTTATATTTCGTCTTTCGCAGTGGAATGTCAATACCTTTAATACAGGGACCGAGCGGGCGATGTTGTTGTTGCCGATGTTGTTGATTCGTAATGAGGGCTTGGCTACCTATCGGACTTGTGCGTTTAGTTTGTTCAAGTTCTATTTTTGTTGTGTAGTGTAGATGTTACAAGTGACACGTACTGGCTATAAATCGCCGACGATAAGTAGTTTGTCAGGGGTAATGGTTAGCGAAAGGCTGCTCTGGGACGGCAAAAGAATACTGATCATTGCCTTGGTTGATAATGCTGTCAAATTGCGAAATTCAATTATTATGTGTCATGTGACGTGTGCTAATACTGAGAGACGAGTGGCGTAGGGAATTTTCAGGTAGCGGATGGTGAGAGCGTGGTGGGATGTGAGAGGGTGGGGGTGGTGTATTAGAGTGAGGTGGTTGAACCACCTCATTCACTCATATAAGTTTGTATTTGGTCGAGCTAGTGTTGATTAACTAATTTTTTTGAGCCGTGGTGTGGCAGGGCAATGTGATTTGTTATTACAAAGGCCGTAAACCTGTGAGGAATTCCAATGAGGAATTGTGAAAGAGTGGGGGTTCTGTTAATAAGATTTTGCACCCATTGGGAATTCTGCATAAAATAGTAACGATTGCAAATCCTGTCAAAGCAAAGAAGTATATTTGAATTGTAAATTGTGGATTCGAAGTTATTGTGCGAGAATCAGGCAGGTTCTTGTATTGTTTTGGTGTTTAGTGGTGGCTTAATAGTTGATTGTGTTATGAGGAAGATACAAAATCAAGATCAGCCGAAGATTTAATCTGATTAGTAGAGTGATGGAATATAATCTGACTTCAGTATAAACAGAGAGATACAGAACTGTCAACTGGTACAACGAAGATTAAACCATGCAGGTTTTACTCACAAAATAGGGCACGTGTTGCTTGGTTTAATTGTGAGTGATGGGTGTGCGTGGTATTTGATATATTGGATGTTACTCTGGTGATGGTTAATAATCATAGAAAATTTGAAAAAAACTGCAAAATTTGCAGCCAAAACTATTTTTTGTTAGTGGGCGATTGAATACGTTAGGATTAACACAGAAGGGTGGGTATGAAGAAGTGAATTATTAAGTGGAGTTTAGGGTTAATGTTTTGATGTTTAGGTTTAAGATGTGTTTGGCAAGTTGTGAGGTTTTGTTTCATTAAAGGTTTAGTTAATTGGGTGGGGGTGACCTCTGTTTGTGCAATTCTGAGAGTTGTTACCAATGATTAATTTTGGGTTCACTGAAAGATATACAATTATTGACCTACTCTAGAGGATAAAGAGAGAGATGGTAAATTGAGGAATTCAGTTATCCCTTGATTTTAGTGCTCTTATAGTTCTGGTGCACTGACTCCAATGCATTTAAAATGAAGCAGATTCCTAATACTTGGTCATTAAATCGCATGTGCACTTTTCCAGCGATCTCAAGATTCAACGACTCATCCAAAACCATATTTGATAATATGTTGACAACATCCAGGGGACTTGCCGCACATTCAGAATATTTAATGCATTGCATTTAAAATGCATTACGTAGTTTCTTTAATTGTAAGCGTATACATTTAAATCAAGTATAAACGAGTTAAAGCGTATAAGTAGCAACTTCTAATGAATTCGAGCACTTACATCGATTCAATTATAATTGAATTAGAATATACAATTCAAAGTGTACCTAAAGTCTGTAAGGATGAAAATTCTCGCACATATGAAAGTATACCGATACCAAACGTTTCACTTATTGAATATCCTGCTATTCTCAACAATCCCCACAACATCAACAACTTCCCGTTACTATTCTGTAGCCCTGTCATTTGAAGTCATATAGAACTCATAACCTCACCAAATAGTCCGAGTAACATGACGAATCACGTGATTATAATCTCCATCTTTGGGTCCAAACAGCATACACGTTGCCCAACCTCGACCCCATTCTCCAACTCTCCAGTTCTTGAGTCATTCTCACTTCACTCTCAACTTTCTCTAGCACCTCTTATTTCTCTCCCATTTCACTTCCTTCAAACTAAATATAATCACCCCCGTAAAACACTTTCTCGAAATCGTTTTTTCCAAATTTCCAATACTCCCACAACACCATGACATATCAGGACCTCCCCTCACGCCAGAAATCACAGCGTTTGATCAACCGCCTCAAGACACAGAAGCACCAGCAGCAGTTCCAACAGTATAAACAGCGCGCAAAAGCCATAAGTAACATCAATGAGTTGTTGCCGGGCTTAAACGATATCAGCGATGCGTTCGAGGCGTTACCGTTGGACTTGGTCAAGTACTTCACGTTATTGAAGGAGATAGACGCCAAGTGTATCAACACGGTACCGCAGATCAACGTATTGATCAAGAAACATATTGAAGAGTTGCACCCTAAAGAAGGAGAGACCAAGAGTGAAGAAAAGGTGACGCCAAACGAGAATGAAAGTTCAAAGGAATCGTCAGTTCCTTTGAAAACAGCTCCTTTGGACTCGTTCCGTCGTCTTACTCTCCTCAAAGATAAGATCAATGAAATAATTCCGTGTCTTGAGGAGAAGATGCACGTTACATCTGTGGCTACGGATCTTGTTAGCAAGCACATGCAACGTATAAACAACGATTATAAACTCATTATCAGTAACAATGAGATTCCCGAGCTGATACGGATTGGACCACTTAACCATCCTGCGATGATTGTCGACCTGTCGCAGACTGCTCATAGTGCTGCACTGGCACATGACAGGTCAGCGCAACTGCAAAGAAGTGAGAGTAGAAGAGAAGCTTTGGCTGCGAAGAAGGCCAACAAAGATGACGATGACCCAGTTCACAACTCATCGTCGAGTTCAGCAAATGGGTTGACTGCGGGACCCAACGGGCCTAAGAAGAAGAAGACTAAGGAATCGACACCACTGGATCCGAAATCGGGTTATTACTCGTACGGGGCCAGCACAGGAAGCGGAGCTGCTCTGGATACTGGTAAAAAGAGATCGCGTAAGGAACTTTCTGAGGAGGCTCAACGTCCTGGAACGCCGACTAATGGGTATACCAATGGAGCTGCTGCCAACGGGCAAGAAACCAAGAAGAAGAGGGCCAGAAAGGAGGATGATACCAAGGGTATCACGCTGTTCAAAGCCGAGGCGCGTGTGAGTGTCAGTGGCGACAGCAACCGTGATGCGGGCAACGAGCCAACGTACTGTTATTGCGACCAGGTGTCGTTTGGCGAGATGGTTGGATGTGATGGAGAAGATTGTAAGAGAGAATGGTTTCATTTGCCGTGTATTGGGTTTAAGAATCCTCCAAAGGGGACTTGGTATTGTGATGAGTGTTTGGTTAAGATGAGGAAGGGAAGGAGATAAAAAAGATCTTTAGATCTTTTTATCAAATCTGATAAAAAGAATAAGATGAAAAAATGGGCCATTTAAAGTTCATAGCAAGAATTAATATTCTTCCTTCGTTCATAGTGACTATCTCGGTTCGCGTTTAAGGCAATCTGAAATTTGAGACTGTCAAATTGTATATTAGTTTAATGTATGCTAAGTAAAGATTTTTGTATTTTAAAGTAAAGATTGCAGAATTAACAATAAATTTAAAGTTTCTCAATTATAAGTAAAGGTTGCTAACTGTCAATTTTATAAATTAGTGTAAGATTGTCTATTATAAGTAATACACTGTCAAATATGTAAATTAGTGTAGATTGTCTATTATAAGTAATACACTGTCAAATATGTAAATAACGTATGTTTCTCAATTGCAGAATTCAAAATAGTATCTTAAAATGTATAATGTACAAGGATTGCAGACAGTCAATTTTGTAAATTAAAGTGAATTTTATAAGTTAAGATTGCAGACTTGACAAATTGTATATTAATGTTTCTCAATTATAAAAATTTGCAGTCTGTCAAAATTGTTTATCAATGTATATTTCTGTAATACAAATAAATATGGACTGACAACCTTGTACATTAATGTAATGTTCACTTCAAGTCAAATTCTTAAATTAAAGTTTTTCTATTATATAGCAGGTTTGACATTTTGTTGTATGCTCACTATATGTAAAGATTGTAGACTATTTGTATATTAAACACCTATAATAAAGATTGCAGACTAACAAATTGTACATTGAAGTAAATTTCTGTTTTATAAATCGCAGATTTAAATTTGTATATAAAGTAAAATTCCCTTGTAAAGACAGAGTTATCAATTAGTATATCAATTGAAAGATTGCATTATCTATTAAGCTTCTCTTAAAAAATGAGGTTACACTGACATATTTGTTAATGAACGTACAGAAAGCCAATACATATTAATGTAAGATTCTGTTTTTTAAGTTAAGATTGAAGTGACAAATTATACTAACGTATGATTCTATTTTATAAAAAGATAATAATATAAAGATTATTGTATATCAACCTCTCAATTAAAAACTGAACTTAATCGTATATTAGTGCTAAAGTAAATGCTCCATCATCGTATATTAACATATAAGAAAGATATATTAAGCTTCCCTATAAAAGATCGTCATAAACTTTTATTATTGATTCCAGACTTTGAATAAAGTTCCCGGTAAATCCTGCTGAATAAACCTAAAATCTTATTCATACCAGACGCGACCGAAGCAACCTAATAGAAGGTAAAACGCACAATTGCACCTTACAACACCATCTCCCAAATTTTGGCTGCGAAAATTTGCATTGGGTTGCGTTATCAATAGGAGAAGAAGTTAACCCTGAAATTGAAATAATATAAAAGATCTAATATATCGGGGTAGGATAATTTCATTCACACTAATCAAGTAAATTTCAGACAGGGTTTTACCCGATAAAAGGTATTCTAAAGAACATTAGTTCTGTGCAATAATGCAGCTCTCGGACATCTCATAACCTTGAAGGGTGCTAATTTAGAGTACGAGTGAGGCGAGTGGAGAGTAACATGGGAACATTAAGTAAAGCGCAAGAGGAATAGCAACAACGCAAGATTTTCAGAGCAAACATATAGCAGGCTGAGCAAGGCTGTGTAATAGTTGACCTAGACTAAAAAATTGGAGGCTGAGTAGTGCTGAAATTTTCATAAAGGTTATTGATATTTCAACAAGTAGTTTACTCAAATTTTCATCTCAACAATAACCTACAAGTTGCACCAATAACCTCTATGTTGACAATAAGGACTCTCAAAACCAAGCGATCTAGTGAAGCACTTGGACGCACTAGGTGACATAAAGGTGCATTACAATGGACGCAAGACACTGGCGAGAAAAGTAGGCCCTTTCTGATTTTTGTGAACTGTTACAGAAGAGTGAGCAAATAGCAAACAGAAATCAAATAGAAAAGAGAAGAGCGAGCTGAAAAGCGAGCAAATAACAAAAACCAAAGCGCAGATTGCAATTCTATTTTCTAAGTTAAAAAGATAAATTGGATTATGATTTTCTTGTAAAGAGAATCTCATAATATATCAATTCTTATAAACGCCCTTCATCCAATTCGGCAAAATGATAAAAGGCGAGGTTCGAGGCGGAAAAAAAGGCGTACATCCAGCATCCGCCATTCCGCTCTTTTAAGAAGGATCTTGAGTAAGAGTTTGTTTAGTGCATACTACCTTGTTTACTGAAACGTTGAAGGTCGAATCCCCAAGTAAAACAGGCTACTAGTAGCTTTTGTATCGCATTTCTTTTTGAACCCTCTAATCACAAATCCTTTAGCACACTGGGCATCGCAAACTGGATATTGGCATTTCTCATTATTGAATAGTGACATCACCACCCCCTCCGCCAGACGCATCCCATTTATGCTGCGCTACCATTCCTCCATAGATAAGGCGACCACTCACGTCGCGGTGAATTCACAATACGATGCGAGCACAAACAAAACGCAGTGGTGTCCGCGGACAGTTTAGTGTGCTGGAACAGCGACTTAGTGGCACGAACAGGTGTCATGGACCGGGCACTTAGTGTGATGGACCGGTCACTTAGTGTGATGGACCGGTCACTTAGTGGCACGGCCTGGTGGCACTAAGGCTGACAACAATGAGGCATCGAAATCACATGGAGAGATCCACGCAGTGGGTAAGGTAAAGAAGATGTTGGTTAATGAAGATGATGAAAATGAAGATGAAAATGAAGATGAAGTAGATGATTGGATAGATGAAGATATACTAGATGAAGATAAAGAGAAGTTGAAGTTAATTGTTAATAATATTGTTAGATAAAAATTAAACGATTCACCTTTCGTTCGTGAAAATTGTTATTATTTTCCACTTCTATTTTCATCTCGAGATATAAAACTCATAGATATTCCACTTTTTCACTCCGCAACTTTTATCCCCAAAATGCAAGAATTGATTCCAGACGTCAGATTGGTCGTTGTAGGTGGAGGTGGTGTCGGTAAGTCGGCACTCACTATTCAGATGATGCAGAGCCACTATGTTGATGAATACGACCCCACCATCGAGGACTCGTACAGAAAGCTTTGTACTGTCGACAAGGAGCAATTGTGGTTGGACGTGTTGGACACGGCTGGCCAGGAGGAATACAGTGCAATGAGAGAACAGTATATGAGAACCGGTGAAGGGTTCCTTTTGGTGTATGCCATCAACTCGAAGGACTCGCTCGACGAATTGCAGAGCTTTTATGAGCAGATTTTGAGAGTCAAGGATGTGGAATACGTGCCGGTCATGGTTGTGGGAAACAAGTGCGATTTGGAGATTGAGAGACAGGTGAGCTACGAAGAAGGTTTGGCTGTTGCCAAGCTGTTCAATAGCGCGTTTATGGAGACTTCGGCGAAGCAAATGATTAATGTCGAGGAGGCGTTTTACGACTTGGTGAGAACCATTCGCAGGGAAAAGACCCAGGGAAGCGAAGCTGCTGCTGCGGGCACCAGCGGTGCTGCCGGTGCTACTGCTACCGGTGCTGCGGCGTCGACAGCGTCGCTGGGACCTTTTGGTGAACCTCTGGATGCAAAGGTGCAGCAGCAACAGAACTTGGCTGCGCCGGCGCAAGACACTGGCGCCGTCTCGCCTACAAATGTTATACACGCTGAAAAGCCAGCAGCCCCTAAGGCTGCTCCGGCAAAGAGAACACAGGCAGCTGCTCCAGAAACAAAGGATAAGGCTGGGTGCTGTGTCATTGTTTAGTGGACTGAAAATGGTTTCTGAGAGACCAATGGGTAATCTATAGTGAATGGGATGTACTCTGGATTGATGTAGTTTGAAAATTGTAGGATGAGAGTGGATTTTAGTGGGTTGATTTCTATGGTTTATTATGACGGTCCAGACCTTTAAAGTGAGAGGTTTAGTTTGAGTATGGAGATGTCGAATGGTGGGGTGAATTAGAATGGAATAATGGTGGGGTGAATTAGAATAGGATAATGGTGGAATTTAGAATAGGTTATACCAATGGTGGGGTGATTAAGCAAAGTGCAAAGGTGAATAAATTCAATGTTCTTCTTGAATTTTAGAGTTGTAACCGGAATTGTGTTAGTTTATAGTTAATAGTGTGTTGGATGATAATGCATAATTGACGTTAGATGGTAAGAGATAAAATGCTATTAGAGTGGAGTAGATTTTTCAAAAATGGACAAGTGAGTAATCAGTGAAGTGTTGATTGTTAAGTGAAATGGGTGAACTGTAATGAGTGAACTGTAGTGAGTAAGTGTAATGAGTAAGTGTAATGAGTGTAATGATTGTGAAGTTATTAGTTTGAAAATATTATGTGAACTATTATAATGTGAACCTATAAAAGATTGACTGATATACTACACAAATATCATATATTAAATTAATAAAGCTCTATTAAGATTCCAATAAACTTCCTTTATTAAGTCCTCGGCATTGATATATAATTATGTACAATTGGAACGTTACTTGGTTATTTTATACTATCACAATACATTTCATCTTTATCAGTCCAGCTTTGAAACATACTCATTGGTTATGAGGTATAAACGAGTATGAACAAAAAATATATCAATAGATAGACGAACTGATCATAGGTCGGGTAGGTTACTTATTGTACAACACAAGATCTGCAAATACTACCACATCAATAGACTAGTAAGGTCCTAAATTATGCAATTGACATACGATTTTAAACTTTGATGTTAGTAATAAAGTGATCGACCATATTCAGACCCTTTATAAAAATTCATGAAATACGAACTAAAAGTTTGGTGGTGCAAGAATAACGTGTTCAACCATCCCATTTAGAGTATCCCCACAAATATCTACATCATTATTTTATCATATTTATTCTTTCATTATGAGGTGTACAGTGGGTGTATCAATGTTTAGAGTTTGTCAACTTTTCATAAAGTTCAATATATCTTCGTTTCATATTTTAGATTCCCATGAAGAGTTGGAAAATTCACTCATAGTTTAGTCAATTGAATGCCAATTCAAAAATCAATTATCAGTGAATATTCACCAAATCCAATTAAACCATTTACTATTCAGTAAATCACCAAATCCAATATTTCATTACTATTCAGGGAAAATTCACAATATCCAATATCAATGAACATTCAAATCAACCTATTCAATGATCCACTCCAAAACCTCCTATTCAATGATCTACTCACCAAAACCTCCTTATTGAATAATCTCTCTTTATCATATTTTTCACTATACTTGATAATTTTCATTCTCTAATTAATAAAATGATACACAACAAAATGCAATATCAAACTAGCAAAGATAAAATCACCAAATGCCCTCTCAGGACTAACTTCAGTGAAAATAACCTTTTCATCCTCATCACTCTTCTCAGCAACATTCTTAATTTGCAACCTCAAACTAACAACAAGCACAAATTGACCAACACACGAGATAAATCCTCCCAAGAACGCATTGAATGGGAAGTTACCCACCAACAACACATACACAAACTGTAGTATACCCAATGCCACCAAGAAAACCAAAAACAAGTCGATCAACTTCAATCTTGGAGTTAAGGTCTTGGTGTAGTCAGTGTAGGTGGTGTCGATTGCACTGAACAAGTTGGACAACTGGTTGCCCAACTTACCCGAACCAGCTCCGCTGGAGCTCCCGGAGCTGACAGAACCCCCGGTGGCGCCCTCTGTGGCCTGCTGGGCCTTCTTGATTGCAACGTTCTTCGACATGGTTGTTCTTTTTTCAAACGTGTTTTCAATTTTTTGAGATTTCGATAAAAGCCTAAAGTATGGGAGATGTCGCTGTGAGCACAGAGAGGGCTGTTGCGAGTGGAAAACGCAAGATAGAAGGCCCACCTTCATTGCGTATAATACCACCGCTCAATTTCTGCCCTGTTGAGAGAAAGTTGTACCGGTCAGGCCAACCATCCATCATCAATGAATCCTTCTTGAAGGACCTTAATTTGAAGACTATAATATGGCTTGCTAGTGAAGAACCACAGGATGATTTCTTGGAGTTCTGTGCTGATAACGGTATAAATATCGAGTTTGTGGGGATATACGATGAGTACAACAACTACCAGAACTACACTAGTACTGGCTTGAATCCATGGGATACGCTTAATGAGCACACTATTAAGCGTGCTCTCGAGCTTATAGCGAACAAGGAGAACTATCCTGTGTTGGTGTGCTGTGGTATGGGGCGGCACAGGACGGGGAGTGTTGTTGGGTGTTTGCGGAGGTTGCAGGGCTGGAACTTGGCGAGTGTTCTGGAGGAGTATAGGAGGTTTACGGGATCACGGGGAGGGAGGATATTGGTTGAGTTGTTGATTGAAGGGTTTGATATTGGGTCTGTTGAGATTGACGGAGCGAAGGCTCCGGAGTGGTTGTAGTTGGGTTTAGATTAGAGAACTTGGATTACATATCGATTGAATGTATGAGAAATGATTAGAGAAGAATAAATATTGGGGACCAGATGATCGGATGAATGAGATGATCAAATGAATCAGATGATCAGATGAGCCAGATGCCCAAGAACCAGGATACCAGATGAAGATGCCAGTAGAAGATACCAGATGAAGATACCATATGAGAATTTATTCATGAAATGTAGTGGCACAATAATTTATTGAATCCCTTCAGTTCTTAGAATATTCATAATTATCTTGTATTAACAGAAGTTCTGTGATCTCAGATTAATTTGTAAAGACTTCATCATTTCTTCTAAGTCACTTAAATGTGGTCTATAATTACTCTACTAGTGATACTTAATAACCAGTTGATCTAATCATTAACAGGAAATTACGGAATTGAAAAATCTCAGAGTACTTTTTATGTAACTATGACATGCTAAATTAGATTACTTTATTCGAATGATGTATTGTTCACTTGAAAGGAGTTTCTCCCCTCAACATGTCTACATTTTAACCCACTGAATACTTATTATCGCATATTATAATTTACCTGTTTTTCATGATCCATAATGACCAATATCCGTCCAAACTAGTTTCCGTAAACTGCCTTAAACTCCTGAATATTCCGTCTAACGTCATTGTTGCTTTCCCAACAATTCAATTATTAGTTACCCAATGTGTTATTCCTTTGAATATACAACTGTTTAAGAACAATACTCTCGTATTGCTAAACAATATTTCACGGATTAACATATTGTATTGCAGAATAATACTTAAAACTAACATAAGTAATTCTAACTTCGGTTCCATATTTTACTAACAATTTCATGAGCATTTTTGTAAAGAGATTTTTGTAGAGATTTTTGTAAAGCTTTATGTAAAGCATTAAAGCTTGTAAAGCCTTTTGTAAACCATTTAAAGCACTTTTGAAAGCCTTTCAAATCATAACTCTCAAAAACAAATTTAATACTAAAATCTGAGCTTGCTCCCGGACACACAAAACGTAATTCATCTCTTGCCTTCTATTGGTTCTATTCTATTGGTTCTACTATTTCTAATATTTCTATTCTTTAACTACAGTCATTGATCATTATTGCGATTTTTGTTCCATCACCCTTGATGGACCCTCTTCTATTCTTTATTCGCTTGCCTTCAGCAACCTCAGCCCCTTAAAGTCTAACCAATAAAATACACTGCTTCCCCATTAGGGCCGATCGGTTGCGAAACCTAATCAGCTTTTTCCATGTTCCCACTGGCAATTGCCACCAAAAGTCATTGATCAGTGGGCTTTTTTGCCCTCGCAAATCGCACTTAAAGCCCGAATCAAAGCACTTTTTTTTTGCTCTTATCATTCTTTTCTAGTCACAACCCCATAAAATCATGGCAGGTACTTGTATCACGGCAGTGAAGTTCATTGGAGTGTCGTCCTTGGGCTTGTTGTCGGCGTCGTTGTCGCTTCAGGCAGTGGACAGAATTCCAGAGTTAATCAGTCAATTGAATGGCGCTACCAAGGGTGGTGCCAGTGCTGCTCCCAGCACGTTTGAGTCTTTGTCAAGGCAGTTGGACCAGATAAAGACGTTTTTGGTGCAGTCGAGGCTAACCAGCGTGGTCTTGGCGGCGGTTTCGAGCGGCTTGCTTCGTTCGGCGTACGTCCACTCCACATCCTGGGAGAAGCACCCATACCTTATTTACGCGGCTCTAGGCGCACCTTTGGCGCTTGTCAGCGTGTTTGCCAGCTTGTACAAGAACGAGTGGAGATTGTTGCAGCTCGAGTACAAGGGCACCGAAACTGAGGATGTTCCACTGCTCTCGGTGGAATCGTCGATTTCTGAGCCCGATTCGTTGACCAAGTCGTACATACACGTCTCGGACGGCGAATCCACTTCGACGCTGACGCCAGTTTCTCTGGGATCGAACTCGCCAGAGATCAAGGCAAAGGAGCACGGAGTGGACGAGGAGATTGAAGTTGCGATGGCCAAGAAGCAGTTAGTGAGAGATTTAGAATGCAGCCAGAAGGCATCCGTTGTGGGCGGTGGTGTCGCGGGGGTTGCCTTTTTGATTGGATTGGTAGGATTTGTGGGAGACTACTTCTTTTTGTAATTAGTATCGACTAGCGTTGATGAATACATGATTTACGCTTATGATTTGGTGTGAATGTAGCCCTTGATATGGGTTGTAATGATAATGGATTGCCCATTTTAATGGGCATGTAGATTATGATTGTTCATGCTTCGAGATGTAGTGAGTGGATTAAGTTTGCTCTAAGATCAAAGATATTTTTGCAACCATTTTTATCGGTGCAGATCCAGATGGAAAGGAATAAGAATTTGTCCTGTTATAGGAAAGAGTAATAATGACAAGGGTAAAGTATTGTGAATGTCAGTATTAAGATGGGGTACGTTTTTGAACCTAGGAATTCACCGAGGACAATATTGCGTTTAAATCATTAGTATAGATAACAAGAAATGCTTCGCTCTTGGGGTTTTATGATCTAGTACTCACCATTCTTTTATTCCAAGTGCAACAGCATGGCACTGGCAGAATCTGAATATAACAATGGTTTCCTGTTTGTTATTCAGTTATTTATTTTCTTGATTTGCAGTCGTTTTTTAATTGTAGAAGTTAAAGTCTAAGAAAGAGTTTATTTGGATATTAACCAAATCTTTTTGTACTTTTGGATTTCAGAGCCCAAGGTCTAAATAGCATTAAATGATAAACTATGGCATTGAATTCACGTTTTAAGGAGTGCAAGACTTCTCTCAAAAATCACATACTTGTCCAAAGGCTCGAGATGTAGGTTAAATCTCAAGCAATGACATTGTAGAATCCACAATTCAAAGACTTGCATTTGCAAATGATACTAAGAGTGAAGGATAGAGATAGAATAAGAATTTACTTACATAGTATTTCAAAGTGTATTCAATGTCCACTAAGAACTTTTGGAGTAGGTAAGAATATGGAACCTTCATGCCATTACTTTGTTTTGGTTTATCAAAATATTATTGGTATACCAATATGGTCTCCTCTAAAGTGCAATTTATTGGACAATCACACCTTTGCAATATTAATGGTACACTAACTCTAATTGACACTTTTCGTTCTGTCAACTGAAACCTAAATTCTGAATACTGCAATTTTAGATAAACTTCTACCACCAAAAAATACCTTCAACAAGATGCTTCTGATTTTATGTTTCCCAGAAAGGATGACACGGCTAAATCAATTCCAAAATGCAATCTAGCTGATCTCAATTGCACTCAACCCTCTTTCACAAAATTTACGGCGTGTCTGAATTACATTGGTCCATCTCACAAAGAAAACATACGTCATTCAAGAATCATCTTAGATCATTGTCTTAACTCATTCAAGTAGAATTGTAAACTTAGGGTTTCGAGTTTGTGCTAATTAATATGTGCATACATTTTTGTGGATAGCCGCAAACGCGTGGAATAGGCAAGGAAAACAAGTCAATTCAAATTGAGTTTGATTGTTTGTATCTCATTGTTACCTCGGTTGTTAGATTCTCCATTTCTCCACCATTTCTCTCTTTTGCAACATTAATTTGCAACAATAACAAAAAGGTGAGATTATGACTACAAAACGAGAACTAATTTCAAAATCTTGGGCATTCTGATTACAAGAAACAGAGCAAACTCTGTACTGTTATAATCAAATATTTCAATACAGAAGACTATTCACTGTGAAATGTCAGACCATATTGCGACGTCAACCACCTTTAATCAGTTTTGCTGCAAAACGTGCGGAAACTGTCTGAAATTGGCCAATTTAATTGCCCCTCACTCTTGAATATCCAAGGTATTCTAACATCGGAACGTATACTCTGTCGAAACATGTTCGCATCACCCACATACCTCTCACTGCAAAACTGCATCCTCATCATAACAGAGAATAACCATTACTGATGAAAACTGAAGTGTAAACAGTAGCACAAAAATGTGCGATTAAGAGACAGAGAGTTAGTTCTTTTGGAATCGCACTGTTGGAAGACGAACCAGAGAACGGTGTCTCATTCTTACTATTGGTTTATGGTGTGTTATCTTAGCGTTAACCAAGTTTATACAAAACTTAGGGTTGATATAAATACTTTAATCAAGTTATAATTCAGTTATTATTGTCATTATTGCCATAATTCAGTCATTATTCAGTCATTTCAGTCATTATTCAGTCCTTATTCAGTCCTTATTCAAATTCATTATTCAGTCCATATTCAGTCCATATTCAGCTCTTATTCAACTCATTCTCATCATCATGAAAGACATCCAAAGTCATACTCCCAATCCTTATTCAAAGTCTCTCAACCTAATCTCTACTTGTTTTTTTTTATGGTAGCGCCGCCAACAAAACCAAACAACAACATCCTTGCATCAACTACACCAAGCCGTCTCCACCATGTCTTTCCACCCTGTTCCGTACGATACCTCGCCCGAGATCTTCCTGAACCAGCAATTGGTGCAGCAGCAGCACCAGCAGCAGCAACAGCAGCAACAGCAGCACTTGCAGCAGCAAAAATCGCGCTCCTTGGCCCAGCTCGATGACCTCTCCCACGATCCCCAGTTCCAGAACGAACAGCAGCTCCAGCACTCAGAGCGCCAGCGCCAGCTCCAGTCCAAGCAGAACCACCAGCAGCTCGACTTGGAGCTCCGTCAGCAGGAACACAACCAGTTGATGCAGATCCAGCACTCAAACCAGTCGCATTTGTTGCTGCTGCTGCAACACTACCCTTACGAAGGTGAACTTGATCAGACCGTTGCGTCTGCGCTGGCCTTGCACTTTGCCAACCAGCAGCACCATATCAATCTACTCCAGAACAGACCAATATTCACCTTGAACAACGGGTCGCCACTCTTGGTTCACCTCCCTCTTAATGAGCCGCAAAGAGACCACTATAAACATTTGGTGGTGCAGCACGGAGGTTTTGTCAGCGAGTCTCCAGTGTCGCAGAATAGCGACAAGGTGATCACATTCACGTCGCAACCCATTAGGGGCGAGCGTGGGTTCTATTTGCTGTACTTGGACGACTGTTTGAAGGCCGGCACCATGATTGACGGAACCAACTATCAATGGGAAGGTGCGGCGGAAACATCCAGAACAAAGAGAACACCAAACGCAGATGGTAAAATGCCCAGGAGTAACAGAAAGTTCAATGAGCAAAAGGACCAGTTTATTCTCGACGAAATCCGTAAAAGACCAAGATTCAGAAATAGTCACCTTTTCTTTGATGAGCTCAAAGATAACCCAATCTTGTTTGGACATACTGGAAATTCCATTAGAAGTCGTTACAGAAACCATTTGAAGGATAAATTACAGTACATCTACAAGGTTGATGGTAATGATGTGCCTATTTTAGACAACAACAAGCAGATGATTAGGCTTGGACTTGAACATTTACCATCTACTTTGAAAAACAAGTATACTGCTAGGGATGATTTCGTCTTGTGTCTGGCAGCTATTGAGTTTATGAACCGTAATAAGCTTTCTGATTCTGGTAAGTTGCCATATTCGTTTTTTGGTGAGGTTTACAAGAAGAGTCCTAATCATAGTTTGCACTCGTGGAGAGACCATTATCGTAAGTACTTTTCGCAGAACTCGGTGCATGCGTATCTTCAATACTATAACACGTGCATGGCTAATGGAGGAGATATCTATTCGATTGAACCAGCATCTGGTAATTGGGAGGGTAAGAATACCGTCACTGCTCACCGTACTCATGCTGATGAGGATGTCGGGGCTTTAGATGAGGAAATCGGAGAAACCAAAAACTCAAACGCATATGTTGTCTTGTCCAACAAGTCGTATTCTGAGCAGATAGACAAACCTGAATTGGGAGATGTAGGAAGTGAGGAAGAGTTAGAAACTGAGGAGTTTTTTGTCAAGCAAGAAGATGATTCACAAGTTCCTGCTGAAGATGTTGAGAGACTTCAACATCTTCTGGAGGATCATTTAGAGGAATCTAAAAAGTATCCAGAAAGTCAAGAAGAGGTTTATCCTGAGTATTTTCCTGAAGGTCCGGTCACCATTGGATCTGTATTTAAAAGAGGGTCGCTTGATGAGATTGAGCTGACAGAAGATGCACGTCAGTTTATTCGAAGGGTGACTGATATTTTCCAAACCAGACAAGAATGGGGGTCGCTCAACGAGTCATTGCAGGATATTGGCTTTACGCAAGCCTTCATTTCACATGTTTATTTGGCGTGCTCACAGAAGGTTACTAGTATGATTAATTTTGTTCAAAGAAGAGTTGCAAATATAATTGAGAGATATAAGGATGAGAGAAGTTATAGTGTTGATGTTGCTGATTTGTTATTTTATGAGGATGAGAATGAGGTTGAGAGGTTTTGGAACAGAGATTATGATTTAATGTTGGAGGAGGGGAAGGATGCTGAGTTGGCTGATTATTTTAGTAAGATACAGATGAAGAAGAGGAGGGAGTATATTGCTAGTTTTTCTGAGACGCAGGGGAGTGATGAGGAGGAGTTGTTTGATACTGCGCCGGAGAAGAATTAGTATTCTTGAGATTTATCTCAAGAATACTTGATATCTTAAGAATACCAGAGATATATCTTAAGTATAACACTTGATATCTTAAGAATAACACTTGATATCTTAAGAATAACACTTGATATCTTAAGAATAGCACTTGTGATACATCTCAAGTGTTTGACTTGATGAAGAGTGATTCAGAGATTTTGATGTGAAGACACTTTGATGGTAGTCTTGTTGATGTGAACACTGTTTGAGAGTCATTTTCATGATATCAACAGTGTTTGTGAGTCGTTTTGATGTGAAGTTTAAGAGTCTCTTTGACGTTTAAAAGTCTCTTGACGTTTAAAAGTCTCTTGACGTTTAAAAGTCTCTTGACGTTTAAAAGTCTCTTGACGTTTAAGAGTCGTTAAAGTGGTGTTTTAAGAGTCATTCAAGGAGAAAATGTTTGATATCTGGATGATCGTTGAATAATAGTCCCATTGACCAACAAAACTGGTAGATTTGATTCTGAGGGAGTAATTTGTTTCGTTATTGTATTATAATGTTTGTATATTTGTTGTATTTATGTTTTGTTGTTAGTTGTTGTAAGATGTGGGGTCGATTGTGTCTACTGAGTATGAAAAGCGTTTTGTACGAATTCCTTAAGAAAACCTAATTTCACATTGGATTCAACTGGCAATGTGCAATTTTCCTCCTAAATCTCAAATACAATCAGAGTAGGCAACTTGTAAACAGATTTGGCAATGGCTGCAAATTTTTTGGCACACAAAAGGTCAATCCAAGAGTTGAAACGTTGATCTAACTTGGAACCGACGAGCACTCATCTACAGCTTAAACATGCATCCCAACCAGTATGTACTACTCCACATCCAAAGAATGTTGATTTCACAGATCCATTGTATTACTTCACATGTTGCCAGACCCAGATTGGAAATTCCACTCTAGGCAATTAAATAGAAATCTTCCGACCCCCAGTTGTTTTGGCATCATATGCTACAATACACGCGTGCGGTACATCGCGACAGAAGTGGAGTGTCAGTGGATCAAGAGGAGACACGTATTTTAGGCAACAAGTCACCGGGTCTTGGTATTTTGGAGTTTTGGGCCTTTGTCGAGGCGTTTGACAAATCAGGCAACTAAGCAGGTACGAGTTTAACTGTTTATACGGTACTGGTTTCTTAAGCATTCTCTGCTCACCAAGTGATGAGAGCTACTCTTGTGTTCATAACTTTTTACTCTACTGAGGTTTACTCTTTTTGGTGTTCGTAACCTTTCACTTCTCGAGAGTTTGTAACTTTTAACATTGACAATTTTTATTGACATACTTACACTAAACGTCAAATTGTTAGCGTCATATGCCATGTATTCCTAAAGAGATTAACTAGACAAGAAACCCCAGTACTGTTCAGCGTTGAAAGCACCTGGAGCCTTCCACAAGTCGTTGTATGGAGTGAACAACAAAACGTCGTTACCACAAGTAGACTTAATAGAAGAAATAGCAGACTGTTGGTTTGGCTTCGATGGGACGGCCTTACCGTTGGTTTCACCCTGGGATGGCCAGCCGGACTCGGTGATCAAAACATCCTTACCGTTACAAGCAGAGGAGACTCTCTGGATCTGTTCCAAGACCCAAGCACCGGCACCGGAAGCACCGACACCACCGTCAAAGAAGGCGTGAGCGTTGACAGCAATGTAGTCAGAGTACTGGCACAAGGATGGGTTGTTGATAACAGCAATAAAGGTGTCGACAGAGACGACTGGGCCCGAGTAACCGGCAGAGGTCAACAAACCTCTGGCGGTGTCAACGTAACCGGAAATCTGGCTTGGGGTAGCTTGGCCAGAGTTGACCAACTCGTTACCGACAGAGACGGTGTAGATGTCGTCCCAAGAGCCGGCAGACTTGACGGCGGAGGCAATGGCGGAGACACCTTGGGAGATTTGGGTGACATCAAAGATACCAGCGAAAACCTTTTGACCAGAAGCCTTAGAGGACAAGACAGCCTCGACCTGGTTACAGTCGACACCGTACAATCTGATAACTTGGTAGCCAGACAACTGAGCGATTTCGCTGGCGATTTGAGAGGAGGACTTACATCCACCGTCGTTGGCGTATGGAGTGTAAGTGATACCCTTGGAGCCACCGTCACCGTTGAAGCCGGAGGATCCAGAAGGAGCGGAGGCGGAGACGCCAGCAGAGGCGGAAGCGGAGGCGGCAGCACCGTCCACGCCAACAGAAGCAGAAGCATCAACATTGACGGCGACGGCCTTTTGGGCCTGAGCTGGAGCAGAAGGAGCTGCTGGGGCAGGAGCAGCAGCAGTAGGAGCAGCCTGACCAGCAGTAACGTAGACAACGTTGGTCTGGGTGACAACGTCCACGGCTCTCTTCTCCTCGTGGTTGTGGTGGTGGTGACCCTGCATTGGGGCAGCCATGGCGGTGGCCAAAGTGATGGCGGTAATGATAGACTTGAATAACATAACGAAAGTACTTAACGAAAGTGGTCAGAAAGGTCCGGTATTAGCTATTGGATTAGGAAGGAGTGACTGTAGTAATACCTTGAAACGTTCTAAACTGAAGAGCGAAACTTGTTTTCGAGCGAACACGATTTTTTATATGGAATCGTCAAACACGAGGGATTTTTTTGTTGACGGAAAGTTTGTGTCAATATCCAGAAAAATTTTGAAGCCTCGAATCGCACAAGAGAGGAAACGGACAATTTGGCGCGCTGTGTGCAGGGGCGTCGCTCAAGAGTTTCAGAAGAAAAGCGCCAAATGCGGAAAGAGTTATCGCCAAAAGGGGCGCCGTTTGTGTGCTTTGACGACTGAAGGAGGGAGAAGGTAAACACAAAGGGCGATTGGGTTGCAATTTGCTTGGGTTCAAGGTTTGATTGTATGGTAATGCTTGGTGTTGTTCCGGTAGTGTTGAGCTGGATACTGTATCTCGTTGGTCGAAACATCTCGGTTGATTTTGGTGGTGTTCTGGTGAAGGAGCGCACTCCTTTGGTATCGGCTTATTGATATTTGATTTTACGTGTTTTTGGCTGAAAAAAGCGGCCTTGTTCGGAAGAGTGGTGCGGACTAAAAGGGTTGTCTTAGCATTATCCCTTGGGTGGGGGATTTACGGAAAATGTATCATTGACTGTTACAAGATTGTATGAGGTTTAAAGGAGTAGATTGTATGAGTAGATTGTATGAATAGATTGCATGATTGTTTAATAGAGAGTGATTGAATATGTAAATGCATGACAGTGATTGTTTGGATATGTGGAGAGATACTCAAGAATGTTTCGAGATTGAGATCAAACTTAATAAACAATGTTTTGAATTTTAGTGAGTTTTGGCGTTTTTTTCTGAAAATTGATCTGAGAATGTATTGGAGAAGACGAAGAGGAAGATGATGTAATATTGATCGACTGGAATTTGTACGATGCAAAAGACATGGCTTATGATTAGAATGTGTTAATGAATGTGGGAAGGGAGAATGTGAATTGGAATGGTATGGTAGATTTTGTGGTTAGTGTTAATTGTATGCGCTAGCGAGAGTGCAAAATCAATAGGGATGAATTTAAGATTTGGCACAATTAAGGCATATTAAAGTTAGAGGGAATAATTAATGAGAAGAGTAGGGTGGGGGCACGTATATTATACTAATTTCGAGAATGATATTATGAGTACACCTATTGCGTGAACGAACCGTTGAGGTGAAAAGGACCCCATAAGTGATTACTGAATTCAAAGTCCCCCAATAAAGACGTAGAGAAGGCGGATTTAATGACGTAAGAGATACCTCGGTAAATGTTACGATGAGGCTAGAACGGTGGTTGCAGGGTTGATGGACTCAACGGTTGGTTGCTTCATGTACCTTAATTGTCAACCACTCACAAAGAATCTAATAGTTCCGAGGATTTAAGTAAAAACGTTAAATTGCAATGCAGGAGAGCCAAAGTGCAAATTGATTTGGAAAGTGCTCTCAACCGAGTAATAAGTGAAGAGATGAGAAGAGAAGAGAAGAGAAGGAATGAGTTTGGGGGTGTAGGGGTGTTGTATGGCTGCAAATTGTTGATTGGTGATGGGTGATGAGTGATGAGTATTGTGAGTGATATGGTGGGAGAATGGATTTAGTGGGTTCATAGAACTAAGAATATAATAGTTCATAGCTGAATTAAGAAAAATGTAATGAGATCATAGACCAGAATTAAAAAGATATAATGATTCATAGAATTGAATTAAGAAAAATATAATAATTCATAGAACTGAATTAAGAAGAATTAAAATGCTTTCGTTGACAGAAGAAACTTAAATGGAAAATTTTGAGATATTGATTCACAATTTCTGCAAATAATGTATATAAAAATGTTAATATTACCGAGTTAATATTCAATATTGGAAAGAAACAATTTCTGCAGGCAACATGAGGTTATGAACTTAATTGTAATCATCACTTAATTATACAAAATGAAGATGGCTGTTCCGATTGCCTAACCAATATCACAGTATTGGGCATCAATATACTTGTAAAACTTTTTTTGCTTTTAATGACCTAGTGTTATGGACCCTTGAATGTATGTTGCTTTCACTTGTGGTAGTGGCACATACTATAGCCATAGTTTCCAGATAATTTCAACAGCCGTCAGTACGATTGAACAAGGCAGCAACTATTGATACTAAGAACTGAAATGGTTCTATATCCTTGTACTTGATCTCTCTTATAACATAATTTCGATGTTTATCAAATAATGGATGCAAAAAATCGGCCACACTTGTCAAAATTCAATTTGTGATAACGTGATTTAAAGATCAGCTTAAATCTTCTGGGGTTAACCATAATCCAGTGAAATAAATATTTGAAACATTTAACTCGAACCTTGGGTGTTTCAAATTACGTCTCAGGTCACTACTAGAAGGTATAATAGAATTAGAAACAAAGAGTACAATAGGATGTGATGACAATCAAGAAAACATTCAATCGACATAATGATAATCAGTGTAGATAAGTATGAAGTGTTCATGATAAAGTATACAGTGTTCTAGGTAAGTATACAGTGTTCATAAGTATACAGTGTTCTAGATAAGTATACAGTGTTCTAGATAAGTGTTCTAGATAAAGTATACAGTGCTACTGCCTTTTACCTCCCTCACTACATTCTGAAAGTCATATTATGACAAATCTTGTCATAAATAATCTTACGATCTGGTCATCTGTTACCTCCTGGTTTTAACAGATCTCTACTTAACCTTCAATTCACAATCTATTCAAAATTCCAATCATCCTCCTAATATCTCTCAATTCTCATTATCTTCATAAGTTTTGTGGGGACTTTTCACTAGTCATGAAAAATCCGTCACTCCCCAATCACGGAATCCTCACAAATCTTCCTCTATACTCTTTTACTACATATTCCACCATCTATCACTACAAGATCAACCCCAATCTCCTATCGCATCAACACCATCCCCCCCAATTCCATACCTATTCTCTTCAACCCCCCCCTTTTCATTGCTCCAAAATCTTGCTCAACCTTTTTTTGCCATTCCGTTTTCAAATATTTGATCCCCTACTTCTTCTCAAATCAATCACGAATATGAGCCACCAGAACGTAGATTACGTGGTCATTCCAGACAATCCGCTGGATGAACTCATAATTGAGGAGCATACAAAAAACCAGCCTATTCCCGTTCCAGATGACGCCGAAATGGCTGACGATTACGCTGAGGACGAGTACGACGAGAGCGAGAGCGAGGTCGAGGTAATCCGCGAGACACAGGTGCAGCCCAAAGCAGGCAATGCGCCCACACGCGCCGACGACTTTGAAGGTATGGCAAAGCGTCTCATGAAACCAATCCCCCATTACCCAGTCAAGGACGAAGCACACTTTACCTGGGAAATCAAAGAATGGAACTCACTCACGCTGGATAAAGTGAGATCGCCCACGTTCGAGTGTGGTGGGTTCACATGGAACATTCTCTTGTTTCCACGCGGTAACAACAATAGTCTGATGCTTTCGATATACATTGAGCCGCATCCAATCACGGTTGAGGAGAGTGGTGATCTGGAAGCTGATACGCTTGCTGAGGATGATTGGTATGTATATGCGCAGTTTGGGTTGGATCTTTGGAACCCGCTGAACCCTACTGCTCATTTGCAGAGCAGCTCGAGTCACAGGTTTGACAAGAACGAGACGGACTGGGGGTTTGCGTCGTTAGTGGACCCGCGCGAGTTGGCTAGTGGGAATTATCAAAGGTTCCTGAAACCGATTTTGGAGAATAACAAATTAAATATCACGGCGTATGTTCGTGTCATTGATGATTCAGAGACTCAAGTATTGGGACATAATTTTATTGATTATGATTCCAAGAAGCACACTGGATTTGTGGGGTTGAGTAACCAGGGTGCCACCTGTTACTTGAATTCGCTTTTACAGAGTTACTTTACGACTAAAAACTTTCGAAAATTGGTGTACCAGATTCCGCCTGCCGATCTGCTGCAATCGTCTGGGGCAGCACAAGGTACGGTGGCCTTTTCACTCCAGAAGATATTCTACCTTTTAGGGTCGTCCAATGATGTTGTCAGTACTATGGAATTGACAAAGTCGTTTGGTTGGGACAGTTCTGATGCCTTTACTCAACACGATGTTCAAGAACTCAACCGTATTTTGATGGACAAGTTGGAGATTGCAATGAAGGGAACGCCAATTGAAAACAGATTGAACGATATATTTGTGGGGAAAATGAAGTCATTCATCAAGTGTGTTAATGTACCATATGAATCGTCAAGAGTTGAAGACTTTTGGGATATTCAATTGAACGTCAAGGGTTTTAGGAACTTACAGGAATCTTTTGAAAATTATATTGAAATTGAGATGTTGGATGGTGAAAACAAGTACCAGGCTGGAGAAGAGTTTGGGTACCAAGACGCAAAGAAGGGTGTTGTTTTTGAGTCTTTCCCTCCAGTTTTGCATTTGCAATTGAAGAGATTTGAGTATGATTTCATGGTTGACGATTTGGTGAAAATTGACGATTTTTACGAGTTCCCAGATTCTATCGATTTGCTGCCATATTTGGACGCCGATTTGCCTTCCCTGGTGAAAGACCAAAACTGGACCTACAAGTTGCACGGTGTTTTAGTTCACCAAGGTACAATCTCCAATGGACATTACTATGCTATGATCAAACCAACGGGTCAGAAAGATGCGTGGATGAAGTTTGATGACGACAAGGTGTTGAAGGTGTTAAAACATCAAGTTTTTGATGAAAACTTTGGAGCGAATGAAATCTCCCAGGAAGAGTTTAGTAGATTGACAAGAGTTGAGCAGCAGGAAAACTTGATAAGAAGAGTCACTTCTGCGTACATGTTGGTGTACTATCGTGAAACTGAATTAGACGAGATCTTGCCAGCTGAGGAGGCTTCTATTACCGATGCTATTCCAAAGCATATCCCAGAACAGATCAATTTTGAGATTGAGGAGCGCAAACGTATAGAAAAGGCAAGACAAGAAGCGCTTTATTATACGCATGCCAAATTTATAACTGTTTCAACGCTTAACAATTTCGGTGGATTTGACTTGGGTTTGGATTCTACTAATGCGAAATTATACGATGAGTCCTTGGTTAGCACTTTGGCTGATCCTGTTTTGTTCAAGGTGAAAAAGGATGATCCATTTTTACAATTGTACAAGGTGATTGGTACTGAATTGGGCTACTTTAACGAAGAAACAAGTTTGGATTCAATAAAAAATGGGTATTTGTCAGACAAACTTCCATTTAGATTGCTCACTACCACCCACAGAATGAACCTGTCTCAGAGAGTAGACAAACCAGTTCCTGTTGAATTGCTTGACTCTACCATTATTGACGTCTACAGCAAATGCTTCAACAAAAAGTTCAATGAGATGGTTTACTTTGTTGAGGAGCTGAACAAAGAATTGGTTCATGTGAACAAGTTCACCTCAGAAGGTGAAAACATTGTGAATCCTAAGGATTTCGATTTCAGTCAGGTTTTGAACAAAATCAAGGAAATTGGTACGAACGAAGTCGACTCGAAATCCGACTTTGACGACTCCACTCACATTTTACTCTTTGTCAAGTACTTTGATCCGATTCTGCAGTCAGTGAGAGGTCTCACCCACATTACAGTGACCAAGGACGAGATTATTGGTAACATCGTACCTGTAATCAACAAGTTCCTCAACTTCAATGTTGACCAGAAGCTTGATATTTACGAAGAATTGTCGCACCTGAAGATTGAGCCTGTTGACCAGAGCCTTACCTTTGAAAAGAGTGAGTTTAGCAGTGGTGACATTATTACTGTTCAAGTTGAAAATGTTGCTGAGCTTGCTGGAGACCGTAAATTCAAGAACGTGATTGAATACTACCGCTTCCTTCTCACTAGAATGCACATTGAAGTCAAGCCTTACAAAGCTGATGTCGACTATGAAGACAGTGACTTTGTTGACAAGGAAGCAGAAGAGGAGCCTGCCCAAAAGGGTGAGATTCAGCATGTATTTGAAAAACACACACCAAAGAAGTCGTTTGATTTGTGGGTCTCGACCTTGTACAGCTATGAAACGTTGGCTACAGAAATTGCCAAACTCATTGGGCATGATATCGACCCAAGCTATTTAAGATTGTTCTTTGTTGACCGTGGCACACGCTACCCGTTGAAGAGCAGTCTTCCATTATCCCAGTTTTTCCAAAAGACATGCCACGTTAACCAGGTGTTCCAGTTCGAGTACTCTGTTTTGAACATCAAATTGAAGGAGTTTGAAAACTTGAAGTCTGTGAAAATCAACTGGTTGACAAGTTTGCTTCAATACCACACGTTTGAGTTCTTAGTGGCTAAAGACGGGTCAGTGCATGATTTGATAACCAAGGTTATTCACAAGGTGAATGTTCCTGAAAAGGAACAGAAACATATCTTGGTTTGGGGAGGTAGAAACCACAAGTACAAGGACTTGATCAAGTTTGATAGACCGATTGACTCGATCGACGATTCCATAGACTTGTATGCTGGTGTTTTCCCTGCAGAGGTGGAGATTTTGGCTACTCATGACTTGATAAACAGATATGACAACAATCCAGTTGAAGTAACTGACCTTGAAGATGACTACAAGAGAGAAGAGTTGGAGTTGGCAACCAAGATGTCCAAGGAATTGAACATTATTCCAGCTTTCCACTTTTACAAGAACAGTAGCTACCACCATGGTGTGCCATTCTTACTTCCAGCATACAAGGACGAGAAGTTTGACGTTCTCAAGGAAAGGTTAAGGAAGAAGTTGGGATTGGGCATTCAAGCGTTTGAAAAAATCAGATTTGCATTGGCCGACAGTGGAGACAAGGGATCGTATTTGGATAGTACCAATAATGATCTTGTACTCTTTGATGAGATCGGTAAATTAGGATCTAGTGTGGCCTTTGCTTTAGATCACCCAGATCGGACCCCACGTCGTAACGCACAATTTGACAAGGGTATTTCTATTAAGTAAAATTAAATGTTTAGTATTTTTGAATATACATTAAGTGAAATAGAAAGCTTTTTCTTATTTATTATACTTTACTTTCGTTAAGGCATTATTTAGCATTTACTTTTCTTCTCCAGTTTATTAACTTTCGTTAAGCTCATTATTTAAATTTTACTTTTATTTACTTTCAGTTAAGCTCATTATTTAGCTTTTACTTTTCTTCTCCAGTTTATTTAGTTAAGCTCATTATTTAACTTCCTTTTCTTCTCCTCCAATTCCCTAATATCAGTCGAACTTAATTTACCTTTCCAATTATTCTCACTACTGGAACTTCCTCCAATTACACCCATAGTAGCCAATTCAAGCTCCTTAAATCCATGTTCCTTCCTATAGTTATTCACAAATTGCCCTCCCTTTGCTGTTTCTTCACTCAACACTAACGCATCAATATCCTCAATATACCCTGTAGGCCCACAAACATCCATCATCTCATATACCTCATACCTAAAGTACGGAGTACTAGACTTTCTATGCTCAGTCAACAAGTTTACAAACTCAAGCACCTTTTTCTGCCTGGTAGGAAAAGATTCCAAACTGGAGGCAAACTTCTTGTTCTTAAGTAATTCAGAACCAGTGATTCCAAGAATCAATTTTGACTGTGCGAGGTAAACAGCCATAGATATCAATATCTTGTGACCATCATGTAAATGGTCAAACGTTCCGCCAACAGCAGCAGTATTATACTGTTTCAATTGAAGGTTTTCATTGTTCAAGTTTGCTTCCTTGGTTTTAGATTTCAAAGTAACGATTTTCGAATCTGAAGGAACTCGAGTGTTAATAGTTTCACCTTCTAACTTATAAAAGAACCTTTGTCTTACTTCCAATTGATTGAACAATACATTGATTTGAAAAGTATAGTCATATCCAGCATTGGTAGCTATTGTTCTGATTGAATTGTACAACTCTGACAATACTGATTTCAAGTCCAGGGCATCAGTTATTTCTTTGTCAACAAGAATACTTATTCCTCTCAATCCAAAGGACTTTTCTGTGAGTACTTCATGTATGAAGTTGTTATAATCGGTTGAGATTGGGTTGTTTAATACTATTACTGGGTCCATAGTGATATGTTTTCTATAAATTTTATATACAGGTGTTTAGTATAGTATTTATACAGTGATTTCTAACAATCTTAAATGAGATTTCTTCGTTTTAATAACCTTGTAGCTTATTAAACTCATTTAAACGATGATCTTGAAATGAGCTTTAGCATCTTCTCCTCTCTTTCAATTATCAACAACTTTTGACATGAACATTCATCTCATATCAAACGATATATAGTCTTGAGATGGGCATTCACCTTTTCCTTAGCTTCTTTATCTCCCCTCTCAACTTGTTTTAATAACCTTATAGCATTAAAGAGCTTGGTTTGTTTCTCATCCTTCTTAATCTGATCTCCAACATAGTCTAATGATTCTTGAATCGAACTTGTGAATTGTAAATTCTCAGCAAAATCAATCAACTGTCGAGGTCTATAGGCCAAAATACCAGCCTTTACAATAAGCCTATGGTGTTCCAACTTCTGAGCTTCTTTCATTTCAATCCAAGAACTAGCGTTGATTCTCTCTATGATTTTGTTGAACGAGTTGATGAAAATATTAGGCAATAAATATCTCTTTGCTTCATACTTCGATTCAAAAACCACCAAAGCATCCATAAACTTGCAAAGAGTTGGCAAGAACAACAGTAATTGTTCATGTGAAATGGACTTTTTGGGTGGGTTGTTGGCAAACTTTCCGGCTTTCTTGTCAAGCGTGATTTTATTGTAATTAAAATCATTATAGTAATGCAAATCAGTATTCAAACTAGAGAAAATAACATCAACAGTTCTTAATCTTGGTTCCAAAACATACCCAGTGTTCAAGTTAGGATTAACCATGGCAACAAACAAATCAATGATGAGTCTACTGCTTGTTTTACCTTGGTGTTTGAAAGAGTTGATAATGTAAATCAACTTATCAATAAGACTAATATCGATGATGTTATCACTTGGACGGTACGTTTTAGGTCTCTTTTCGCGCAACTCGTCTCCGTACTTAACGTATGAGGACTCATCAAGTATTCCCTCCACAAGACTAGCCTCGTTCTTTAACTTCAACAATTCTTCCTCCTTCAATCTGATTCTACCCCATTTCTGGAGAACGCACCACATAGCCATTACAAACTCCTTCTTCTGGCCCAAGTTGATTAACGCATCGAAAACATTCATTAATAAGAACTTGTTGATTGGGTCTCTCTTGTTAATTTCGTCCTCTGAATTACGACTATACTTGTTCTGGTCTTTCAACAAAAACCTCGATCTTTCGGCATGGGTCACTCTAGATAAGTCAACCAATGGTTCTGGTTTAAGTTTTTTGATTGCATAGAGGTAGTCTCCTCTATTAAGTTTGACGGGTGGGAAAGTCACCATAGGATTCAATTCTTCCTTTTTGAGTTCCTCCTTGGGTAATACTACATTTGGTAAAACCTCCTCAACAGAAGCCATTTCTTCTAGGAATTTTGAGTCTTTATCAAAGCTTCGAATGGCCTTCTCAATCCTGGCATTTGTAGTTTCTCTAATGAACTGACTTGTAGAACTGGAGAATCCAATTTTATCATTGATAAACTTGAGAATGTAATCCACTTCAGGACACCAAATCCTCAAGTATCTCAAAGCATGTTGATTGTAAATGTAGTGTGAGCCAGAGTTCATGGTAATTCCTGTTCCACTAAAATTATTGATGAAACAAGAAAGGAAAACAGATACCAATTGGGAATCAATATTCACAAGTCTGTTTTCAATCTGCTTCCTATATTCCTTAAAGACTTTTGATTTTAAATCAAGATCTTCCAATTGGGGAATTGGCGGAGGAGTAGCAGAAGCCAATGCTTTTTCCATAATCACATTCGCAGTCAACACCAATTTAGCTTGTAACTTGTACAATTCCAAAGTCTTTTGGTCGCTACTAAATTCTCTAGACTCTTTAACTTCTTCTGCCTGAAATTGGTTATACTTTTTGATACCATTCAAAAAAACAGTGAAAGTTTGCGAATTTGCAACCAAAGGTTCTTGCTTACTTTCAGGTTCAGGAATCAATTTGTCAAAGAAAGACCAAGCGTATTCTTGGTTGTTCTTATAATTTTTCACAAGAACACTCAAGACAGCATTGAAGTGGTCAACATCACAACGAGGCAGTCTCACAGCATACATTCCATTGTTTACGAGTCTATAAGGCTCCAAGTGAGCTTCATGAATGAATTTTGAGTGTTTCTGGGTCTTCTTTTTCTTCTTATTTTTTTGATTTACATCAATGAGTTCGCCCAAAGGTATCAACTTTGGAATTGTTTCCAGGTTCTTGCGAGTGACAAGAGCTCTCCATTCGTCAAATAATCTGACACACTTCTCAGCCAATTTATTTGAAACTTTACCCCATTCAGTGGCATTGCAAATCCCGTTGAATAAAATTAGGTATGTTTGAGAGTTTGCTATGATTAACCACTTTTTCCTATCGTTCAAGAGCTTGAATGCGGCGTCGATATCACCTCTTTCTAAGTGCCACTGCATGACAGCGTTCATTGCAACCACACCTTTAGAACGGGCGAGTCTCGCCAACCTGATGGCACGTTCTGGATCACCGTCAATCTCAAGTAACTCAACAGCACGCCATGTAATAGCATATGGGTCTGCCAACATGGCTTCGTTAACCCCAAGAAGACTCTGTACAATTCGATTCAGTGAACCACCTTTTCCACTGGATTCCTGAAATAACTTCAAATTGTCAAAAACCACCCTAGACATCTTGGATCTGAAGTTTACGTCGTTTGGTGATAACGTTTCCACATTAACAATCTTTCCTTCAGAGTCTTGTATAACATTTTCTCCATATTTCGCCTTCAACTCAGCTAAAGCCATCAAGTTTGATTGTTTCTCACCAATATTCTTATTAGTCCTAGACCTTTGTCTTTGCTGTATGAGCATGGACTGGTACTCCGAAGCAGTATAATCCAATATTTCACCCGATTTCCTAAAGAAATCAAGTTTAGCTTGAACATTTGAAGGTCCTTGTCTTGATTTGGTAGTTGGAGGTGCACTTGCGTATTCTCTTATAGATGAAACTCTAGTTGCGAGAGGCGATACTGTTACTAGAGATGAACCTCTCAGTAGCTCACGTACGAGCCTTCGTGTTGGTTTATATCTTAACATATATTGACTGCAATTTTTCGATGCCCAAAATTAATATTCAATATAGAGATGGATTTAAAGCCGTATAATGTGGACTTGTTCCAGTCCAAACCACAGACGGGTGGGAGTAACCAGAAAGCACAATGGAGGACGCTCAAGAAAGTGATCAAGGTACAGTTACAAAGGTTGAGCAATACCCCAGTTAACGAAGTGGTTAAAGAATTGTTTAAGGTGAATATGATCAGAGGAAAGGGATTGGTGGTGCGAAGTATAATGAAGGAACAGATGAAGAATGAGAGTTTGACTGGCAGGTATGCGGTGTTGGCTGCAATTGTGAATAGTAAGTTTGAGGGTATTGGTGAATTGTTGGTGAAACGGTTGATACTACAGTTTAGAAAGAATTACTTGGAGAATAACAAATTGATATGTGTTTCTTCGAGTAAGTTTCTCAGTCATTTGGTTAATCAGAAGGTGGTGAGTGAGGTTTTGATATTACAAATTATTCAGTTACTTCTTGAAAAGCCGACCAATGAATCGATTGAGGTGTGTTTTGAGATACTTAGAATAGTGGGTAAGTTTTTGGAAGAGAACTCGAGTGGTGCTATGAATGTGATTTTCAGCAATTTGAAGGTGGTGTTACGTCAGGTAACCACTAACAAGAGTCAAAAGTTGATTGAGATGTTACTTAAATGGCATGATAGTGGGTTTGAGAAGTTTGAAATATTAGCAAAGGAGTTTGATTTGGTGGAAGAGGAGGATAAAATTACTCATTTGGTTGAATTGGGAGAGACGATAACTGCTGAGAGTGAGTTAGATTTATTTCAGATCGACCCCAAGTTTGCTGAGAATGAACGTCTGTATGACAAAATACGAAGAGAGATATTGGGGGATGTAAAGGAGGTTCAAAAAGTGGAGGAACCGGTGAAGAATGAGGAGGTGGTGGTTGACTTGACGGAAGGTGAGGTGCTCAAGTATCAAAAGGTTGTATACTTGAACATCATGTCGTCGATGTCAGCGGACGAAGCAGTCCATAAATTAATTAAACTCACTTTTAAAACACCAAAAAACGAACAGGACAAAGAAAATGAGATAATAGCAGATATGGTGATTAGATGTTGTTCTCAAGAAAAGACGTACTCCAAGTATTTTGGAGTTATTTCGGAAAAGATGTGTTCTAGAAATAGGTATTGGCGAGATATCTTTACTCGCTTATTCAAGCTGTATTATAACAAAATCGAAACATTTGAAAACAACTCGATTCGGAACATTGGCAAACTCTTTGGGCATTTAATTGCGTGTGAGGTATTGCCTGTTGAAGGAGCATGGGATGAAATCAGGTTAACTGAGAGTGATACCAATGCGGCAAGTAGAATCTTCCTCAAGTTTATTTTCCAGGAGATGATAGAAGAGGTTGGTGCGAGTGAGATCAAGCAACGATTTGTTGAGGATAAGTTTGTGAAGCCACATATCAATGGGATATTTCCAGTTGTTGGAGTTTCATGGCAAGATGCTGATCGGATCAGGTTTTCGATTAATTATTTCACGGCCATTGGATTGGGAGTATTGACTGATGAGATGAGAGAAGTTTTGAGTGAGTTACCACCTGTTCCTAATAAGAGTATTGAGGATCGGGGGAGGAGATTGCTGAGGGATGGTTCTCGTGGGGATTCATATTCAAGGAGTCGGAGTTATTCGAGGTCTAGATCGAGAAGCAGGACTCCATCTCGAGAGTCTTCGAGAGAACTGAAGCGTCGAAAGAGAAATTGATGATTATGTTGACTTCAGGTGGCCACTATTTTCAATATTCCTCGAGAAATCAGTGAATAAGGATGAGAAATGCAAAATTTCATTATATGATGTTTTTGACTATTTGCTCAATTCATGATTTAGGTGCTTTTCAGTGATAAATTCATGATTTCAGAGTTTCAATTGATACCAAATTGCTCAACTCATGATGTAGTAATTTTCAAGTTATGGTGTTAAAAGTACTATAGTAGCTGCACTATGACTTGTGGAATCACTCAATCCAACATAATAAGTATAAGATTACCAATAGACCGAATTGTAATGATAATTAATTGTAATGGTAAATTGTAATGGTAATAATTGTGATTGACCGTATCTTAAAAAGTCCAACAGTATAGTTATCACTAAAAGTACCATCATAGTAATATCACTCAGTAGACCCAACAATTGCAATGCAATACCAAACCATAACCTGAAAAGTACTCTAAATATCAGTATAAGTTTTGGTTCACTCAAAAAGTACTACCATAATCATAAATCACTCCATCCATCAAAGAACTCAATAACCATCTGATCCACCAGATCATGATCCATATGCTAAGACAACAATTAAAGAGTACATCACTCTAAATCAATTCAATCATCAAGACAAATGAACATTACAATACCCTTAAACTATTCACTCTTATCTTCTTAAATCTCACAGCGAACTCGTCCTTTATAAAAGGATTTATCGGCTATGAAAAAAACCAATCACACAAATCCAAATTTTTCACTCGTAGTCATTCTGCTCTTTCCTTTTGCCAGAATAGCGCGGAGGATGTCGGAAAAACGGCCTGGAGGTATGGAACGGTAAACAGACCCACGGAACCGTAGGTTCACCAGTGAGGTGGTCATCGAGACCAAGGACTAGTTGGGAGTACTCTAGAGTGAAGATATAGTCAGAAATTTGATTTCCCAGCTATCTTAAAGTACCCGTCTTGTAGAAGCAGCCGCATGTCGCATCGACTTTGTCGTAACACCAGCCAATGAGAGAAAAGACGAATATAATTAGAATCGCACAAAGGAAAAAATGGGTTCAGACGAGCCGAGTATATAAAGGCCAGTAAATCTCGAAGTTTGGAAAAAAATCACTTGCTATTTACTTTTAAAATGCCAGCTCCATTCGAAAAAGGTTCCGAGAAAAAGGGTGCTACTTTGTTCAAGACCAGATGCTTGCAGTGCCACACCGTTGAAGCCGGTGGACCAAACAAGGTTGGTCCAAACTTGCACGGTGTCTTTGGTAGAAAGTCCGGTGAAGCTGCTGGCTTCAACTACACCGACGCCAACAAGAAGAAGGGTGTTGTTTGGTCCGAGCAGACCATGTCTGACTACTTGGAAAACCCAAAGAAGTACATTCCAGGTACCAAGATGGCCTTTGGTGGTTTGAAGAAGCCTAAGGACAGAAACGACTTGATCACCTACTTGGCTGCTGCCACTAAGTAAGTGTACGAAATTTCATGTATATAAGTGGACGTCTGTATAGATAATACAATGTTAAATTAGAGGATAGACATTGTAGAGATTATTAATATTAGTGAGGTTAGAGACTTTTGAGAATATTAATGTGATAATGAGAGACTTTGTGAGAATATAAGAGTGAATGATAGTAATCAAGATGGCCTGGAATGATTGGACTCGTGATATTCTGGAGTTTAATGTCCAGTAACAGTGACAAGGGGTGATGATATGAGGTGGCATGAAAAATTAAGGCGCTACCATTCCTTCGAGAATTATTTGCTAGATTTTAAAGGCATGAGATTTTAGAGTGTAGTATTTAATGTGAGATTTTAGAATGTAGTATTTAAGTGTGAGATAATTTGACTTCTTTATCAATAATCGAGGATTAAGTCTGAAGAGTTGAATGTTGAGTTGGAGGTTAAATTTGTAGAAATCGTTCCGAATCATTGTTAGATTATTAACTGAGAAATCAGTTGCTACAACAGAACAAGACATAGCAATAGTTGCTATTAAAACTCAAAATAACCGTCAAACTATTCAAAAGTCATTTACTAGGCTGTGGTAGCGGCCTCAGTTTTAACGAATCACTCACGTGACACATAATACCAAAAAGAAGAATTGATCAATTTTCACCAACACCAACATGAATAACATGAAAGTTCAGGTAGAGGTGGATCCCACTGAGGACACCGAATGGAATGATATCTTGAGAAGTCATGGTATCATTCCTGAAAGGCCGCCATCACCAACTCAACAGTTGGAAGAAGCGTTGGATGATGCAGTAAGAAGACAGCACGAAAATCGACTCGAGAACAAAGACTTGGATGAGTTGGCAGAATTGGAAGATGAAGAAGATGAGGAGTTTCTCAACTTTTATAAGTCCAAGAGAATGGCAGAGTTGAAGAAGTTGGGTGAAAAGAAGAAGTTTGGACATGTTTTGCCAATTAACAAGCAAGAATATGAGGCAGAGGTTACGAAAGCGTCAAATGACTCGTATGTGGTTGTCCATTTAACTTTGCAGTCTAACTTGCAAAGCAGACTTTTATCGTCCCTTATGATCAGATTGGCCCAAAAGTTTGCCGAGATCAAATTTTGCGAGATCCCAGCTAATAGGTGTATTGAGAACTATCCAGAAGCCAACTGTCCAACACTTATATTCTACCATAAGACTAATGTTATCAAGCAATTTATCACTTTGACGCAGTTGGGAGGAAATGATACCAAACTCAAGGACATTGAGAATGTATTGGTTGACTTGGGAATAGTTGATTATAGTGACTCTAGGTTGACAAGTAACGAGCAAAATGATGACGATTTGGAGGAAGAGAGAAAGCTTAGATTTGTGAAGAAGTCTGTTAGGGGTAGAGATGAGGATGATGATGATGACGATTTTTACGACTAGCTATAGAATAATAGAATAAGTGGAGAGGTGTAGAATAATTTCATATGACAACGAGTGATTTGGAACATTGTGAGTGACATTGAAGAAACTTTAAACTTTAGAATTATATCTTAAGCTGTGACTTTGGGGCTGTGGAGCTGACCTCAGATGAATAGATGTAAAATTTCAACCTTTTCTTCAAAATGCTCATAGAGCAAAACTGCTCAAAATACTTTTCGAAGAATCTACCAAATACCATGAGTTATAGATACTTAAACATTCTACCAGAAAGTCTGAAGTCATACGATGTTGACCAGTTTAATCGAATTATGTGATCCCATAAAGTAAAAATATTCATAATGCAACAACTATCCATAAAGTACCATTCATCTTGTAACAACTATTAATAAAGTAACAACCGTAAGTTATAAATTAACAACCATCAAAACATAATAAACAACCATTCACTGCCATACCATTCAAATAAGCCACCATCAACTGTTGGTAGGCCGTCCAGTTATGCACCGAAAGATCCAATCTAATAAACTTTTACTTCCATCTCACCAACCTAATCACAACCCTAATCACAACCCTAATCACAACCCTAATCACAACCCTAATTACCATTAACTGTTAGGAACAAATCACATCACTATACAAATAATTTTGCACCCATCCCAAGAAATAAAAATCACACTAACCTCAAAGAGACAATGTTGAAATCAACACCATGTGTCTTCTGATTACTCAAAAAGGGAAATGAGGTGTTCAATAGACAATCGAATTTCATATTACTCACATACGTCAACACTCTATTGCATTTAACAATTACGGTATATTCGATTCAGCACAAAGGCGAAATATCATGTTATTTGATCGATACAACATCACAAGATACATTTCTTGACATTTCTTGACATTTTGATGCTTGGTCACCCCTAGGCTTGTAAGACCACAAACGGGTTTACCCAAAACCATCATCCAGTAAACTTCTATCGGTAAACTTTCATAGATTGTCACTAAACCTTAATAGACGATTAACTTTAAACATTACGCTCTAGTGTTCCTTACACCGACAATGCCACCGAAAAAAGCAGTGTCGACTAAAACTCGGAGTCCCCTTATGATTACACTTTAAACATCCACTTCATTATTGAGTACGCTGATTGAGAGAAGCGAAGAGGATATTTTCTGCTCCTGAGCACAAACGCACGAGTGGTTATGAAACCGGCAACGCGACGTGTAAACTGAACGTTTTGTTCAAATCTACGAGTTTGTGCCCCTTTGTATACATGGTCGTCATAGGCTTGACGAAAAAATATCAGTAGTTTAAAGTAAACGCCTCAGGGAAAACAATGCAGTGAAAAAGCATGGTTGTGACGAACAGATAACGTGAGCAATAACAAGAAATACATGTATTGAACTTCATCTTTTACTTTCAAGAAGTAGTATCAAGATGGCCTTTGGTGTGCAGGAACTGTCTTCACCGCAGCTACTGCTGTCTATACGTAAGCTAGTGAGCCATATTCGAGATTCTCGCAGCCATGACAAGCGAGGTAAGAAAACAAACGCCATGACTGAGCCGGTAGATAAGGCCGAAATAGACCAACTTCTACATGACTTTGAACTGACCATGGGACGCGGAAGTCCCAATATAAACAAGTATGTGCATAGTTTAAGCAGGGCCAGACTGGACCCCGAGCTTTCGAGGTTCTCTCCTCCCCGGATGAACGCGTCTTCAGATTTGTCCACTAGATCAGCTTCCCCGGAGTTACCTAGTGGAGGTTTCCATTTACGTAGTGGACTTGGGATTCACTTGCCTACTCTGAGGCACGAGGAAGATGAGGATGATAATATCGACTATACTATATACAGTGTTGATGAGCTAGACTCGGATGCGTTGATTGAGGAATTGGTTGAGTCTCTGGGATTATTGGAGGATTCTGATTCTGATTGTGATAGTGATAGAGTAGTGGGGAGAATTAAGTCTAATGAGCTGATATTGGAGTCTAGGTTTATGTCTGGTGAGGTGTTGACTAGGATGCCTAATGAATTAAAGGAGGATATTGAGATTGAAAATGTTTCTAGATATTCTAGTGAATTGACTAGATTAATGACTAGTGAGACAAACGATTCTAGTGAATTGACTAGATTGATATTTAGTGATCTGAACAAGGAAACTAGTGAATTGACTAGAATGATGTCTAGTGAATTAACAAAGGAGAGATTAATGTCTAATAGACTGACCGAACTGAGGTTTGCACATGATATACCAGATGGACCCATCACTGAACCCGAGTTTTCAAGCGATGAATTTGCTGAAGACGAATCAACTTATAGTACAATTTCAGAGAGCGAAGTTGAAAGAAATCAGATTGAAGAAGAAAGGTTGCGGATGCTCGAGGAAGCAAGAAATATGATGTTGGATGACGACCTTGAAATACCACCACGTTCATTACTCAGGATGGAACTGCGAAATACACAACTGATGACTTTGTATGAACCTGATGAATATTATGAAGAAATGGGGTATAGTACTCCAAATATTTTGCATTCGATTCAAGAAGAGGAAGAAGAAGAGGATACCGATGCAACACGAAATTCGGGTCCAGAATCTTTAGATTTAAGTGCTCTTCTCCGAGAACCTAAATTGCAACCTTTAGAGTTTAAGGTTGAGAGTGGTGAGGGGGCAGTTTCCGAGCCTGTGGAGAATCTGGAGGTACGAAGTATTGAAGAAGATTTGGAATTAGAGTTTAATTTCGAAGAAACTGAGACTAAGAAGTCTAAAACCCCTCTTTTGGATTCTGACCCATTCAATATCAAACCTCAACTGGAATACGACACCCAAAATCTTAATGATTCCCAAGAGATCATAGACATCCAACAGATCCTCAATACACAAAGAAATGACGAAAAGCCTCAACCACAAAATGAACTCGCAACTGCAAATCCAAAGTCTACCTCCTTAAGCCCATTTAATATGGCCGAGGATACATTCCATGACGCCCTTGACTTCCAGGAAAACCCAATTGAGTATACCCAGACTTTGGATCCTAAAGCCAGCACCAAAAAGGAACCTGTTGTTCAAGCAGGATTTGATCTTGTTGCTCCAAAGGGCCCAGTAGACAATCTCCAAGATGGTCCTATTATCATTACTACTACAGCCACTCCCAAGTCTGAAAAGGTTGATCAGTTTACTGTGGAACCCCCACAAAACTCACAAGCAAAAGTTACAGATGAAAGCGAGATCACTCATTCACAGGCTCAAGCTATTCTGAACACAAATCTGAACAGCATAAATCTTAATCAAGAAGAGCATAATAGCACTGACATTCCAGTGTGGATGCAGAAATCGCCACGAAAGAAATCAATACGACACAACACTGTATATTCAAGAAGCCCTGATTTGGGTGCAAAGCAGGAACCACCAAAAGCCGATTTAGGCGAGGTACATTTTACCGAAATAAATGCTACGACAGTACAGGATGACAATGAGAGTGAAACAATTGTGGTTTTAACGCATGCAAAAAATACAATTGATGAGATATCATCTGATGAAAACAAGATCTCATCTGTTGGGAATGTTGAATCAACTGAGATGATTTCGAGTTTGACTGGGGTGCCTGAAGTTCAAGCTGAAGCAGATATTTCTACTGAAATTTTGCAATCTGGGGCAACTTCTGAAAGTATGCAAAGTAAGTCAGACATATCTTCTGAGATTTTGCATACTGAGGAAGATAAACCTATTGATGTGCATTCCGAGGTAGACAAATCTACTGAGGTGGAAACTGAGGCAGATAAATCTACTGAGGTTTTGGATACTGAGGTAGATAAATCTTCTGAAGTTTTACATACTGAGACAGATAAATCTACTGAATTGCAAATTGAGGCAGATAAATCTACTGAATTGCAAAGTGAAGCAGATAAATCTATTGAAATGCAAACTGAAGATGAAGTAGTTTCATCAATACCTAAAATTAATGAGACTACCAATGAGACAACCTCAATTGAAAATGATGTTATCCCAATAGAACCTAAAGTTAAAACCATTTCATCTGTCAATTCCCAGATCGCTCCTACTAAAATTGACGATACTGCTACCACCGAGATCCTCTTACCAGTAACAATTGAAAAGGATCTCCCTCAACAAAAGACTTCACCAGTTGAAATCGCCTTGCCAATAAAAATCGACGAAACTATTCCTCAAGAGGAAAAACAAAGTCAAGGAGCTCAAAAACCTAATAAGATTTCATCCCAACCACATGATAACATTAAAGAGAGTAAGTTAATCTTACCTCCAAATCTGATGGAAGTTAGAACTCCTACTCATTTAATTCAAACCTCTTCAGACAAAACATCCTACGAACTGGAAGCCGGACAAACATTACGCGACTCAAGTGTTGAGCAATCTGAACAGACAACTGTCATTGACGAGAAGCATGAGACCCAAAAACAGCCGGCAGACGAGTTTGATAACAATGCAACCAAACCCAATTCGGCTGCAAATGAGGTGCACAAAACCGAAACTGCGAAAAACGTTGAAGACGATAAGTCCCTGCCCGTCAGTAACGCCAATCAAAATAAAGACCAAAAGAATACTAAAGAACGGGGTCAATTATCCACGGCGTTTGAAAAACCAATGGGACTTGCCCTTGCATTTGAAGATAAACCTAAAAAGAGTGGTTTTAGTCCTAGAACTCCAAATACTCCAGGTGCTAGGTTTCTCTTTGAAGATTCACCTAGTAACCCTAGGAAACTCTTTGAAAACTTTAGTCCTAAAACTCCCGGTTCTCCAGGTTCTAAATTTTTAGCCGAAGCTTCTCCCGGTAAGGCTAAAAAATTGCTTGCCAACTTCAGCCCCAAAAGCCCTACTACTCCTGCTACTAAAGTTAGTCCTAAGGATAATAAGGGTTTACCCAAAAAGAAATCGTTCCTGGTCTTACAGAAGGCCAGTTTCTTTGAAAATCTAAATAATGATTCTCCAAAACCACTCGACAAGAAACCTAAAACTCCTTTCAAGTCAAGCGACAGCCGTTTAGGTCTTAGTCCGGGTTCAAAAATGCATGGTGAGAATATATTCAAGGCTCAACAGAATCTTGGGATATTACCACAAACGAGTGTTCTTAAGAGATCGTTCGTTGATCCGTTGAAGACTCCAAGTTCAGAAAAGCTGGTAATACTGAAGGGAAGTTCTACAAAACTTACTGGTGATGAAATTGATGGAGTTTTAGAGAATGAGGTTTCAATTGATTTGAGTGAAGAGAAGGGTGAGAGGGTTGGTGATGTGAAGTCAGTCTTGTCTGATGAAAAGCATGAGAAGTCTTTAGTGGGTGAAAAGCATGAAAAGTCTTTAGTGGAGGAAAAGCATTTAAAGTCTTCAGTGGGTGATAAGCATGAAAAGTCAGCCACATTGGATGATAAACATGAAAAGTCAGTCTCAGTTGATGAAGTAACAGTCTCAGCAGATTTTAAGGAAGTAAAGTCAGACATAGTGGATGATAAAGTTGATAAAGTTGCAAAATCAACTTCAACCGAAGATGTTGATAAGACTGTGAAATCAACTTCCAACGAAGATGCTGTTGAGATTGAAACGTCAATAAACTCAGCTAGTGACATCAAAACTGAAGAAACTATCGATACCAAAACTCAAGAGACTAATACCAAAACTCAAGAGACTAATACCAAAACTCAAGAGACTAAAGATACCAAAACTCAAGAGACTAACAATACCAAAACTCAAGAAGCTAACGATACCAAAACTCATGAAACTAACACCAATACCCAAGAGCCTGCCGAACCAAAGGAAGTATCTATCCCAAAAACTCCTACTCCAAAAGTTGACAAAAAAGAGGCAGATGCACCTTTGAACCTCGTTGAAACTCTCAAGTCTCTTGTTGGTTTGAGATATAGAAATGACGCTCCAACTGTCAATGCTGCTAAAACTGAAGAAGAATCTAAGAAAAGTATAGTGTCAAATGGTGAAAACGCAGAAACTAAGGTTAATCTGTCTAGTAACCAAGACGCTGAAGTACTGTCAGCAACAGTGGCTGATCTGGAGGATTTACCAACTGAGCTGACGCCGCTAGTGGAGGATGTTTCAACTAAAAATGAAGTGTCGCTTGAGGAAAATGTACCTCTGTTTGAGAATGAAGTGCCATTAACCGGGAAGGAAGCATCATTTACTGAACAGGAAGTACCAGAACAGGAAGTACCATTTACTGATAAGGTAGAGTCAACTACTGAGAAAGTGGAAGCAATTCCTGAGAAACAGGTATTAGTAGACAATGAGTCCCTTGAAAAGGAGAGTCCTCAAGAAGCTTCAGTAATCGAAAAAGAAGTAACTGAGGAACTTCCAAGAGCTGAGATCGATACTAAAAGCACTCAAGTAAAGCTGGAGAATGACGAAAGCTCCGCAGTTGCTGAAATTGAAGCTGGAAGTTCACAGTTAAATACCATTTCGAATGAACCTTCAGTTCAAAAGTCAACTGACTTTGTCAATGAAGATAAACCTGATGACGAAAGTGTTCTTGAGAGTATTGAAGCTAACGATGAAATTGCGGACTATGAATCGGCAACAGAATCGTTATCTGATTTGATTCAACCAGAAAGCAAACCTGAAGAATTGAAGGTTAGTGCTTTAAACACAGATATAGCGACTACAGAACCTCAATCCAAGGATTCTACGAATGCGATAGAAGTTGTTTCCAAGCCCGAAACTAGTGAAATATCAAGTTTGAAAGAACAGGTTGACTCAACTACCGTTGAAACATCAAATTTGAAGGAACAGGTTGGCGTACCCGTTCCAAATTTGATTGAGAAGCCAACTGAAATCGAAACAGAACATGATCACCCAATTGATGATACTCCTGGTATGGAACCCGAAAATATAGCTACCAACTCCAACGTTTTCGTGTATCATGATAAATCATATGTTTCAGACTTTACAATCAGCGATACTGATCTTGACAATTTGACAGATGCTGAAATTGAAGAAATGATAGCTGCCTCGAAACTTCGTACTAAAAGAGCTAGCGAAGCCTTCGAAAATGCAATCCTTGAAGAAGATGAGATACCTATTGCTAATTCTAGTGAAATAATGGATGCTAACGCAAGCACTAATGATTTTGATGAAATACCTCCTGAAGCTGAAGGTAGCACTGTTTTCACTGAATCTAAACGGGATTTGATAGGTGAACAATTAGAAATACCAGTTGTAGAACAGGTCGAATCCCCAAAATCAGATCAAGCAGCAGATGATTTACCTGAACCAAATGTTGAAAAGCCAGACGCAGTACCAGAGAGTATTGTTAAAATCAAGCCAAAATCAGCTTCCATCAGTAGTAATGGAGGGTCAAGAATGGGTTCTTTATCTAGCTCGCGTGATGACGATAGGAGGACATCCGGTATTAGAGTAGTGTCTCAAGATTTGACTCCATCCATATTCTCCAACCATGCTTCAAGAAGTATTACGAGCAATGGAGAGGATAGTTATCTTCTGATAAGTCCCGATGATCTGATTTCTCCATGGGATGATACATTAAACAGTTTGAATAGTTCCTCCCTTACTCACACTCGTTCAATCTCACCTAAAGATTACTTTAACCCAGTTCATGAGAACTTGAAGATGGATCCAGCTGTTAAAGAATTGCATCTTGATCCAACAAACAGAAGGAGATCTAGAAATGATACTTTAAGTTCCATTGACGATAGTGCATCTGAAAGAACTATGGGAGAATTCAGATCAATGAACACCAAAGATTACTCTGCGTCTTGGCTTGAAAAAGACGATGAGACTCTCTTCAGTGTTTCTAATTTGGAGAGTGCAAAGTCTACTTGTAAATACTTGAGTCAGGCTATTGAACACAATGATATTGTAACGAGCTTACAATCATGTGAGAATATCTATCTTTCCAACGAAATCAACGATCCAGTGAAAGTGTTGAAGCTTTTTGGTGATGGCAATTACCGTAACAAGAAGAAATCTCCTAAAAGAAAGTTATTCCTCGACTTCAAATTGAACAGCTTTCAAAGCTTGCAATCGTTTGTCGATACGCTTAAACATTTGTCTAAGTACAAACAAAATGAGTACTTTAGGACAAGCTTGCAACATATTGAAATCAAGGTTTACACAGCCAACGAGCGGAATGCAAGGTTTATATTTGGAAAGTTGAGATCTCTTGGTGGGATTTACGATGCTATCAGAGTCATGGGATTGTTCCAGTTATCTCCAGAGGATATTGGAGATAAGTTTAGTTTCCCATCTTTAGCCCAGAGGAAGATCGAATCTATATTGAGGTTCCCGAGCCATTTAGAGAGACTAGTGATTGCCAATGGGTTCAACTTGGATGAAGGGTTGATTTTACCTGCTTCTTTAAGATTTGCTGGTATCTATGGATGTACAAGAGTTAACTTGAGTAAATTCAATCTTACCAAGAAATTGGATAGACTTCACATAAACTGTCGTGGTGAAGAAAAGTTTGAGATGATCAAGAGTGGACGCATGGAACAGTTCCCAGCTATATTCCACGAGTTGAAAGAGCTTAAATTGCTGAGCAAAATCTTAATCAACACCAACTTTGAGAAATTCTACAAGTTGGTATCATTGACATTGTGTGATTTGGACTTTAAGACTACAAGACAGTTACGGTTCCCACCATCGTTACGAGAATTGGTTTTTGAAAATTGTTTAATATCGTCACACTTGTCTGCTTTCCCTAGTACCCTCAGGAAACTCAAAATCAGAGGTGGAAAATGGAGAGACCAGAGAGTCTTTACATTCTCCAACTTGAGCGAGTTGGTAATTGAAAACGTTGAGATTTCAAAACTTGCAAGAAAGGTGAATTTCCCAAGAGCATTGTCCTCGTTGACTGTCTGCGGGTGCTACATCACCAGCATGAAAGACTTTTCATTACCTATGACGGTTAGACATCTCAATTTGGAAAACAACGAGATTGACTATATTGAAGAGGCAAAGTTACCGTATGGGTTGACTACCCTCAATTTGAACGGGAACTTAATTTCTGAAGTGGAGAGTTTACCTCCTACCTTGGAGAAGGTTGACCTTGGAAATAACAAATTGAGTGGGAAATTAGAATTGAATGGTTTCTTACAGTCTGTCAACTTAAGTGGCAATGTGATGCTTAGCCTGGTGTCGTTACCAGCCACGGTTAACTGGCTTGACTTATCCAACACTGGGATTGTTGAGTGGTCAGCCGTGCCCTTGCTCTCTGATGAGATTAAAACATTGAAGATCAATAACTGTTGCCTTGGTGAGCTCAAGGAGCTGCTTCCAGCGTCTTTACTTGCGTTGGAGATGAAAAACAGCGGGTTGACCGATATTGATATTGATTTCGGCCATAAACCTAAACTAAAATCGTTGAACTTGTCTGGTAACAAGTTAACAACTTTGAACCGTTTGAGCTTAGACAACTGTAATGAGTTGTTGAGCCTTGATGTGCTGAATAACCAAATTGCCAGTGTTGATGATGTCCAGTTCCCCGAGTCGCTTCTCACTAGTATCAATTTGAGTGGTAACCAACTTAGAACATTTAACGTTGGGTACCACTTTTTGTCACACTTGGAAACATTGGACTTGCTGATGAACAAACTCTCTGACTTGTATTCTTTGGGAATACCAGAGTATGTTCAAGTATTGAAATTGAGCGGGAACCCATTAACTAGAATGTCTTCTGACTTTTTGGTTCCGCCCAACTTGACGCATTTGTATTTGGACCACTGCAATTTATCGGAGCTTCTGATGAACATACCACTGAAAATGGTGGTGCTCAGTACTACCAACAATAAGCTACACTCGAAATCATTCACAATAACGTGTGTCAGCGACTGTAAACTCAAACACTTGGACATTTCAGGTAACTTCTTCAAGGAGTTTGATTTCGAGCAATTGAGCGAGTGCCGGTTGGCTCAGTTGAAGTTGATCAACAATATGTTTGATCATGTGCCATTGACGATACCTGATAATATCCAGAGTGCTATATTTAACGACTCATCTGAATCAATGATTGAGAACGTATTTTAGGATTAATGAGAATAGGAATAAATGAGAATAGGAATAAAAATTTTAATGATTGAGTGTATTATATTTTTATGATTGAGAGTGTTCGGATACTGGTTCTAATAGTGAGATTGTAGTCATGCTGAGAGGTTGTAAGGAATGAGATTGTATCGGATATCAAAACTGATGATTCTAATGGTCGAGAATGTAACCAGATAATTTGATATTGTATCCAGATATAATTCTGAGATGACCTAATGAAGGAGAATATGTATCCGGCAACAAGTCTCCTCTCACAGTGTTGCCTTAAAATTGCAATCCAATGATTTTCGTTTTGGCTGCAAATTTAAAGTTAAGTACAAAATTATTATGGTAAATTCTCAAAATTGATTGGCTTATAAAACTTCATTCCATTGAGTTCATTCATTGTGATATCTAATCCTATCATTTTAGCTAACCTCATCTATATACTCTGCCAAATCACAATTTTTACTTTGTTGTTCTCATCGAACCCAACCACAAAATTCAAGTAGGCAAACAAAGTGAAGGATATCAAGAAAAGCAAGATGACTCCCTTGGAAAGCAGTGAAATCAGGCCTATGCTCTTAATTTCGTCACCAACCTTGAAGTGAAGTATTTAGTTAAACGAGTATACAAAGTGAAGCGTTTCGGTGCAATGCACTTTTGCTGTGAGTAAACCAAATATTACATGAAAGGTAGGTAACCATGTGATCCTTGGAAACGCACTGGCATCGAAAACTCTTCAATGTCCACACTCTTATTAAGAGAAGCAATGTAGATACAGTAGAAACTATCGTGTTTGACCTCAGTGGTAACTGCATTTTTTGCATTCATTAAACGTAACCGGAAATGTCGATACACTAGAGTCCTTTAACTCCTGGCCGACTTTACACATCAACATAAACTCACCCTTGTCAAAGTCCACCAACAAGGGGTTCAAAAACTTTTTGGTAGTATAATATTCCAGGTTCGAATGTTCCTATATTTGAGGATATCGGTGTACTTGAACAGGAACTTTCAAGTTATCGGTCGGTAGTGTAGAGTTGACCTTGTCAAAGGTCATGGTGAATTTTCCTGGTTTATTCTTTGAGTCTGTTAGGGTTAAACGCCATCTTTGTGGGACTACTTGTTCTCGAATCCAGCACTTCCTAGGCACAGTTAGATAAAAATGCCAAAATAGCTAACTTCTTTATTTTTGGTTAATGTTCTATTGGTGGTGTATTGGTGCAGTATAAAAAGGAGAGAGATTTAAATTTTGGTGATGGTAGAAGAAAGATGTGGTAGAGTGGAAGTCTTGGCGATGATTGGTAACATGTGAGTGAATGAGAGTTCTATCTTTGGAATGTTTTAAATATGGTTTTTGCAACATTTGCAACTTTTGTCGCAGATGCAGCGAAAGTGAAGGCTTAGGATAATGGTTGAGAGTTAGATGATTCTATACCGCTAGAAGAGCTCCAATATGAAATGATCACTGATGAGTTTATAGTACTTTACTAGTGATATTTGGTTAAATTTATTCTATAAACTAACGTAAAATTTTCCCAACATACCAAGTCTACTCTTTATACGGAGTTATCAGGAAAGTCTAATGAGCGGAGGTACATTACTTTCTAGTGAGCACTTAATACTAGTGTGCACTATTTCTAGTAAGAACTACTTCTAGTGAGCAACATCATAATTTATAAAGAACAATTTCTATTTCCCACCATTGCAGCCACGTAAATTTTTCCATCGAATACGTCAACAATTCCATTTTCGGCTAAGTGTTCACACAAAACCATACTCATATATCCATCTAATGATCACCATGACACAACATCAGGATGATCATTCTCCACCGAATGCAGCAACATCATTCTGTTTGTGCGGTTATGCCAAACTTCTCTTTCCATGCGTAACTTCTTATAATAATATACGAAACCAAGTGTTGTATGCACTAAGATAACCACCCAGCTGTTATCATCACCTTAAATCTTCCATGTCTTCCCTTCCAATACTCGTATTTATCTAGGCCATTTTTTGTACCTGATTTGGTCTTTCAAATTGATTTCAAATTTTCAGCTCTCGTGAGAATTAACAGTAGACACAACTAGTGGTACCATCGTATAGAACCGACGCACTCTTGGCACTACCATCTACGGACGTCGAACATTACCATGATTTCCACAAGCGAACCCGCGGAAGCAAATGGCAAATCATTGTTGCGCAAGAGGTCGTTTAATAAGATCCAAGAACTCACGCCGCCGCCCGACAACTTTCGCACCATCGAGCCGTGCCATCACGTCAGGTCCGTGTTGGACCTGAAGGCAAGGGAAACAGTTTTCATCACTTATAGGCAAGCAGTTAGCTTATCACTGGCATTATCCGATTCCAACATCTACACTTCAAAGAAGGATGGAACGGTCGTGTCGCCTCAGAAGCTTAGAAACAAGAAAACCGCATCTCTCAAGTGCACAGATTGCTCGTTGAACAACTTTGAGAACAACTTCATATGCTTACAGTGTCCACATGTTGGATGCTTCAACAACCATCGACACGCATACTCGCATTTTAAGTTACATCAGCATCTTTTTGGCATCGATTCACATAATGGGCTTCTCTACTGTTTTCTGTGTGGCGATTACGTCAACCATCCACTGTTGGAGGAAGTCAGACAGGAGATCATTTGCAATGGTAAAAGTGGGTCGCCGCCCCTCAAAATCGAAGATATCGAGAATAACTATACTAATCCAACCATCAAGGCAGTTAGTGGACTCAAGGGGTTTGTCAATTTGGGTGCCACATGTTTTATAAGTTCGATTTTGCAAACCTTGATACATAATCCCATCATAAAGTATCAATTTTTCAACAATGACGACCATTTCTTCCACTGTGAACGTAGGAGAAAGTTGGTTGAGAATGATGGGGTTATGGATGAGAACAATGCTTGCATAACTTGTAGTATTGATAGCATTTTCCAGCAAGTATTCACATCTGGGTCAATTGAAGGATTGGGGGTAACCAACTTATTAACTACAGCTTGGCATCGCAGTAAATCGTTGGCTGGGTTTCTGGAGCAGGATGCACATGAATTCTGGCAATTTCTACTTGATGAGTTCCATTCGGACTACAAAAGAGTGGCAGAGAATATGAACAAACATGAAGCGGAGGATGAATGTAAGTGTATCACCCATGTTTCCTTCTCTGGTGAGTTACAGAGTTCAATTCGGTGTTTATCGTGCGGATCGGCAACGAAAACAATCGACCCCATGATGGACTTATCCTTGGAAATCAAACGCAAGAGCAACGTCTCGACTCCTGCTAAAAAGATATCATTATACGACTGCCTAGATTTATATACTCTGGAAGAGAAATTGGATGTCAAGTACACCTGTCAATACTGTGGAGACAAAACACAGGCTATAAAATCACTCAAACTCAAAACTGTGCCTCCGGTACTTGCTATACAGCTCAAAAGATTCGAACATAATTTGTTTAACGACACTGCCTCGAAAATCGAAACCCCTGTCAGCACCCCTTTGTTTTTGAACATGACTAAATATACTTATGATGCGGAACCGGACTCTATTGATGAAAACAAAGTGTATGAGCTTTTTGCATTAGTGTGCCATATTGGTTCGGTACATACGGGTCATTATGTGGTTATGATTAAAAATGGAAGTGGACAGTGGTTTAAGTTTGATGATAGTATTATATCATTGATTTCACAGGAAGAGGTAGCTAGGGCAAATGCTTATCTTTTATTTTACCTTACGCATAAAATTTGATATATTCAATACAGCATACTAAGATTATTGTAATTTTGTCAATCTTTTAATTACCTTTTGTCAATAAATGTCACTTTTAATTTACCTTTTAATGATTTAATTTACCTTTTGCCAATAAATGTCATTCAACTTTTAGTATATTTAGTCCTTCCCTGCGTTCTCAGAATTGCAATGTAAACACTTCCAGACACCTTCCTCACTGATAGGAAATACCGAAACAATAATACAAAATTCTTCTCTTATAAATTAAGGTGCTAACTTGCTCGTTGTTTTAGAATTCATACCATCTCGTACCTTAAACCGAAACCCAGCCTCTGAAATTTGAGCACGAGTGCTGTCATATGCACGCATAATAATCATCATATGGTAGGCAAACCCATTAAGCAGAAACATTACTGGGTGACCCCTTCAGTAGTATACTGCTGGTTGCAACCTTCTTCAACTCTTCTACAAACTAGGCAGTCTATGCTTCGAGCGGATGTCCTAAGCCGCCTCCTTGCAGCCAATTCCTATATTGGGTTCGCATAAAGTTTATAGCAACGCACCCCCCCCTGCCAGTGCATCGACGACCAAGAAAATAACTCAAAGCTGAAACATAGCTGGAATGAGGAATGATAGAATAGTAGTAAGGATTGCCCAGAAAGAAAGATGCACGGAGGTATGCCTTTAGAGGAGGTAACCAACCCCCATAATGTCTTTCCTCTTATGACATCAGAGGTTCAATCGAAAGGGGACGGGTGCAAAATTACTTCAAAAGTTTCAGCTGAAACATTTTTCTGCACAGAGGTCGTTTTGCTGCATGAGAATTACCCTTTTGGGTTGGCGAGATCAAGCTGCTAAATTGCAATTTATGTGAGAGGAGGGCGTTGGACTGTTTGCCAATTGGGTTTTAATATATAAGTTAAGGGTCTGCCGTTTTAAATACCTAACCATTCACTCTCTTGATATTTGGATCTTGAAGATCATATACATTCATTATGCAAGTTACAATTGTTTTGTTCTTGTGCACGTTGGTAATGGGGATGCCCATCCAAGAGTTTGCTAAGAGAGGAGCATTGGCGGACTTTTTAGCAGCTATATCGAAGGGTCTTGGTGCTCCGGCGGCTGCACCGGCGGCGGCGCCTGTTGCTGCACCAGCAGCGGCAGCTCCAGTAGCGGCAGCTCCAGCAGCAGTACCTGCACCAGCACCACCAGTAGCAGTAGCACCTGCCGCCCCTGCCGCAGCTGCTCAGGCCAGCCAGGCAGCAGCTCAAGCACAACAGATTGCTGCTAACGCAGCGGCTTCCGCTTCCCAAGCTGCTGCTGCTGCTACTCAATTAGCTGCAAATGCTGCCAACCCCGCAACGGCTGCAAATGTTCCAAATGCAGCAGCCAAGAACGTATGGACAACTGTTTGGACAACCCAATATCCAACAACCTCATGGATCTCTCAAAATCCAACAACCTCATGGACAACTCAGTACCCAACATCTACTTGGGTCTCGCAATCTCCAACTTCTACTTGGTCCACTCAATCTTCCACTTCCACGTGGTCAAGTAGTCAACTGGCTACAAGTAGTAGTCTTCCACTGAGCTCACAATCGCTTGTTAACCCTGGTCCATACTCTGCTTCAGGTGCTTTCAACTCAGCAATTAACACTCTTTGGAGCACTTTCTGGGACGCTTCGCAAAACTCCCTCCAAGATACTTATTGTCCTGGTGCACCTTTTGATTCTCCTTCCGTTTGGTCTGTTGCTGTTGCAGGTAAGGCAATCACTGATTCTCAAAACCTTGACCGTGTCAGCAGTGTAATTGCCAACTTGAAAGACTACCAGGGCTCCAGCGGCTGGTTCTCTTCAAGTACCGCAAAAGACAATGACGCTTATACTGATGACAATGCTCAGGTGATATGGGTGTTTTTGGATGCCTTCCAACTTACTGGAAACCAGGATTACTTAAACACAGCTAACACTGTTATGGGACTTATCCAAGGCCAGTGGGACGCAGGTAGGGGAGGTGTTAAATGGGCCATTAATGGCGATTACTTGGCCTCTATTTCCACCACCGAAGCTGCATTACTGGCCATCAAATTGTACCAGCATACTCAAGATCCAAAATTGTTGAACTTTACCACCAGTTGCGTGGACTGGATCTACGCCAACTTGGTCGACACCGATGGCTTGATCTGGGATGGTATCACCGCAAGCACTGGTAATGTTGATAAGGGTAAATTAACCTACACTGTTGGTGTACTTATGTCTACCCTTACTTACTTACACAAGACTACCGGTAACCAAGACTACTTGACCAAGGCCGTTGCATTGGGTACTGCTGCTACCAACAAGAATGGTGCTTTCTACACTAACGGTTACTGGAACAACCCATTGCAATATGTTCACTTGTTGTTTGCCGGTTTTGCTGACTTATTGACTTTGGGTACTTCCAATGGTGGTTTCCTGAGTGAGCTTCAAAGACAAGGACAATTCATCTACAATTATTTGCAAGATGATGGGAACTACTTTTCTGTTCCGAACGACCTGTCGCCTGCCTTGTTTGACAAATATGCAAGCGATGTTGGTGGTCTCAGTTACTCGCCGAGCGCAAGTAACTTCTGTAATGGCAACACACAGAGCGGCACACTCAAGTATTCCTTGATGAATGATGCTTCAGCTGCTCAAATATTTTATGAATTGGGAAGGATTTAAAAGTCTGAATGTATTATAGTTGCAAAAAATAGAAGGATTAATTTTGGCTGCAAAATTGCTAGTTAGTTAATCAATATGAATAAGAATTAAAATGTAGTAACTATTTCAAGATTTTGAGAATCTCTCTATATTGGAAGAAGATAAAAATGTTGGTATTTTAGAAGATTATTATGAGTAAGACTCTTAAAATGTAAGTACAAATCAGCTAGTTTAGTTTTAATCTACGCTTATCATTCGAAGTCTTTTAAGATTTTTACAATGCCACTCTACAAATCTTTATATGTAAATAGTATTAAATAATATACAGAATGCTTTAAACACGAAGAATAGAACTAATATACATTTTTATCGTAACAACGTGAAGGGAAATCCCTTAGAAGTCTTCAGGAATAATGTTTGCTTTGTCACACATACTTCTGAATACTCCATTTTGTTCGTACAAGGTCCATGGGTTACCTTTTTCAGCAATTTTACCCTTGTCCATGACAATGATTCTATCGTACTTCAAGATTGTCTTCAATCTGTGTGCAATACACAAGATTGTACACTTACCAAATTCGTTGGTAATAGTCTCTTGAATTTTGTGGTCGGTCTCAAAATCGACTGAAGAGGTTGCTTCGTCCAAAATCAAGATCTTTGCGTTTCTGACTAACGATCTGGCCAAGGCAATCAATTGTCTTTCACCAAGAGAGAAGTTAGATCCCTCATCGTCAACCAATTGGTCCAAATGGAACTTGTGCAATTCGTCGTAACCAACCTTATTTCCATCTTGGTTGCCATAGTTGTACTTAGTACCTCTAACTCTTTCCAAAGCAGAATGGTCAATCAAACCAGATCTTCTCAATGCATCCCAAAGCAAATCATCAGAGTACTCGGAAAATGGATCCAAGTTCTTTCTGATAGAACCTTGGAACAAAACTGGATCTTGAGGAATGATCGATAATCTTGATCTCAAGTCAAACAATCCCATGTCTGCAATGTTCATACCATCAATGATGATGTTACCCTTTTCTAATTCAGTTAATCTGTACAAAGCAGTCATGATCGAAGACTTACCAGCACCAGTACGGCCACAGATTCCAACCTTCTCACCAGGATAAACACTGAGATCCATGTCTTTCAAGACCAAAGGCAAGCCAGGTCTGTATCTCAAAGACACCTTGTCGAATTGGATGTAACCCGAAGGTGGCCATTCTGGAGGAGGAGTGAACTCTGACTTCTTGTATGCCGCTTCTTGAGGTAAAGCAAATGCGTACTCGTTAAGTCTTTCGACCGAGTTCATTTCGTTTTCAACCTGTGTCATAGATCTGACTGTGAAGGACAACAAACCGACAATTTGGATGATATAGTTAAGCAACAAACCGGTGGACGATGGGCCAATGTGGAATTGGTCGGTGATACACAACAAACCAATAATCAAACCATAAAAGCATGCCATGATATCCATGTTAACTGCCAACCATCTTTGAGTAGCGATTGTCACGTAGTAGGCTTCGTTCATCTTGTCAACAAGGTAATCGTTCTTTGCAATAAACTGGTCTTCAGCGTTGAAAGCCTTAATGGTCATCATACCACTCAAAGCTTCGTTGAAGTTGTTGTAAACCAACGATCTTTGAGTCGATTCCAATCTCTTAACTTCTCTGGCAGAACCTTGGTAAAAGTTAGAAAGGAAAGTGAAGCCAAAAGCAAAGAATGGAACAGAGATTGCAAACCAGGGCAAGTAACAGATACACAAGATGTTGATACCAACAATCAAGGCGAATGGGAAGATGAACAATCTCATTTGTTCACCCAATTCATTGTCCAAAGAGTCGGTATCCTTTGTGAATCTGTTCAAAATTCTACCCAATGGGTTGGTGTCCATAAAATACATTGGAGCATGCAACACTCTGGCAACTGCTTCGACATTCAACAACTCAGCAGCAACATTGTTCATGTAAGCCAAAACAGTAAACTCCAAACCAGTGAAAATGACAGACAAGACAGAGAAGGCAACGTAAAGGGCAACATAGGTGTGGTCAGACATTTCAGGGAACTTTCTCTCAATCCAATAAGACAACCAGGTGTTGGCAAAAAGTTGGAAGAAAGTAGCCAAGCAGACAAGCAAAAGGAAAAGTGGAACAGCAGTCCAACCGAGGAAACCAGAACCAAGCTTGGCAAAGTTCTTGTAAACCTGCCATGAAATAGCATTGGTGTCAGCTTCTTCGTCAAGAACGGTTCTACCCAACAAGTCAAGGTCTGGAGCAGCAACGGTTTCCGAGTTTGGCTTTTCAGCAGCAGCAGGGTTGTCGAAAACACCAGCATTGATGTTGTAGTTACTGCTAGTCTTCGACTCGGTGTCCTCGCTACGGTGCTCCTCAGTGTATTCAATCAACCTCTCAAAGTTGAGGTTTCTGTCCATCAACTCAGGAACAGTGCCAACGTCAACATTACCATCACCACTCAAGAAAACAACTCTGTCAGCAGCTTGGATAACACCCAACTGGTGGGTAGCCAAAATGACAGTACATCCCAGTAATAAGCCTCTAAACAAGTTGTTAACAATGTGTCTACCAACTTTAGCATCAACAGCAGAGATGACATCATCGAAAAGGAAAACCTTCTTACCAGAGTAAACAGCTCTGGCCAAGTTGATTCTTGCCTTTTGACCACCAGATAAGGTAACACCACGCTCACCAATTTCGGTGTGGTCTCCAGCTGGTAAGATGCTCATGTCATCTTCCAAGGCACAAGCGTACAAGACTTTTGCGTACTTGACGGCATCAAACTCTTGACCAAACAAGATGTTTTCGCGGACAGTAGCGTTTTGGATCCATGGGGCCGAGCACATAATGAGGTCGTCGGTGACCAGAACAGTAGCAGATTCTGGGTTGTCCAACTTCATGAAACCGGCAATGGCGTTCAAAAGCGAAGTCTTACCGGAACCAATAATACCAGTGACGATAATAAACTCACCTCTTCTAACGTTAAGATTGACGTTCATCAAGCCAGGGAACTGGAATTGATCAAAGGAGTCGGAAGAGCTGAGTTTGGTTACTGACATGTTTCTGACCGAGTTTGCATATGAAGTGATTGCTTGCTTTTCACGCTTCATCATCTTCATGTGCTCACGTTGACGCTTCTTTTCCAACTTTCTTTGCTTCTTAGTTTCCTTGGAAGCTTCCCAAAGATTTGGGTCCAACTCGTCGTGGAAAGATTCCCACTTGAAGTTTGCATTGGTGATCAGAATAACAGTGTTTGCATCTTTAGGACCAGGGTTGGATTGGTGAGGTTGGTACTCGCGAGCTTGATAACCACTAAAGCTCTCATTTGAAGATTGAGAGCTGAGGTCGTAAGCTTCTGGCTTGTACTCGATGGAGTGCTTGCGGTGTTGCTCATAGTTGACCAATTGTCTTGGGCTGTTTTCATCTTCAAAAAACTCAGGAGCACTCAAGTAGTCCTTACATCTGTTCAAACCAATGTAGGCATCGGCAGCAGTGGCCAAGGCAACAGGCAACATGATGATAGCCTGGGCCAAGATGGAAAACAAGGCCAACGAGGCAAACACATTGGCAGTGGATCTCTTGGAGTTGGTAGCCCACATGGTAAGATAAGAAACCATGGAAGTCAAGGTTGGAAGGGTAACAGCATAAGCAGTGATAAAGTTACGAACCACCTTGATTTTGAACAAAAAGTGCATTTCACTTTCTCTCACCTTGATAATGTTCGCTCTGTATGCCAATTCCCAGGCGTAGAACTTGATGACTTTCAAGTGTTCCAAGACCTCTCTCATTAAACTGATTCTCTCATCAGTAAACTTGACCACAGTCTCTCTAGTGTCGTACAATGTTTTGGTTAACAAAACACAGACAGCCAAGGAGACAATGAAAAGAGCAATACCAACCAAGGAAGTTACTCCAAACATAATCAACAAAAGAACAATGGCAATGATAACAGAAATAGGGAAACAAATAATCAAAGGTTGGTAACCAAGAGCCAAATCGATTCTGGTTAAATCTGTCAGCAATAACGAAGTGATTCTTCCGTGAGGAAACAAGTATCTAGATTTTGAAGATAAGTTGAAGGATTTGAGTAAAAGGGCCTTTGTCAAGACAGCCTTGACTTGGGCACCTGTGATCATGGAGAGATAAAAGTTGTGGTTGAGACACAATCCGTTAAGGAAGATAAGTGCAACTGCACCAACAACATATCCTACACCTTTTCCGATACTTTCTTCAATACCAAAAGCACGGAACTCAACAAACTCAATAATCTTCTTCAACAACAATGGCGACAATGCCTGGGTACACGAGGAGATGGCCAATACAAAGATCCCCCAGGAGTATTGCCACCAGAAAGTCATGTAAAGGGCCTTTGGAATAGCAGACGAAGGCCATTCAAAGTCAGCAGGCGATTTGCCCAGCTTGATGTGTTTTGCACGGGCCTTGTCCAAGATCTTCTCCAAATGCTCTTCATACTCCTTGTGCATCTGTGCAACGGTCAACTCAGGGGTCAAGGTCCACAAGTCATCACTCATCAAACATCTCTTGTAACCCTTTTTCATAATAGGCCAAAGCCACCAGAACCCAAGACGCATGAAAAAGCTAGTTACGTGCCATGGGAATGGTGTACGTTCATGTGGTAAAGTCACTGGAGGAACCTTTTTAGAGAAGAAGAAGGAAAAGGTTCTCTTTTCATTCTTCAATACTTGGCCTTCCAAGTCAGGAGCAGTTTGACTCTTTTCCAAGTTGGTTTGAGACAGCATTCCATTGTGAGTTTGGAACTGAGCAGCCTCACTAGCGTACTCTGGTTGAGGAGGCAAGGGTTTGTTTGGGGTGTTTTGACCACTCATTGGAGGAGCCTTTCTCTTTGGCTTTCTCTTCTTACGAGGCGACTGCTGCTCGTAAGGGTCTGTTGTATCAACGTAGGTATTAGTGGTTGCGGAAGTCGACGAAGAGACCAGCTCCAAGTTGATTTCAGTATTGGCAAAACCAGAAGGACGAGCGTAAGGGTCGAATCTTTCGTCAATAGAATGTGCCAATTGAGGGGTCTGAGGCATCAGAGGAATCCGATGCTGTGGTGGAGTAAACAGTTCGCGCTGTTGTTCGTTTCTCCTCTGAAGGTATGCCTGGTATGGGTTTGCAGTGGGATCGTTGTCGTTGTCGTCCTCAAATTCGGGTACATAGGCATTATAAATATGGTTTCCCATGTTGCTATATTATGACAATGGGTATATATCACTGTAGAGTGGTGAACTGAACAGTAATGGGTATAAATACTGTAGATATGTACAGGTATTGGGTATAAATGTACTATAGTACAAGTTAATCAAATGAACGAAGGAATATTGTTTAATGAAACTTTTGCCAACCTTGTAGTATTTATTACTCCTTCTTCTCCACCATGATTTGCAAATCTCCTTTTCAGGAAGTTGCAGCATTTTTTGCTGAATGCGGCAGTGAATTTGACGTTAGCCGGGGTTATATGCAGGTAACGAATAACATGAGAATGACAGAAACAAGTGTCTTGTAATGAAGCTTTCACGACTTAGTCACTTAATATTCTCATCACTTATCATTACATACTATAACATACTATAACATACCATCACATCCCACAACATCCCCCTTCACCTCCCTCTTCACACATCACCGCATCTCATTTCACATCGAGTTGCAAAAATGCACCGAAGAATTTTGTTTGTGTTGTGATTTCGTGCAGGCTTGCCTTTATTGGGATAGCAAGGCCATACGATGGGGTATCGGAATAGGCTTTGGGCGTTGACAGAATCCACCATTGTATTGGCTAAAAATACAACTATCACATTGACTAAGCCCTAGGGGAGATGTCAAATGGTAGGCGTAGGTGATTGTTTCAGTGAATGGTTCAGTCTTTTCGTTCTCTAAACACTGTAACTTAAAGACAAAGTCAAGTGGAACCCAAAGGGCTGAAATGAGCCATGCCTGAAACGAGCCATGAACATCTTATGATAACTACAAGTGAATGGAGAGATATTTCAGAATGGAGCCCATAATTCCTGTTGCAGTTTAACTTCTAACCCCAGGTTCGAGCCGAATATGGAAATAGGCAAAATGGGAATTTTGAACGAGGCGATCGAGGAAGCGATCTTTGTGAACGATGATGACGGGGTAATGTTGCGGTATGAATGGGAAGATGTGATAACACATTAGTGTGATATAGAATACAGAATTACAGTTACAGAATAGCAGTATACAGATAATAGTATAACTAATATACAAAACAATACTATACATAATAAGCTTCTTTGGGTGAGCGTTCAGGTTACGCGAACAAGGAATATAAAGTCATTGTGAACCAAAAATAGAAGAATTGACAGCCTAATTGGTAGTTAAATTATCATTTGTCATTAAAATGTAGCAATTACCTTAAACGATTTGTTAAAGTCTTGAATCTGAGCCTCGAACTTGTTACATTGTTACTATGAGTGTTATGACTGTTAGGTTGACTGTTTAGACTGACATGGTAAGGTGGACTGAACATGGTAAGGTTGATTGTTTATGACTGTAAGTTGACTGAATAAGCTGTTTATGATGTAAGGTTGACTGAATAAGCTGTTCATGACTGACTGGACTTAATAAGCTGTTTCTTACTGTAAAGCTACTGGAGCAGATAATAGGCATTATCACAACTTTATTTTCAAAACTCACCTAAAGATATCCACCTAATCCAGCTCCTCCATATCCAGCTCCTCCTCCAAATCCAGGTTGAGGTAAATTCCCCCCAAGTCCATTTCCTCCAAGTCCAGACCTTCCCGAACCATCCAAATCTGGTCTTCTCAATGCTCCTCCTCTCAAATTACCAGGAAGTCCACTACCCATGGCCTCCAAATTATCCTCTCCATAAGGATCATCAAAACGAGCTCCAGGTGGAACTCCCAATCGAGATGTGTTCCCACTACCCCTACGTCCAAATAATGGATGGTCAGAACTAGGATACATTCCTCCTTCTCCACCTCCACTCAAAGGGTCAATAAACGGCTTGAGTTCAGGATTCTTTGGAATTCCAGGAGGATTGAGGTCTTGGTCTCCAATAGATGGAATAAACAGTTGGGGTTGTCTTGGTTTGGCCTTGATTTCAAGTTCATCGTCAAAATCAGGCATATCATTTGGACGTTGAAAGTTCAGGTCAAATCTCTCAATAGCTTCTCTCTCCCTTTCAATGCTCAATCTTCTTTCGTGTTCTCTTTCGGTGATTTCTTCATCACGACGTGCACGGTTATCAGCTTTTTCTTCTCTGATATCTTCCCTTCTCTCTTCACCTCTTCTCTCCTCATCCTCCTTCACCTCCGTCAGCTTGAGCACTCTCTTCAAAGCATCCACCTCCTTAAGTCCTGCCTCAAAAACCTTGTTGAACTCACGAATGAGATTGTTCGGAATGCAAATCTCATTCAATGGGAAAACAACCTTGGTGATCTTCTCCCAATCAACCACCACTGACTCGTTCAATGTGTCAATAGCGACAATAGACACCACCGAGGCCAGCTCGGACAATTCGTTGATATTGGTGTATAATACAGGCTTACCCTGGTGTGTAAGCTGGTATTGGGCGGAATTGGCTGTGTTCAGCGTCTCCTTAAGCTCCGTGGCCTGCTGGCGTGGAAACCCCGACTTGAGATAGCTCACAGTGAGCTGTTTGGTGAGTTCAAAGTAACTGTCGAGCATGTTGTAGATTTGGATGTGTTGTTCAGAATTTATCAGTTGATGTTGCTAACTGATTTAAGAGAACACTAAATCAATTTTTTTGTGGTCAGTAATTAGTGATTTCCGTTAATGGTAGAATGTTTGAGATTTAGTGGTTGGGATTGGTAGAAACTCTAGTTAGGGTCTAAGAGTAGTTTGGAGAGTTGGTATAATGGAGAGTTGGTGTTAATGGTTATGGAGTTCATGTTTTCGGGGTTTAGATCTTGGATTGTGGAGTTTGGGGTGACATCACCTGAGGATTGACTGTTTGGTTTGCATCTTCAGTTGTAAAGAGACATTAATTTGCATTTCCTTTTCAAAGTAAAGAGAATTACTCCTCTTTAAGAAGATCTAAAACTGTCATCACCTGTTCTAGAAGTAGAAGTGAATTATTGTTCTGTGTTAGGTCTTGCATGCGTGTTTGTACTCTAAAGATTGTTCATTGCATTAGACAGTCTCAACGTTTAGGAGACGAAATTAATGCATATAAACTAACATGTCAAGTGGTTTGAATATATTTCGTAGTAAAGTGATTAATAGAGTTTGTTTAAATAAGTTTATTTGATGACCTTAATTTCTTGATATTGTTTTCTGGATTTTCTCATTCACCAGCTCAAATGTTTGCTTCTCTTTTGAGGCTTACCAGTTCAATAAACATTCTGTTATCTTTTACGATATTTAGTGTAGTTTTATATTTAGAGTCCAAAATTATTAGGTTATGAACCCATATAGATAAGGTACTCCAGATCGAATGGCCTATAATTGCTAAAAGTATTCTGTTCGCACATAATTAGCCTATCAACTTGGAAGAGCACTTGAAATGTATCCCTTCTCATTCGTAAACTCACCATGAGTTTTCGCTATCCTTCTTCAGTATCACCAAGCTAATAAGAGATAATGTAGTAGATATCTCTATCTTACTATACTTGGTAGTGCTAAGCACAATATTTGGCTGCAAAAAATGGAAGGCCTAAAGACAGTACAATAAGTCCCAAATATAATAGTATTCTCAATAAAAACACCTAAATACCAATATTCGTGTGTTTCGAAACCAAATACCCTGAATTCCAACACATTTCCGAAATAACAAACGAAATGTTTAATAAATTGACTAATTTCATCTGTAATTTCTTTAAAAATTGCAAAAGTTTTAAAAATTAGTGTCAACACTATAAATCACAATAACAAAGGAAACATTTCACACCACTCTCTACTCACATCCATTTGACTACACAAATCACTTAACCTGAATTAGTTGATAACTCCCTCCCAATCATTAACCACCAAAAATAACAAATCCCCACCCATCCATCCCAAAACTCCTAACCAGTCCAAAATCAGAGACCAGAAAAACTGATTGGAACACAGAATTGATAACTCATGTGACACTCCCAATCAAGCCACCAAATTTTTATCGGCCCTGTTACAGTCAATCTGGAAACCTTCCAATCTTCGATTGCCAACGTCCGTCGTATAACTGTTACTCCGCAGTTAAAATGACTGATAAACCTATTTTAGCTTAAATTTCTTGATTCAGTACATGAATTCCTCTATGCGTACTTAACTACCAAGATCACACGGCTCCACTAAGAGTGAAGTTCGCCGGTTTCTTTTCCCCAGTTGCAACCTCAATCGGACGGTAACAAAGAGCTGCGAGGTAACGCCTATACATCGCCATCTTTCTATTCACCATCCATTGGTATGTCTTCTACATGTCTGTACTCCACCATCCTACCGCAAGTAAGTTCACCCTCACAATTGGTAACTCTTACTCACAGTTGCTCACAATTTTCTGCCATAAAATCCATAAAATTCTCACTAATCTCGCTTCCCGATTTCTCGCCCGCACAGTATCAAAATCAACGCAAACTTTTTTTTTCTGATCCTTAATTACACATCCTTCTTCCAGTTGCCCTCGTCGACAACTATCAAGGGTTCATATTATCCGCAAATCACTAGTGTCGATACAGTTCCAGAGGTATGACTACCACCGTACCATTAGTATACTCATTCCCCGAGTTTCTCGGGGTTGCAGAGGCCGTTGCTGACCATGTGATTCTGGCTCAGAACATGGCCTTGTACAATACGTTGGACCACGCGCAGATCGAGTTGCTCAAGGAGGAGCGGTTGCGGCAGCAAGTGCTCGCATCGGGCACGCCATTGGGGTCGTCCGGTAGCATTGTCGCTGGCGCGACCTCGTTGGGCGCGTCCGCGTCCGCAGTCTCGTTGAGCAATAGTTCGCCGGGACTCCAGCAAAATGGATCATTTTTGCAAACATCAGCGCTGACAACACAGATTGGCGCCAAACCAAAGAAGGAAAAGAAACCTAAAAAGAGCGCCGTTGTCCGCTTCAAAATCGCCCTCTCCGGAGGGTCCCTCATCAAGATTTTGAAGGAAGGTTTATTGCTGAGGCAACTGTCGATAGAGTGGGACAGATGGGATATCTATTTCGCCGATGAGAGATTGGTACCGTTCGACTCGCCAGATTCAAACTATGGCCAGGCCAAGAGAGAGATTTTTGACCACATTGAAGGAGACAAAAAGCCCAACGTCTTCCACATTGACCCGGAGTTGTTGGACGACGCGCAAGAATGCGCAGACCAGTACGAAAAAGTGTTGATTTCCAACTTTGCACGTAAGGATTCTGTCAAGCTCCCACAATTCGATTTGTTGTTGTTGGGATGTGCACCAGATGGTCATATTGCGCTGCTTTTCCCGAACGATGGTGAAGCCTTGAGAGAGAAGTTGGCATGGTGCATTCCCGTTTCCAATGCGCCACTGGGACCTCTGGAGAGAATCACGCTCAGCATTCCTGTCATACTGCATGCTGCAAGAGTGACGTTTGTGGTGGAGGGGTTGACCAAGGCTCCAGTGATGAGAATAATCATGGAGAGACCAGAAAAGGGTTTACCGTCGTCGATTGTGAATGAAGGAGCTGCAGGAAGAGTTACGTGGTTTGTGGATGACGATGCGTTACAAGATTGTTATGAGCCGGTGAAGAAGAAGTATAAGTTTTTGTCGATAGAGTGTTGAGTGTGCAGTGCACGTTAGTGCACTGGAGTGAGTGGACTATCGGTGTATGCACTAGTGCAAGTTCCCTTAAATGTTGCTTAGCAGCATCCACAGAAATGACATTTTTGTCCTTTTATTTCACAATCGCAGGTGGAATATGCAAAAACGGAGAGCACTGTTTCTGAGAAACATTGCATGTACATGGGTCTAGCTTGCTGGCTCGATTAGTTTAGAATATGACCATTGAACGATGTAAAGTATATTTAGTAATGTATGTTTGATTTGTTAATTTCACATGATTATTGGTTGTTTCAATTTAACTTTTTGGGTTATCTTGTCAATTTGATAGTAGAGTGTTTTCGTTGCATATGGCTTAAAAGTTTAGACTGTTTAGTTTAGAGTGAAGGGTTCTAAGTTAAGAGTTGGGGTGTCATTTAAAAGTTCTGATAGTAAGTTAAGAGTCATTATAGTATAAATGTTTTTTTAATATTTCTTCTGGTTTCATCACTGAAGGGTATTCGGTATTATCGGGTCTACTATTGTCCTACTCGTGAACTCATAAAATATCATTGCTTAGAAGTACTGTAACGTTTTCATCATAAAGAAGATTAGAGGTTAACAGTTCCTTAGTAAATACCAATAAAAATGATGTTTTATTTAATGTTTTCATACTGTTCAGTGTTCACTTCGTGAGATAATGAGCACAAATATTCAATGGTGAGTACAATTCACTTTGTGAATACAATACTTCACTTCGTGAATACAAATCAATTGTATAAATATTCACTTCGTGAATATTTCACTTCGTCAATATCAATTGTGAGCTCAATATTCACTTCGTGAATATTTCACTACTCAAGCTCCTCAGTCTTCACAATAAACTCCTGCGGTGCCTGACTAGCCCACTCAGTCCAACTCCCATCATAAACCCTAATCCCAACCTCAAGACCAATCACACTCTGAATCGCATGCTTAACTATAACAGCAGTAACTCCAGACCCACACAGCACAATGATCCCCTTCTTCCCCTCCAAAAACCCATCATTACTCAAGTCCAACCCGAAATCCTCCTGGAATATCGCCAATAACTCATCCCTACTCTTATACCCCTGATCTCCATTAAGTAACTTACTAAATGGAAGTGATAATGTCCCAGGAATATGACCCGAACTTAATCCAGCTCTGGGCTCCGCAGCTTTACCAGTAAACCTGTCACTAGCCCTAGCATCAAAAGTAATATACTGCTTCGTCAACTCACCACTAGAAACCAAATTCAATAATTCATCATATTCAATCACTTCCTTCTTGTAAATGTCATCGAATTCAGCTTCTGAAATGGCTGGTTCACCCGACGGATCAACCGGCTTCACTCCAAACAGCGAGATCGTCTCTTCATCAAGAGGCAACTCTTCGTTCTTATACTTGACAAAGTTGTCCAACAACGAAACCGACTTGTGGCCAAAAAGTGCAAATGTCCATGCTACACGGGGGCTGCTGAAAATTCCTACCTTATCATAAACAACCAAGTGATCTGACTTGCCAATGCCTAGCTCGGTCACTGCCTCATTGAACTGGCGGAACTTGGGAATGGTATGAGGATAAACAGCGTCTTTTAATGAAATATGATCGACATCAAAGAAAGCTGCACCTGGAATACGTTCTTTGAAGTACTCTAGTTTGGCGTTTCTGGGGTTGTTGGGCATGTACCAGGAAGCATCCACTGGGACGATTCGTTTACCGGGCAAGCGGTTCTTGAGAAGTTGCAGCAATTGCGATGGTGAAAGCGTTGATACTCTAGGCATGGTTACCACAGTTGTAGTATTAGTTTTTAATGAAAAGTCACGGGATTGGGTGCAAAATTATGACTAATAGAGATTTTATTGATAGTGGATAATTAGTTAATGAGGTATAATGATAATGAATTGTTAATGAGGTATAATGGATAATGAGTTAATGTAGTTATTGAAATAATTAGATTATAGAGGATAATGGTGTTTTGAGTATGAGAATTCATCAAAAAAGTAGATCAAGAAATTATTTGCACTAAAAACGTTAAAGACGTTAAAGATCTTTTGGATCGTAATTTTAGATATTGGAGGTCTCAAATTTGAAATTGCTACTACCATGAGAAGCATCATATATGAAATCGTACTCTATAATAAATTCAATACAAATGAAAATTATACTCTGTACATTTTATCTATTTACTAATATTATTTACTAATATAATTCACTTATCATACACCAATATTCTAGTAAATCACTTCATGGCAGTACCAAACCTAGAAGTATCAGCCTTCATGAATTCTCTCAAAGCCATAGTAGCATATGCACTTACTCCCAATTGCATCTTCAATACAATTGCAAGTTTATCACCATTCTCTTGTCTGATAATTCTATCTTGTGGTTCTTCTTGTGGTTCTTCTTTTGGTTCCTCTTTTGATTTTTCTTCTTCCTTTGATTCATCCTCATTCAAAACCTCACTTTCCTTCTTCAATTCCTTCTCTTTAATCTCCTTCTCCTTCTTTTCTCTCAAAATTTCTAAATCAGTTTTCACCAATGGAACATCCTCACTATACTTGACAATCTCAAAACTCAAGTTTTCAGGCCTCGATACCAAGTTTCTATAAGACCCAGCTAACGAAAATTCAGGAACCTTTCTCTTCATCTTGAATGGATCCAATCCATCCTTGGCCATTGCTTCAATATAAACCTGCTTCAATTGCTCATTAGCAGGATAAACAGTCTTGTACCCTGGAGTTGGCAAAATAACATCATAAACGGTAAATTTACCACTGGCAATATCCTCCTCAGTCAAATGCTTGACCTTGGTATCTCTACTGACAGCCACATCTTCTTCAAACTCATCGTCACTCTCGTTCACAGGAGCAACATCAGTGTCGTATACCAAGTCCCCAACTTGCAACTCCAAACCAAACATGTCGATTCTCTTGGATGCAACCAAGTTCCAGATATAGGATTGATAAGCATGAGCATACATAATTTTCAAGTTCTTTGGAATCGACATCAAAGCTCTAAAGTAGGATTGAGAGCTATATTCTTCATCTTCGTTCAACTTTTCCTTTTCTAAAACAGTCAAGATGGAATGTTCTGCTGAGAATCTACGAGGCATTTTCTTCAAAGCCAAGGAAGGGTTCTGAGTTTCAGCCCAAATACGTCTTGCTTCGACAGAGTCGGGAGCAACGATATCCTGCTCAGCCAAAATCAACTCAGCAGCAGCTTTCCAATCGTCTTTCAAAATCAAAATACCTAAAGCATGTGTGGAAATCGAAAATGATCCAAATCTTTGCATACCATAATAATTGATAAAACCCTTGGTTTGTAAAGATTCAAAACATTGCGAGATAACCTCCTCAACATTACCTTCAGCTCTAACATTACGGATAGTAATCGTGAATTCGTTACCCTTTAAGTCACCCAATCCCAAAGGATTGTCTTCATAAGAAAATCCACCTAATATAGAACCCCTCAAGGCTTTGTTTAAAGAGTTGACTCTTACAACCTTGGCCTTATGAATACTAAATCTTTGTGCAGTGGCACCTCTACGATCCTTGGTTCCCGCAAATTTAACAGTTCTGTTTGGAAGTCTCAAAAATTTGGCAATAGTGTTGGCAACTTCCATAGTTTCTCTGTTTTCTTTAAATACAGTAAAGTGCAAGTATGGTTTAAACTCACCAAGACCATAATTTTTAACTCCATTTTCATCCACATGGTTGATAGACTCTTGTGGATGGCTTCTTGTTCCTCTTCCTCCGTCTCTTTTGGCAATGGCGATTTTAAAAGTGTTTTTATCGGAAGTGATGGTTTCCAACTTACCTTGAAAGGCCTTTCTGAATAATTGGTGCAACTTTCCACGTACATCTTTTTCAGGGAATGCCGTCGTGGTTTCCATATTATCGCCAGTACTGAACAATTCTTCCACCAGTGCTAACTCCTCTGCGGTAATCAACTCCAACAACTTGGTACGGTCTTCTTCAGATAACTCATACTTTGGTTTCTCCTCAAGTTCAGCCTTTTTCTTCTCCTCCTCAACTCTTTTCGCTTCCTTTATAGCTTCAATCTCTTCAGGAGTCTTGCTTTCCAACTCCTTTCTTTCCTGTGCTCTTTGTTCGAGTCTGCGTTCTTTCTTGGACTTACCCAAGTTGAGACCTTCATCAGTCAAGTGCACAACTTTACCGTCCAAACTGATCTCATTCACCTGGAAATCAGAATAGAGCTGTTTGATGGTACCGAGGAACCCAACATTCTTGGTATTAATATAAGAAGTGATACCGACCTGGTTTTCCTGGACCACTTTTCTAGTGTCTGCGTCTTGTCTGAGTCTTTTCTGGGAATTTTGATCTTCTTCAGCTGGTCTTTTCGAATCTATGACTGCTGCAGAAGCATTGACTATTGGTTCAGACATTCTTGGTTTAATGAGTTTGAATAGGTTAGATAGTTATTTGAGTCTGAACATTGATAAAACTTTGCTCATCTCTTTTTTTCTGAAAAAGTACTTTCGATTTGAGATCATAATAATTTATGTTTTTAGTGGAGTATGTTAAGAGGGGGATTCTGAGATAGAGGGTTTGACGTTGGAGTGATGGTATTGTTATCAGAGAAAGGAGATTGAGAGTTGGTTCTAAAATTGTGAATCAATATATAATTCAGTGAGAGGTAATCGGATTTATGAATCTATAATTATTTTCGCGTAAAGAGAGTCTTTATGGGTCAAATAGTAAGGAGTTATAGTAAGGAGTTAGTGTTGGAGAATTATTGATTATGGTGGAGTACTGTTGACTAACTGTATCAATTGTAAGAAGTACTTGCTCAATTTTGAGTATTGTAAGTAGTACAATATCTATTACTCTTGATATAGACCCATTCTTTCTTGAGTAGAATCAAGAAGTTAGAAACTTCTAAAGTGTGATGTCAATGTTACCAAGTGATAAAACGAAACAATCTGGAGTACATTCATCAAGTGGTCTGCTCTTGGAAAATAAACATTCTTCCGGTGCCTTACTTTTCTACTCAAAATAACAAATCCAAATGCCAACGTTCACAATTTTCGTAAAAGTGTCTGAATAGAACATATAGACTGCGCTGTACCGTTCATCACGTGTGAATAAACGGTGACTAAACTTAAAATTTGCAACCAAAATGTTTTGAAGTGTAATGTGAGTTGGCAAAGGCAACTATTACCAGATGCAGATTAGCAAAATCTTCAGATGCATCAATATCGGAGAGTTTAAGCAGTTTATATTTATTTCGTTGTGTTAGTCTCATAGTTCACTAAGGTAACCTTTTGGGTTAGTACATGTACATCCCATGGAGATAGTAGAGTAAAGGTTACAGCCTCTCAGGAAGCTAAAATTATACGTAAGTTCAGTATTTTGAAAGCATCGCGAATCCCTATATGACACTAATAACCAAGATAGACTATCATCAATGCTCGAGTTGTTTGTATACTTCATTTCCAGTGTAAAGTTATTTATTAAAAATGAATGAAATTTCCACTTATTTAGACATATTCTTATACTTCTAACGTAAACCTTCATACAAACATGGAAACATTGATACACCCTCAAAGTCCAAAAAATAGAACACTACAATACATTGTTAAACCCCCTATAGTCACTACTATTGTTCTTCATCAATTCTTTTTTGTTTGGTACAAACACAAATTTTGCAATTTTGCAGCCATTTTTTCCAATTGCAACCATTTTTGCATTTGCGTAATTAGCTATCCATAACACTTCACCTTGCTACAATCATTGCTATTATGTTTAGAAAACTAACGGAAGAGAAATCAAAAGACGAAGTTAAAGATGTTCACACTATTCGGCCACGATTCTCCAAAAGCTACACTCTTGCGATTCAGGCATTGAAAAATGATCAAGATTACGACGAGCCGATTCATGGGTCGCGTGTTTCGTCGTTTGGAAGCTTCTGGTCGGATGACGAGCCTACAGCAAAATCCGAGATCATCGGCCTCAAAAGGTTCGCAAAGGCTATCACGTCGTGGGGCGAGAATACCGAAAGTGTGAAAGATATCGAGCCAACGGGAATAAACCAACCAAAGTCAGTACTCATGGACTACGATTTGAAAAAATTGATCGATAAACGGAGAGACGAATTGGAAAAGCTCAGCTTGAATAGAAGAGCAACTGAAAAGACAAAGGTGGCTAAAAAGTCTGGGTATTTCCAATGCAAAAGAGTTGTAGTTGTGGGAAACTTCCCAGCCAATACCGGAGTGAACAACATACTTGCACAAGTATGTGGAGGACCATTAGAAAGATTAGTGTTCCATGAAAATACTCTTGAGCTCTACTTTATTTTCCCAGAACATGCACGTCGCTTCTACAATTATGCCAACCAAACGAGACTTTTAGTTGTGAACGGCTCGCACGTGCTGGTCGAATGGGCCAACCCTCACAATACCGAGAACTTGGACACCTACCACCCACTTGTGTCCAAAACCTTGCTCAATGAGGTGCTCCTGTATGGATCGCGCAGAACGCTCATCTTCGCCCGGGTGGTCGCCAATAAGGTGCTCCGCAACGATAAAAAATTGTTCTACCCAGACCCTGAAACACACTACACAATGGGTCTAAATATCCCTGAAATCCGGGCAGATTTCCTGGTGTATGGTGAAATTTTGGACGTTGGTCCAGTAATTTCCAGAAAGACGTGCTTTAGCATACATTTCACAGATGTTAGGTCTGCAATTATGGCAAAACGTGAGTGCGAAACAGAGTCCACTGCAATGAACAAAAAGTACGAAGAATGGTCGATATGGTACGGAAAGGACTCTACTGATAAACTCTGTCCTGCTCTTTAGTCTCTTTAACTATTCTGAACTATTCTGTCCTTTAATCCTTTTAGTGTAATATTCACATGATCTTCCTAAATTGGCGTAATATCTCCGAAACAAAAACAATAGAGAAAAAGATAGAAGAGAAAGAGCAAAAGAGCATGTCGCAAAGAACACCAATGAGAAGCAAGTCTTCGTTGGGAAATAGTTATGGAAGTGGAGCCAACTCACCTCGGTTGAGTATGGTTGATTTAAGGCGTCCACCTTCGAGAACAACCGCGCGTCCAGCGTCTCCAAGACATTCTACTATTAGGTCGCGACCTGGTTCGTCGATGGGATTTGGTGGTGGTTCTGGAAGTACTAGTTCTGCTGGTAGTAGTAGACCAATGACTCCCCTGGGAAGACCAGATCCATATACGGGTACAATTACCGTGTCGATCAGACCTAACCCTTACACGGTGCACCCTTCGGCACCTAGCCCCTGGGAAATCTACGACAACACCGCGACCATTGTCAACAGCACGGATATGTCGTCGTACAGCTTTGACCATGTTTTTGCGGCCGAGTCGCAAGTGTCCAATAGGGAGGTTTACGACAGTGTGTGTCGTGATTTAGTTCATAAATTTTTGAATGAGGGTTTTAATAGTACTATTTTTGCCTATGGTATGACTGGTTCTGGTAAAACGTATTCTATGAGAGGAGATGATTCGGATATTGGGTTTGTTCCTTTGGCTATAGATGCGATTTTCGATAAAATATCATTTGGCAGTTTGGATATACAGTATACTTTGGCAGTGACATATTTGGAGATATACAATGAGAAGATTATAGATTTGTTGGCACCTACAGGGAGTGTTGGAGAGTTGAAAATTCGAGATGATCCTATTTTTGGTACCAAAATAGTGGGTATAACGACTCCGGTGATCACTTCCAAAGATCAGTTGTTAGATTTGATACGTAAAGGTGATAATAATAGGAAAACGAGTGCGACCGATTTCAATGCGCGGTCCTCTAGATCGCACGCCATTTTGCAGGTCAAATTGACCACTCGAAACCTTGCGAGTGGTACAGAAGAACATGCTACTTTGTCACTCTGTGATTTGGCTGGATCTGAAAGAGCTACTTCGAGTCTTGAAAGACGAAAAGAAGGTGCTTATATTAATAAATCTTTGTTGGCGTTGTCGACGGTTATCAATAAGTTGTCGATGGCGTCACTGGGTAGTTCGGGAGCTGGTCTGTTAGATCATATTCCGTACAGAGACTCGAAACTCACGAGATTGCTTCAACCTGCATTATCTGGGTCGTCTTTAATTCTGATATTGTGTACAATCCATTTGGGGTCGATAACTAACAACCCTCAATCTGTTTCCGAAACAGTCAACACTTTACGTTTTGCGGCCCGTGCTAAAGATATAGTGATGAATGTGCTGAAGAACAAAACGACCATGTTGAGTGATGTGGATACGATGCGGTTGATTGAAGAGTTGAGGGCGACAGTTGAGACTCAAAAACAGGAATTGTTGATGTTGCGCATGGACCCACGTAGAGCCTCGAGTACCTCCATTTCAAGCTCAGACAGTAAATTCGAAGACTTGGAGGATTTGGGCAAGGCGATGAAAATCGCCCAACTCGAGTCTGAAAACAAAATCTTAAATGAAAAATTAGAGCACTTTACAAGGCTCACCGACTTGCAGAGGACAGAAACAATAATTTTAAAGAACGATACTTTGAACGACATTTTAGGTTCGGGTACAGACACACTGCAAGTGATGATGGCCAATTTAGAGGATTTCTACAAGCGGGTTCATTTCGAGATGGACGAGCAAAGAGCGTATATTAGTCATTTAGAGTCACAATTGAAGTTGGCTCACCAAGGAAATTCTATCAATGAGAAGCCTGAAAAGACCAAGGATGAGATTCAAGATAAGCAAATGACTTTAATATTGAAGGAACAGGAGGAGGAGATAATACTGTTGAAGGAGAAGATCAAGGATAAGGATTTCTTAATCAAGAGTCTTACCAAAACGACCAAATTGAGGAGGTTAGTTGATTCTAACATCAATGTGGAACCTGTGGAGAAGATCAAGGAACCTGTACGGGGTAAGGAGAATGATTTTCGCGATTTACGGCAATTTAAGATAGGACCAAAGAAGGATGAAGCTGATACGATTCCGTTTGTTGTTTGAGATTAGAGAACATTAGATGTAGATTTAGATGATGAATTTTTATGAAATAGAAAAGTGTAGAATAAACATTAGGTAAACCAATTATGGTATTCAATTTAGTAGGCATTTATGGAAATCTTTGTAGACAATTAGGCAGGTATCGATTAGGTAGACATTCAATTTTTGGTTCTCAAAGCTGGTAGAGATAAGGAATTAGATTGACCAATTTAAGGTATTCAATTTATAAAAATCTTTTTAGTTAGACAATTAGACAGGTATCGATTTGGTAGACATCCAAATTCTGGGTCTCAACGTAGGGAGACATAAGACAATTAGGTAGACCAATGTATGGTATTCAATTTATAGTATTCAATGTATGGTATTAATTATATGGTATTTATGGTATTCAATGTATGGTATTCAATGTATGGTATTCAATGTATGGTATTCAATGTATGGTATTCAATTTATGGTCTTCAATTATGGTATTCAATTTATAGTATTCAATGTATGGTATTAATTATATGGTATTTTTGGTATTCAATGTATGGTATTAATTGTATGGTATTTATGGTATTCAATGTATGGTATTCAATGTATGGTATTCAGTTTATGGTATTCAGTTTCAGTTTATGGTATTCAATTTATGGTGTTCAATTTATGGTGTTCAATTTATGGTATTCATTATATGATATTCAATGAATGGTATTCATTATATGGTACTCAATGTATGGTATTCAATTTATGGTATTCAATTTAAGGTATTCAATTTATGATATTCAATTTAGGCAAACGTTCAACTTTTGAGAATCAAGTAGAAAGTCAATTTGGAGTCAATTTGGTACTCATTAGATAAACACCAATACTCAATTCAACATGGTATACCACTCACAATAACCACCAAATCATACCAACCTCCAACATTAACCTCCCTAATATCAAGAATTTTGCACCCAAATAATCAAATCGGGAAATATCACTTTGTTTACGCAACTCAATTTACCCTTCAAGTGATATAAACACCGCAAATAACTTCCTCAATTGTGAAGCTCACGTGTTTGTTCCATAAGTTGTCAATTTGAAGTCTGCAAGGTGAGCCCCGCAAAATGTAAGAGAAACTTCTAATCCTAGATGATTTTCCCGGTTTTGTACCTTAGCATAGTGATAAGTTAATAGAACTTTGGAGTATAGAATTGTCTGTTGTTGTACATCCACTCTGATAATCAACTAATTTATATTATCAATTGCATCATCATAACCATTACTCATCAATACTTCTCTCTATATTGACTCATCCTTCTCATACTTTTCCTTTTATCACAAAATTACCTCTTCTATACATAAAATTTATACTACGATACCCAACTCGCTTACAAATGAGTCTATTTAGCCTCGCCCAGACTCACCTAAAATGATAGTGGAGTTAGTTTTGTGCCAGAAGGCTCATTCGATAAGCATTACCCAGCAGAGAAAGATCTGCCAATAGGAGCCGCTTTGCTATAAACATTTATGGCTGAATTGTCCGAGGCTGAAAGTACTTAAAACTGTTAAGTGCCCTTTTTTTAATTAGAATAAACATGGGGCTCTTCAGTAGGAAACGGAGAACTAAGTCTACAAGCTCAGTAGAGCCGGTATCGGTATCGCTGATGGGTACAATGTCTGCACCCCGCAATAGAGATTCAGTTTCAATTCGTCAAGATGAACGTCCTCGAAGTATGTCAATGTATGGGGGTAGTCAATTAGCACAATTTGATGAATATACTCTTTCACCATCACTTTCACCAACCAACTCGATAGGAAATGAATCGGTGGCGTTATCTGAAGCTGATACTTTACTTCATGAGAGAAGACAAGGTCTGGATTTACAAGAGATTTATGCTGATAACTTTAGGTTGTATTATCCCTTTATTCTACGCCGTGCGCGATTAGAATCGCTCAAGATTGAGGAGGAGATGAACGCGCCGCCCCCAACAACTACAGTTCCGGTATTGTTTGATGATGACTCCGATGGGTCTACAATCTACAGTGCACAGATTCAAACCCCACAACAAACCATCATGGGGAAACCTATTTCAAATTACTCGATAAAACGAGATTTCATCATTGTAGGTGAATTCATGAAGAGTAACAAATTGATCTTCCCATCAATAGAATCATTCAATCTGTTTAAAGATATGAAGAAGTCTGCTGCGAAAAGAGAGGCCAAAAATGAAACCTACATTTATACTTCTGATAACGTTATCAAAAAGGTGAATCAAGAAGATTTGAGTAAGTACAAAGATGCGATAGTTGACCTGAGACAACATATAATACCATTAGAATATAAACTTAAAGGGTTGGGACTTCCTTTATTCAAGGTGGTTGTACCGTATCTTGCTTCATTCAAAAAGAATACTCCCTTTATAATTTTCAAAAGGTATAGAGAACGACCACCACGACCTGTTTTGGACCCTACAAAAGATGATGCTTCAGAAACTTATGACTTTTGTACAGTATACACCAAGCATTTCCAACCTGCGAAAAGATTCACTTTGGAATTCAATATCGAAGAAGATGGAACCATCAAAAAGTTCAAGGTTGTATTATTCATGAACAATTTCAAGCCATTTGCAGATTTCAATTATGGAGGAACAAGATTCCGTATTTTAGGTACTCCAATTATTACGACCTTAGGACTTACCTATAATCCACAACTCAAATTACTTGTGATCGATGAAGGATCGCCTTCTCTTTGCGATAATATGGTCAATAAAAAGGCGAACTTTGAGTTTCTGAAGCTTCTCAAGACAAGACGTAATTCATCCGAATCGCACGAACCATTTTCAGAAAACCCAGCTGATGTAGTGCTTCGTGAGGATGATCCATCCACTCATATCAACCCTTTCCCCAACCCCAAAAACATACTTTTAACGGACGACCACGATTTTATGAATGGGACCAGCAGGGTCAAACTCGAGTATATCAGCAACGAGATGCCTCCATTTGGTGCGTTTCTGGATGCTCTCTTGTACTCTGGTGATACTCCTATAATACCAAAGAAGTTTACGGATGTGGGTAAGATTGAAATTTATGAGGATGCTGTAAATAGGAAGGATATTAAGAGTACTTTACTGTTTGGGCAGGATGTTTTGGTATTACAATGTGTGATTTCAACGATGCGTGAGATAGCGGTGAAGAGTTCTGGTAAAACGATGGCTTCGACTGGACCTGCTAGGGTATCGAATGCTATTAATAGGGCAGGAGTTATTGGTATGAATACTAGTGGGGTACTTTTTTGATTATTGATTGGGTACTTATGACTGGGTTCTTATTATCTGACTGGGTGCTTATTATCTGACTGGGTGCTTATGACTGGGTGCTTATTATCTGACTGGGTGCTTATGACTGGGTGCTTATGACTGGGTGCTTATGACTGGGTGCTTATGACTGGGTGCTTATTAACTGGGTACTTATTAACTGGGTACTTATTAACTGGGTACTTATTAACTGGGTACTTATTAACTGGGTACTTATTAACTGGGTACTTATTAACTGGGTACTTATTAACTGGGTACTTATTAACTGGGTACTTATTAACTGGGTACTTATTAACTGGGTACTTATTAACTGGGTACTTCTAATGACGGATACTTACTAATTCTTGGTACCTAAATAACGGGATACTTATTAATTGACTGGGGCACTTTTTAATTAAAATAGACTATATTAATTAAGGTGGACAAATAACATTTTATACTTTGATAGAGAAATGTTGATGATTGAGTGTTTATTGAGTCTGTAAATCAAGAAACGTCCTTGATTGTATATGTTATTTTGTGATAAGAATGTCAAGTATATCTCAATTGAGATTATGTCATTCTATTGCCAAATGTTCATTAAAAATTTGAATACATAATCTTTGAACTTTTGTCTTTAAAGTTTGAAATTTTAAAGTCCTCCTCAATCTCTCTTATTGACGGGCGATCTCGATCTCTCCCTTCTTGGAGACCTTGAAGGTGATCTGGAAAATCTACCTCTAGAGTAATTTTCATTCTTAACATTCTTTTCTTCCTTTTCACCTCTTTCTGGTTGATCTTTCGATTGAGTTCCAGCTCTGAAATCTCTCTCATTGAACTTTCCTCTTTGTTCTCTTGGCCCTCTAGGTGGATCCTCCCTACCTTCTCTTGGTCTGGAATCCCTTGGTTCTCGTGGTCTGGGTCTAGTTTCATCTTTGGAATCTCTTTCGTCTCTTGGATCATATCCCCTGTAACCACCATAACCACCATATCCTTGACCTTCTCTGGAATCGTAACCTCTAGATTCATATCCTCTAGATTCATATCCTCTCGTTTCATACCCTCCTCTCGTTTCATAACCTCTCGTTTCATATCCTCCTCTTGATTCATATCCTCCTCTCGATTCTCTCGAGTCTCTATAACCACCTCTAGACCCATATCCCCTTTCAAATCCTCTTCCCCTGCCTCTCCCCCTCCCTCTTGGAGCTCTCGAAGTATAAGGGTCTGATTTCGCCATCTGAACAACCAATCCATTCTTACCAGCATAAGGCAAGGATTTGCCATCTAATTCCATGGCCTTTTCACAACTCTCTGCATACTTGTACTCAACAAAAGCGTACTTTTCACCATCGTCTGTTCTTGGTGGAGGAATATCCAATCTGACTAAATCTCCATATCTGTTTTGTTAGTTTTGTTTGATGACTCGGTTATCTAATTGTGAGAGTCGTGGTAGAAGAATTTTTGAATGTAATAGTAGGGTTTGTAATTTGAGGTTGAATTGAAAATGGTTGAATAGGAAGTGAAAGTTGAAATGGAGTAAATTGTTGAAATGGAGTAAATTGTTGCAATGAAGGTTAAGGTTCGAAAATGGTTGAAGTGAAGGTTGAATTGTTGCAATGAAGGTTGAATTGAAAATGGTTGCAAATGAATATTGAATTGTTGCAATGACGGTTAATTGAAAAATGGTTGCAAATGAAGGTTGACATTAAATAGTTGCAAATGAAGATTGAAATTAATGGTTGCAACTGGGAAAGTTGAAATTAAATAGTTGCAACTGGGAAAGTGACATTAAAAGGGTGCAACTGGGAAAGTGACATTAAATGGTTGCAACTGGAAAGTGACCTTAAAAGGGTGCAACTGGGAAAGTGACATTAAATGGTTGCAAATAAATGGAATATTTTGGGTTGATGAAAATGAAGGTTGTGGAATGTAATTGGAAAGTCTCGGAATGAAAGATTCAGAATGGTAGTGAATGTAATTCCCTTCACTATTGGTTGAGATTGGGAAATTTCATCGACAAGTGGATTTGATGGAAATTATCCTAAGGGCAACTAAAGGTTGTTGCAATCCACTTATGATATAATAGTGGCTTGGACATTACTTGACATCTTAATAATAAAACCACATCAAGAATTATTATAAAGTCCCTTATGAAGATTTCAAATCAACTTGAATATGAATACTTTTAGGGACCACTTCATCAGAAGAATGTTCAATTAGACATCTCAGTTAAATCACACATACTTTTCAAAGTCTGGAGCCAAATCAACAGCTTTAGACTCTTTACTAAACCCAGTAACATATAAGGTGTTCTTGGGCATTGTGGTTGTAAGTTGTAACTTACATTGAATGAATTTTTGAATTCGTATCTCACGTTATTAATCACGTGAATTGGGGGATATATGGATACCCCAATATTAATTACCTAGTAAAGGATTCATATTTCCGTTGTTGTAGGGTGAAGAACCCTAAATTTAAGGCACCCCAACTGTTTTAGTAAATCAGGGCGTTTCCTTATCATCGGAGTTGCATTTACTGTAGTTTAATTCTTTTCTTATTAGTTTTCGGAGTTGTATATATCTTCTATTTAGTTTAAAATTTCTTATTTACTATGGTTACTTAGCAACTGTATAAGCCATTCTTGAAATGTTAATAGCATTCTTATAGACTTGCCATTCTTATAGACTTGCCATTCTTATTTAGACTTTGGTTCTTATTACTTTTAGATTCTTATTCTCAGTTAATTTTACATTGGCTCTTAATACAAATGTTAATTTAAAACCATTGGTCCACAGTTTAACTGGTCTTATCAACGTTTATTTCCTTTTATTTTCAAATATCAATCGTACAATCATCTGGTCTAGATCCAACGGATTAAATTGTAAATTTATTAAATTGGTTGCAAATTAAATGGGTGCAAAATAACAAATTAATATGCAATAATAATGTCCAATATTAATCAAATACAACCCCCTCTGTTCCACATGAATACAACTACTTAATTGCATATAGATCAACTACTTCACATGTATAACCCCATCACCAAGTAAATCCCCAACTCCAAGCCCTCGGCACACCAATATGGAAATTTTGAAATTTCCAATCGTAACCCCTTTACATTGTTTATTGCAATCACGACCACCGATTAAGTTTAGGTTTAGGAGTTTAGAAAGGGAGAAAGGAAAACAACAATTAGGATAAAGGATAACATGGAACAATTAGGAATAAACATGGAACCTCGGATAGGGGTTTGTTGAGTGTCGAGATGTTCAAATGTTGAACTATCGCGTATTGACTTCCATACACTGACAGGGTGCACAAAATGCACTGTTTAAACGGTATGTTCACGTGACTACCCAACAAAAACAAATCCAACAAAAAAAAGAAAACAGCAGGCGGGCAGCTCGAATGATCGCAAGAAGACGTCGCTACAAACACCAGAATTACGGGGAAAGGAGTCACTAATTCAGGGCTTCCAGCACCTTCTTGCCGCAAAAAAAATTGGCCTCTCTCGCTAGTCAAGTGTCAGTAAAGAAGCCCAACGGTATCGTGAAAGGACATGGTGTTTTGCCACTGCGTGTATAGTTATAAGAGTGAGATTGGTAGGGTAATATAGGCTCTTTTTTTTCTTCTCGTTCTCTCAACATTTAGCAACCTAAAGGCCTGTTACACTTAATAAGGTCACCCTCACAAACTCTATTCATAACGACTTCCCACAAAAATTACCAAAAGAAAAACCAAAAAATTGTGAAGGACAACAATTTGATTTTAAATTCACCACCTTCAACAGGTTCTTTATCACAACTTCGAGATATCGAGAATAACATTAGGATATTAGCACCCGGTACACACGGTACACACGAGAAGTTCAGACGTAACCAGAGACACGGTTATACCAGACAGAATGACTTCTTCCTTGACCGACGAGACGAACAATCTCTTGGATCACAATTTTTTGTCGAACTTACAGGATGATCAGGATATATTGGATGAGTTCCTTGACCAGAGGGTTTATGATACCATAGGAGGTAACACTCCGGTTAGTGGGCAGATCAAGATGGAAACAAGTGATTTATTGGATGGATTTTACGCCAATGGCAATCGTATGCATACTCCATTTGGAAGCAATGCAAACTTTACCAATTTCAACACTCCAACAGAAACACCAAACCCTGCTCTGGTAACACACACACAAGACTCTCCAAACGTTTCCAGTATGCATCCTGCTTCCAATGAGTATTTGTATATTGATCAAGTTAACTATCAGAAAAATAGTGAAGGATCAAGTCCAAGCTCTACGAATTCAAAGGTTGTTGAAGATTCACCTTTGGAGGAAACAAAGTTTAAAGATGAAACCAAATTTAACGACCAATTATCTGACTTTGATTTTATCAGGGATGAGTTATCCAAAATCAAATTTGGCAACTATTTCATGAACCCATGTCCAAGTACCATTAACTTACCAGATCCATCTTATACACGTTCGGATGATAAGTTGCCTTATAAGTTGAATATTGTCAACTTGCCGTCGTATTCTAGAGTTGAAACACAAATCAAGTTACAATTAACCTTGAGTCCACCACCACCACACGCACTTTTGTATATCCCACAGGATCTCATTTCGAAGAACAAGTTTTGTCTCAATGAACCGGTTGAAAAGTTGCACCCAAAGTTGAAGGAAAACTTGCTTTACTTGGATGCGTATGTTTTGACCTCAGACTTGAAAAAATCCTGTAACATCTGTCCTAGATGTATCAAGAGAGAACAAAAGAGAGCTTCGAGAAGGAAAGCTGCGCTTGGAATGGAGGAGGAACCAGCTCCCGTAGACACTCAAAATAGTTCAATGACTACTGCTTCGGGGGTTGTCAAAAACAACCCAACTTCCTGGGCCAATGAAAAGATGATGAAGAAGGCGATAATATTCAACTGTAAAGAGATTATGTCGTTTCCACCACCAAACGGATTGAACAATGACCAATCAAAGTCGTTGGAATTGTCTGCCAGAATCATCTGTTACTGTAGGCACCACAAGGAACCCGAAGGTTTCAAATTGTTATTTGTGATTAAGAACAATCAAGGTGAGGTTGTTGCCAAGCAACTTTCGTCTCCAATTATGATTATGGATAGAAAGAAGAACACCGCTTCTGGTCTCACCAGTAAGATGTCTCCATCGTCAGTTGCCGGCTCCTCCACCAACTTGCAAGAATTACACGACAGTTTCGACTCGCCCTTGGGAATGAAGAGAAAACACCACACACATAGCAACAGCAATAGCGATGATGATGTTGAATCGCACAAGAACCATCCACTCATTAGTGGTCAAACCACCAATGTCACCAACACCCCTGCCGCTGCTGCTCCAGAAGTGCAGCTCGATGGGTTTGATGGAAACGATCTCATCTCTGCCATGCATCCGTTGTCGCCCAATTCGTTGGACGAATCGGCCTCCGAACCCCACACAAACACAGATATCGATGGCAGAGGATCGAAACGTAAAAAGTTGTCGGTGGACGACTCTTTCAGCTCATCAAACCCAATGTACAATGGCAGTGTCAATGGTTTTTCGCCAATGAGTAACAGTGATACCAACACTTCTGCAACAAACAATTTCACGAAACCCAATCTGACAGGATTGGCTCCGTTGAACCAACCAACTCCACACCAACTCACACTTCCATCGATTCAAAGAATAATCCCAGCACAAGGTCCTATAAGAGGTGGCATTGAAGTCACTTTATTGGGATTCAATTTCCGTCCTGGATTACTGGTTAAGTTTGGAGCCAACCAAGCTTTGGCCACGCATTGTTGGTCTGACTCGACTATCGTGACTTACTTACCTCCTGCAGCACAACCAGGACAAGTGTTGGTGAGTTTTGAAAACCACGAGAGCATGATGTTGGGCGGACCTCAACAACAGCAGATTTTCACATACACCGACGATACCGACAGACAGTTGATTGAGTTGGCGTTGCAAATTGTGGGTTTGAAGATGAATGGTAAGTTGGAGGATGCAAAGAACATTGCAAAGAGAATTGTGGGCACTGACAAGGGAGGAGCTGCCAGTGCTGCTGCACCACCATCTCAAAACATGAACACAACTCAAAATGCAACTCAAAATGCAACTAACGCAACTCAAAACAGAGCTAACAGTGACTGGTTTGACAGTGCACACAAGGCTGTCGCACAGTTGACCAAGTCCGACTTGTCCACCCAAGAAATGTTGTTCAACTTCCTTTCATTGGTGGATTTGCCCAACTGCCCTATCATTATCCCCAACTGGCAATTGTGCAACAACCAAGGCCAGACCTTGTTGCACTTGGCCACCTTGAAAAACTACTCGCATTTGGTCAAGTTCTTGATCACACACGGTTGTAAGATTGACACCCAGGACAACCAAGGCATAACGCCGTTGTTCATGGCGCTGATGTGCGGCCACCGTGACTTGATCAAGGTGTTTATTGACTGTAAATCCAACTGGAACTCGAAATTGTCAAACAACAAGTATATGAAGGATTACTGTGACTTGAATGTTCTTGATATTTTCAACAGTTTGGAAGCGATGGAAGAGTCTGAGGAATTGACTGCTGAAGATGAGGGTAAGTTGAACAAGTCTGTGAGTTTGGATTCGTTGAACTCGATGTTCACCATGAATTATGGCCGTCATATTTCCAAGATGGTCATGGAAGAAAAGGTGCAACATTCTGAATCCAGTTCGTTGAGAAGTGACAGGTATGCGGTTAGAAAGGAGCTCAAGTTTACCTCCAATGTATCTTCATTGGAGGAACTGAATTACTCTTCTGAATTTGCTGATTCTGAATTTGAATCTAATGAAGAAAGCGAATACTGTGAAACCGACGACTACGAAGACGATTATGAAGATGACGACCACTCCGTTCTCAGTATACAAGATTCAGCTGAAGCTGAAGTGACGGTAGCCGAAGAAGAAGAGTCGAGTAGTTCGAATGCAACTATTCTTGCTGCTACAGATGACGAGCAGGCCTCAGGTAATCAAGGTTTGTGGCAAAAGGTTAAGAATGTCTTCTCGAACGATGAAGAAGATTCTTTACCATCATATGACGACTTATTTCCATTCGGACCATCTTCATTCCAATCCAAACCAAAGACTACAGTGGAGGAGAACCTCAACCGTGAGACCAAGGAGACTATTACCTCTAGATTTGCTTCATCTTCAAGTGCATTCAAAGAGACCACTGTTACCAAGAGTGCATTTGAAGAAACTGAAGACCCTGAAGTGGCGTCGGATTCATCAGAAGACTTGGTTGTGTCGTATATTGACCATCCAAGGAAAACGTTTGAAAATGACAAAATGTTACTTTTCTTCTGGTTCCCGGCACTTGTATGTATAATCAGTTTGTTCTTTATGGTTTCTGTTATGGGTTACAAGATTGAGATGATTGACACTGTCAAGGTTTATGTTAGAGATACAGTTGGTAACCTTTTCTTTGGAGATCAAAGAATAGGCAAGGTGTTTAATGATATCAAGATGCAGCAGCTAGCCTGACTCTAGAGTGTGTTATGTGTGATGTTGGGAATGGTCCCATTTATGGCTTTTTATGTTTATGCTTAATGCTATTGATTATTTATTTCTCTTAATTAGTTTAACCAAATGTTGATAATTACTGTATGAAAGATTAAAAATGATGGCTAATCAAATATGAAGGTTAATCATTGAATAATTTGTAAGATCAGTAATAATAGAAATATATTGATATTGCTAATATGTTAGCAACTTACTGATGGACTATAAGATATCAATTATGTTTGAAATATATAGTAACAATAAATAGACAAAAGTTAAGTTTGAAATAAATTGATAACAATTAATAGACAAAAGATAAGTTTGATATATATTGATAGTAACAATTAATAGACAAAAGATAAGTTTGATATATATTGATAGTAACAATTAATAGACAAAAGATAAGTTTGATATATATTGATAGTAACAATTAATAGACAAAACATATTAAGTTTGAAATATATTGATAGTAACAATTAATAGACAAAAGATAAATTTGAAATATATTGATAGTAACAATAGACATAAGATATTAAGATTGATATATATTGATAGTAACAATTAATAGACTAAAGATATTTAGTTTGAAATATTGATAGAAACAATTAATAGAGAAGATATCAATTAAATTTGAAATATTTTAATATATTTGAAGTTGAATCATTTTATGAAAAATTAATGAACAAATCAGTCATATTATTGAAAAATGCAAGCACACCTGTTGATCCTTATGAGATCAAGTTTGGTGAACATGGGTTTGAACCTTACTTTATACCACTTCTCACTCACACTCATTCAGATAAGAAAACTACCATAGATTACTTGGAGTCAACATACTTTGAAAACGTACCAACGTTCATTGTAACTTCACAAAGAGCAGTGGAAATGTTAGAGGAATGTCTTTCCGAAGTACACCCTAACATAAGAGACCAAATTATGAAGAAAAGAGCATATACAGTTGGACCAACCACATTTGGGGTATTACAAAGAATTGGATTTACCAATGTTCAAGGAGGTTCCAAAGCTGGAAATGGTAAATTATTAGCAGAACTCATTAATGAAGAGATTCTGGAAAAAAAGACAGAACCAATTACGTTTTTCACAGGAGAGATTAGGAAAGATATAATACCTCGGATGTTGAAAGAATGGGGATATAATTTGACTGAGCAAGTGATTTACAAGACACAAGATCGATTGGATATAGTTGAGAATTTTCAAAAGACTTTGATTAAGGTAGGATCGGGTGTTGGTAATTGGATTGTATTTTATAGTCCTCAAGGAACAGAGACAATAGTTGAATATTTGGTAGAGAATAAGGGTGAATTTTTACTTGCATCGATAGGACCTACTACTGAAGAATATTTAAAAGATAAGGGATTGAGAGTTGATTTAGTTAGTCCGAAACCTGATGCTAATTCTTTAGTAGAAAGTTTGATTAATTTTGAGTTAAGAGAATAAGTTTTCAGATTTAAGCTAATAGATTTTTAATATACGATAATTTGAATGGAAATAATTTGAATGGAGGATTTGTGAATTGGAGGATTATTGGGGGGTGGAGGACTTTAGTTGGAGGATTAATGTGGGAATGTATTTGAATTGGAGGATTCTCTATATTGTGGAGGATGTTATTCAAATAGGAGGAATTATGGAGGAATTATGGAGGAATTGATTTGGAGGATTCTCTTAATATTGGAGATTTATATTTCAAATTGGAGGATTGAGACATTGATTCAAATTGGAGGATTGAGAATGTATTGATTCAAATTGGAGGATTGGAGAACGCATTGATTCAAATTAGAGGTTTTATATGATGGAAATGTATATAGTTCAATTGGAGGATAGGAGAACCATTGGTTCAAATTGGAGGTTTCTGAGTAATGGAAATGAATATAGTTCATATTGGAGGATTGAGAATTTATTGGTTCATATTGTAGGATTGAAGATATTGGTTCACATTGGAGGATTGAAGATATTGGTTCATATTGGAGGATTCCATGAATTAAAGTATATATGATTTAAACTGAATGTCTAAATTAAAAATACAATACAAGATGGAGGTCTGAATTATATATTGAATCGAATTGGAAAATCTCGAGTTACATTTACTTCAAATTGGAAGATCTCGAGTTACATTTACTTCAAATTGGAAGATCTCGAGTTACATTTACTTCAAATTGGAAGATCTAGAGTTACATATACTTCAAATTGGAACATCTCAAGTTACATTCAAATTGAAACATTTCTGAATAATAGAAATATATTAATCCTTATTCTCTAATCAATAAAATCTACATCTCTAATCATAAAGTATCATTACTCCGTCATCAGTACAAATCAATCCCACTCATGACAATAAATAGAATATATACGATCATTTCTTCGCAGTCTTTGCAATCTCAATAATCTGTTCAACAACTTGTGGGTTGGATAAAGTGGAAATGTCACCCAATTGATCCTCCTCACCAGCCAAAACCTTTCTTAAGATTCTTCTCATAATCTTACCAGATCTTGTCTTTGGTAAATCATCCACAAGTAAAATCAACTTTGGTGCAGCAAAAGGTCCAATTTCCTTTCTGACAGTCAAGATCAATTCCTTCTTGACATTTTCCAAATCATCAGAAGAACTCAATCCTTGCTTGGTAAGTTCCTCCTTCTTCAAGGAAACGTATGCTGCCACCGCTTGACCCGTCAAGTCGTCGGCATACCCAACAACCGCACTTTCAGCAACCAATGGGTGCTCAATCAAGGCAGCCTCAATCTCTGCAGTCGACAATCTGTGGCCAGAAACATTGACCACATCGTCAACACGACCCAAGATCCAGTAAAACCCATCTTGGTCTCTGGCAGCTCCATCACCAGAAAAGTAATGGTTAGGATATGGCTTCAAGTAGGTGTCGATAAATCTACCATAATCATTGTAGATACCTCTTGTAATAGAAGGCCAAGCAGATTTGATTGCCAAAACACCTTCGACGTTCTTTCCAGTCAATTCTTTACCAGTTGTTGGGTCCAAGATTTTTGGTTCGACACCAAAGAAAGGCAACGAGGCTGAACCTGGTTTGGTAGAAGTAACACCAGCCAAAGGAGTCAACAAGTGAGAACCAGATTCGGTTTGCCAATAGGTATCAACAATATGAGCTTTACCTCTGCCAATATTATCATTGTACCAGTGCCAGACTTCAGCAGCAATGGGTTCACCGACAGAACCAAGAACTCTCAAGGAACTCAAATCGTATGGTTCAACGTACTTTGTACCTGCTCTCTTCAACAATCTCAAAGCGGTTGGTGCAACATAAAATTGGTTCACCTTGTACTTGTCGACAATTTCCCAATATCTTGAATAGTTGGGGTACGCAGGAGTACCTTCAAAAACAACAGAAGTAGCACCATTAAGCAATGGACCGTAAACACAATAAGTGTGTCCCGTGATCCATCCAATGTCACCCGCAGTAAAGATAATATCTTCCTCATGAACATCAAAAGTGTACTTTGTAGTTAAAAGAGCACCTAATAAATAACCAGCAGTATTATGTTGAACACCCTTTGGTTTACCAGTGGAACCAGAAGTGTACAACAAGAACAATGGATCTTCAGCATTGACAGGAACAGGTGGGAAATAATTTCCATACTTGTTCAATTCTTCATGCCACCATAAATCACGTTTAGAATTGAATGGAACGTGCTGGTTTCCAGTTCTCTTGAAAACAATGACATTTTTAACATCTGGACATTCCTTCAATGCTTCATCTACAATCTTTTTAGTTTCAATGGTTTTACCACCTCTCTTTGATTCATCAGCAGTGATGACGATTTTGGAGTCTGCGTCCAAAATTCTATCCTTAAGAGAAGTTGAGGAAAACCCAGCAAACACAACAGAGTGAACAGCACCGATTCTGGCAATCGCCAATAAGGTGACAATCGCTTCTGGAATCATAGGTAAATAAACAGCAACAGAATCACCCTTCTTAACACCAAGCTTGGTCAAAGCATGTGCCAATTTAGACACATCCTTAAGTAACTCACCATACGAAATGATTCTACCTTGGTCTGGGTCGTCTGCCTCATAAATAATAGCTGGTTTGTTTGGGTTTTTAATAGCCCAACGGTCAATACAATTATATGAAGCATTCAATTCACCATTCAAAAACCACGAAGGCAAATCACCATTCTGGAAATCGGTTTCTGGGCTCACTGGATAACGAGCAAGATCAAATGGTTTATACCAATCCAAGTACTTGTTTGCCTGTTCACCGAAAAAGGTATTTGGATCCTCAATCGATTGCTTATACAATTTTTCATACTCTTCAAAGTCAGCCAAGTTAGGTTTCTGAGTGGATCTATCAAAGAACCCTTGTGGTGGCTTCAACTGTTTTTCGTGGTCGAGGGATAAATGGTCAGACATTTGTGTTTATCGAAATAAGTTGGAGAGTTTTCGCAGTATTTATAAAAATCGAGAAAGTACACATTTTTCGGACATAGCAGCTAGCGGTCCGGATCGTGCACAATGTGGGGGTTGGATGAAGGGAACACCGCAATGGGGGATTGCAAGCGCTTTCCTTAGAATCCTCTCTCAAAATCGCTTGCGGCTCGGGGCTCAAAATTTCATTAATCGTTAGGTCTTGGTGTGGGGCCGTGCGGTGTTTAGCGTAACCCCTTTTGGACTTGTTGAGTAATGGTGTGATTATAAGAGTTGATGTTGTGAATTGTTGAATTGTTATTGAATGAACTGTAGTGAATTGTGTTGTGAATGTTATTTGAGTTGTTAATTGAATATATGAGTCATGATAAGAACTATACTGAAATTTTTAATAATGAAGTTTTAAGAGCAAAGTGATAACCAATATAATCATAGCCAAGTAATAGGGTTCGCTGGCTCTAAACTGTAAAGTTGCAAAAGCTCATCACAAAATGAAAAATGGGGGAATTTTGTGGAGAAGCTCCTCAATTGTGGGACACGATCGACGAGATTTGTGATCGACAAGACAAGAAAGATTATGAGAGACATTATAGGAGAAAACATACAAGAGACAACATTATAGGAGGCAACATACAAGAGACAACATTATAGGAGGCAACATACAAGAGACAACATACAAGAGACAACATACAAGAGACAACATTTGTGATTGTCAAGTAAATGGTTAATGGTTTATCGATTCTCACTTCTCTAACATTTGAATTGTAACCTCAATTTTTTGGCCAATAGAAACCATTGTTGTTGACTGAATAGTCAGATCCAAGGCTGTGTAATTGTAAATTGTAGATCGGCGATTGACGGTTATTGTGGTTATATTTTAGTTCAATTTTGCACTAAAACGTGAGATTATTCAAATTGAATACTAGTATATCAACTTTTCGTTTTTTCACACTGTTCCATTATATATATATATAATTAGATAACAAAAGGAAACCCACTTTTAATACCATTTCATCTTATATTCATTTCTGAATAATGATCGTCTATACTTCTCTTTGTAATCTAACAGATCTCTCAATCTTATCTATTCTATATAAATGGCTGCAAATTCTCATATCACGTGCTCGGAGTTAGAGTTTTGGTCACGTCAAGTATTTCTCTTGGAAATGTTGGATTTTAAGATAATTTGATTGGCTATATTTTAGTGATTGAGTTTGCTTGGCCAATTTGTGGAGATATAATTAATAGTTGTTTAACTGTTAAGCATTATAGAATAGTGTTCAACAAAACAATACTCACCTTAATCATTTTGCAAGCAAAATGATGAAAGGTTCGGAAAACAGTTTCCATGGATCTTATCAAATTTGGATCAGATCACAAAAATTATCATTTCCATGGAAATTATCTTAATTATGTTGAATAACCGTTTCTGATTGATTAACAAGGTTATTCGGGTATTGATTTTGTGGAATTCTCAAAGTTGGATTTTTTATGATTCTAAGAAATCAGACTTATTAAAGACATAATCTAACTACATATTAAGTAGATAATCACACTAGATTATCATTGCAAGTACATCATACTATTTATCATATTAAGTACATAATCATACTATATATCATGTTAAGTACATTATCATATTAAGTACATAATCATACTAATTATCATATTAAGTACATAATCATACTAATTATCATATTAAAGACTAATCATACTAATTATCATATTAAAGACCTAATCATACTACATATCATAAGTATAATCACACTACATTATCATTGGAAGTACATCACACTACATTATCATTGTAAGTGCATCACACTATATTATCATATTAAGTACATTATCATACTAAGTACATTATCATACATAATCACACTACATCGCCATATTAAAGTATCACACTACATTATCATATTAAAGTATATTAAAGTACACTACATTATCATATTAAAGTACACTACATTACCATATTAAAGTACACTACATTATCATATTAAAACACCACATTATCACATTACAACACCGCACTTTTAATATCTTGATACAATTAAAATGTATTGTACTAGAATTTAGTTCTCATCTCAAAAATGATGTCATTCTAAATATTCATTACACTCTTCATTATCATGAATATCATATTCACATTATATCGTACAAATCCATATTAACTCACGTTAATTATCACATTAATAACGTCTATCCTTTCCTTGGATTCCAATCCACTCATCCGATCCAGATTTGCCAAACCCTTGGTCTATTTACAGGGATGAACCTAAACACTCAGCACCGTGACTGTGCTTTGCGTGTGTGCATCGTGGATGCGTGGTTCAGTTATTTCTGGTGTCTCTTTTATAATCTCTTCAGGACTCCCCGTACGTCCCAAAGGAGTTCCAATCACTGGAGTGGCCCCAACTGGAGTGGCCCCAACAACAGGGGTCCCAATAACTGGAGTAGCTCCAACAACAGGAGTCCCCGAGTTAGGGGTCCCCATCGCAGATGGAACCTCATTAATCTTACTAAAGTCTATGCATTGCAAAATACTCTTTCCTCCCTTTGCAATCAACTTCTCTCCCAACTCTATTCCAACAGAATCCGCCTCTTCTTTCGTCTTGACCACCGCCTCAATCTCATCCTCAACACTCTCTGCTCCATCTGGACTAACTATAGTCGCTTTAAAGTTCAAAACTTTGGTTTCCAAGTCATATGATGTTTGAACTCCTATTGGTACCGAACATCCACCTTCCAAATGACGCATTAACGATCTTTCGGCATAACATCTCATTGTGCTCGAAGGACACTCGATTTTCAGCAATAACAGCTTGATTTTTTCGTCACCCCTGCGAATCTCAATGCCAAGAGCACCCTGTCCAACAGCATAATACATTTCTGGAGCATCCAAACGGGTTGTAATACGGTGACTCAACCCAACTCTTTCTAAACCAGCACTAGCTAATAAAATCCCTTCAAATGGCGAGTTGGGGTCGTCCAACTTACGTAAACGAGTTTGAACATTTCCTCTAACAGACTCGAAATTAAGGTGAGGATAATGTTTCATCAACTGAGCTGAACGTCTCACCGAGGAAGTTCCAACAACAGATCCAGTTGGTAATTCAGACAATGTCTTGTAAGTACTACCAACTTTCATACAAACAGCATCGCGTGGGTCTTGTCTATCCAAAATACACCCCAATTCGAACTCGTCAGGTAATGTAGTTGGTAAATCCTTGAGAGAATGAACAATCATATCCAATTTCGGGAACTCATCAACAGGTTCCATCAACAACGTTTCCAACTCTTTGGTCCATAAAGCTTTACCACCAAAAGAATATAATGGTTTTGATTGAACCTTGTCGCCCAAAGTCTTTAATGCCAAAATCAGACACTCCAATTCTGGAAATTGCTTCAAAATAGCAGCCTTGACAATCTCACTCTGAGCAACAGCTAACTCAGAGGCCCTGCCTCCAATCTGTACATGGTTATTAGGGAAGTCCATTTTGTTCTGTTGTCCTGAGATATAGTTCTGTTCTCCTGAGATATATTAAATCAAAAATTTTCCTGATGCCAAAACGGAGCGTTGGCAGCAAATGAATGCAAAATTTAGTGATATGGGACAAATATATAAAGAGTTGTAGAGTGAATAAGTCAGTATGCCTTACAGACCTCCGCCGCTAAAATGCCGTCTCAAATAACAGTGCCCAGCACCAACCTGTGATTTTTCACGTTTTTCAACCAATCAGAACAATGGCGGTGGTAATCCAAAGAAGGAGTATTTCCATTTTGGGTATACTGTTCGGCTTATGTCATCGTTTCTCCACGGTTGCACCTGTTGATAAGGGGTTTGAGGATCGGGGTGATGGCCACGATAATGAGGGACGATGGGTGTGATGTGTTGTGGACATTGAGAAGATGATTGGGGAAGTTTATATGTGAGTGATAAGTGACGGGATTTTCATTTTTTTCACCCGAGGGACTCGCTTATCCCTTTACAACCGTAACTTTATTACTGATTATAGTGCAAGGGTTCAATTCTATTTTACATTTGTAGATCTCGGTGAATATCTTATTTTCATGCGATGGTATATTCACATGGGAGAGATGGAGAGTTGATGAGTATTAAAGCAGGGATACTAATATAACACTTCTTTGAGGAGGAATGATGCTTTCAATTATAATTGTACTCTACAATATTCAAGGTCTGGATTTCAGATTATTTATCTTAAATTACAAATTACTATTTTACATTACAAATTTGTTTTTGATTTCAGATTATTTATTATGATGAAATTAGGTCTAGAATTGGATAATTATATGTGCCTGTTCTGAATTAATATTATGATTCTATTCCAATTATAACTTCAATCAATATTATGATTCTGAATTCATATTATGATTCTATTCCAATTATTACTTCAATCCAATTATGGCTCTAAATTTCATATGCTTTCTTCATTTGTAAATATTTCACCTTCTTTAACTTGGCTCAACTCATACATCTTCCTTCGATCCTTATCCTATACTTTAACTATTCAACTTATACTTATACTTCCTTCAATCCTTAATCCTATACTTTATTATGTTTAAACTTCTTCGATACTCGTATTCCAACCATGCATCCACAGTCTCAAATTTCAGTTGAAACCTTATTTATGCTTAAACTTCTTCGATCTTCGCCTTCTACAATTCCCAGATTCTCTTGTTTTAACTTTATTTATGCTTATGCTCGTTATGCGTCTACAATCCTTATTTCACTGCTTATGTTTCCTTATCCATTATGCGTTCCTTCGCAGTTTCGATTCTTATCTATTTTCTCCTTTCTAATAATCCTCAGAATTTATCAGATCATCATCAGTAAATAAAACAGGAATATTTCCATTCTGATATTGTTCATACTCATTCTGATCATTCTGATCATCCGTCTCATCTTCACTCTCTGCTCGACTCTTGTAAACTATCGATGTATCATCATCTTGAATCATTGTTTCCAATGGTGGCCCCAATTCAGGTGCAAGTTTACTTAACAATAATCCCTCTAATCTCTTTAATCTCTCTAAAATCTCTTCAGATTCCTTTTTAGTACCACTCACCATAGTACTCCCACTGTGACTCCGTATCTTGTCAGGCGCAACCTCACTGTTGTTAGTGTTCACCTTACCTAACTTCTTGGGTGGCAGTAACTTGTTCTTCATGTAGTTGGAAAACAGGGTCCCCGTGTACGAACTCTTCTTGTCTGAAAAGAGAAACTCTGACGAATTGGTGTATAACTTACTCGCATGTAACGTATTTCTAGACCTTGTCTGTTCCATTCTAGAAGCTTTAGCACGTCGTATACTCGTATCCAAATGACTATACCGACGTCCCTGTCCTTGTTTGGTAGAGATCTTCCTTAAATGCATCACACTCACATCATCATCTTCTCTCTCAAAAACTTCTCCAAAGATTTCGTCATCCTCATCATCGTCATCATCATCAACTTCAATATCCTCAATCTCGTACCCCAAATCGAGCATTCCAAAGTCGTGGCTAGGCGTAATCATGTTGGTTTGGAACGCTTTATTTCCCTTCTTCTTTTTGGTTTGGTCTATAGTCACCAATTCTTGGTGCTGGTAATAATCTTTGTCTTTGGTGAAAAACGTGTAAAACTTTAATTCATTACCCATCGCAACCTGCTCACTGTAGAAGTTGGATATGGCCTTTTCATATAAGAATATCGACAAGATTATAGGGACCTTGAAAATGTTCAATATCTTGATTAGCACAATTAATACCCTGTGATTTATCTTATACAAACTCGAGTACACCAGATTCGGGCTTGGATTGCTGAAATTGGATGCTGACTTGAAGAAGATAATCATATTAATAGTCTTAATATAATTGAACTCCTCATGGTTATTCTGGTTAATCTTTGCAAAAACATTACTAAGAACTATAGCCAACATTGACCCAATGATAAATTGAATCAAAAACAAAAATCCAATCTGGATGATTCTTCCCAAAGTATTATAATTATCCCAATTGTTCCAAACAGAAGGTGTAAACCCAAAGAATATCTTTACCATATCAAACATCACATCCAATTTGGATGATTTCTTGGATAATGTGATAAAACTAAAGTAAAACCCACTAATCAATGCAAAGAACAAACAACAAAGTCCCATTAAATTCCACAACATCTTCTTAAGTGAGAGAGTAATCAAGTTGAAGAATTGATAATTGGTGAAAACAGAAAGCGACCTGGGTAAAAGAATAATTGAAATCAAACTAAATGCATCATTAAAATATTGAGGATTGGCAAACTTCAAAACGAATGAAATATCAATCAATACGATCAATATAAAATCCATATAATTCCATATAATCTTTTTGAAGAATACAAATTCAATACTGACAATTTTCATCAAAAATTCAACATTAAAGTTGAACCCAATAAGCCAAAACAAAACCTCAATTGAATCCATAAAGTACGTTGGTGCAACATCCTTAGGTGCAAGAATCATTGTAAAGTACAATAACATAAAGCCAATAACTTTTAAGTTTTGTACTAATGATTGGTATTTGGGTACTATATTAGACCTTTTGATAATTTTGTTAATAGTAATCTTGTTGAACTCATAATTGATTATATCATTTGGAGTTCCAATCAATTCTTCAGACTCACCTTTTAAATCCTCATGCAATGGTTTATTTGGCCGTATTATCAATTCTCCATTATAAAACCTATCCATTATCCTGATAATAATAGGTTGAGATAAGAACCTTTTGGACTTTGACAAAACACTGAGTTCAAGAGTATTGAATGAATATCTTTGTTCCATCTCAAAACACTCATTCACTAAAGGTGCTTGGAAAAGCATATTAATTCTATCAAATGATTTATAAACTTTCAACATACGAATTGCAAGTAATTCACACAAGTTGGCCTTGGTTGTTAAAAGTTCATATAAAATCAAATTATTCTCACTTTGAATCTGATATTCATACTTTAACAAAAAGAGTATGAATATCAAATTTGTAGAAGTTTCAGATTCATTCTGATTGGGTTCACTACTTGAATTGAAAGGATCGAATCTGGGTGTTTGATATGCAGCAACATGAGGAACAATAGGTGGCATCACTCTACCTAATTTTCGAGAAATACTCTTATTATTCAGTAACTTGATTACTCTCTCACTAATAGGTTTAACCAAACTGGAATATATTTCAGGTGTTTTGAATTGTTCGAATTTCAAACTCAATGTCACTCTCTTATTAATGAGATTCTGGATTCGAAAGTAAAGATGCTTGAACTCTAGATACTTATACTTTTGCTTCAACCCATGACCATTGTTAAATGATTGGTTGGTTGTAGTACTTATACTGAAATCTCTTGCTCTCATCTTCGAATGAAACCTCGACGTCGAGGTATAAAATAAGGCACAGAAAACCTTATCGAAGGGGTGTTTTCTCTATATATACATTGATTGTCTTGGTTTGAAATGATCTTTAGTTAGCAACCGGTTCCCAAAAAGGAAATCAAACTTGTAAACATAAATAGTTGCGAAATATAGTTAAGACAGACACGGGATTTCGGCTGTTGTATTGTATGCAATTAATGTAAGATGAGGCTGTATAGTACTTGTTGTGAAACATTGAGGATTTTGATTTAGACGTTGTTATGATATTTATGTGATTTAATATGATTTATTTTGATTAAGTACGAGTTTTTTATATGAGATGATTTATTATGATTAATTTGATGTCTTTGGATTTGTGGGGTTGACAGGGTCTCAGGTGAGATGAGATATCTTATGAGATGAGATATCTTATGAGATGTGATATATGAGATGAGATATCTTATGAGATGAGATAACTTATCAGATGAGATATCTTATGAGATGGGATAACTTAAGATGAGATAACTTATTAGATGAGATAACTTATTAGATGAGATAACTTATGAGATGAGATAACTTAAGATGAGATATCTTATGAGATGAGATAACTTATTAGATGAGATAACTTATGAGATGAGATATCTTATGAGATGAGATAACTTATGAGATGAGATATAACTTGTTGTCAGAAATAGTAGAAGCCAAATTTGTTGTAGAAGCCATTTTATTATTATACAATCTCATGGTTAATAAAATTATAAACCTTTCGTCCATTTTCTTCTCCAAGAATCTCTTCAAATTGAATTCTCTCCATTCTAACCAATTCTTGTATATTCTTAACTTTTTGTATTATCAAATGATAATTCATCTGGTTAATTCCAGGTATACTCTGTATGAAATCAATTGGATCATCATTGAAAACAGGTGGTCCACCATCTTCAGTTATAACCGATTTGTTAACTCCCTTATCAATGGCAGCTCCAATATCAGGTTCCTCTTGGTTCGCTTTGAGTTCTAAAAAGATTTGTGCTGTTTCATACGGTGATGACGACCATATAATTCTTAACCGTGGAAACGATATTAAAAGCAGCATGATTTTGGATTGGATATTCTGTTGTATTGCCAGGTTGACTTGTGGGTTCATTGGGTTTATTTTGAGAAACCGAGATTCAGTGAACGGTTCCAATGAAAATGATTTCCCTTCGTCAAATTCAATAAGTAACGTTGGACTTTCATAATGTCTCAACATTTGCTCACATTGTTGGAACAACCTCCCGCTTTTGAAACTCCCAATCAAATCGGGAATAGACTTTCTCTCAACACAAATCTTGGGTGTGACTATATAATCACCAACGGTAATCATACAAGGTACCACTTTTATTCCCACTCTGTAGAGTAAATTTGGTAATTGCGACCGAAACTCTCTTACATCAACAACCACCCTCAATTCGTCCGATTCCGTTCTGAAATCAGCACCTCCGGCAATTCTGGTATTGAGAACCTTGTTCCGGTTGATCTTGAATTTGTAGTTATCTTGAGCAGTTTCAAAGTGTTTACTCAAGGATGCTTTTTCTCTAATCAACCTAGTAAACGCTTCCTTTTCCTTTTTGATTCTCAACAAATGCTTCTCTTCTTCAACTGAGGTTCCATAGTACATAAAGTATGTCTTTGCTGGTGAGTCTTTGTTGATTGCTTGGAATATTTCAACCCTTCTAATGAATGATAAGTTAGGCTCGTACATGATAATGTAAGAAGGAGAAAGTTCCTGGAGGAATGCGTCATTGGTTCTTTCATTGTATTCTTGAATTATTATCTGTTTGTCACTGTCAATGTAATTAAAATCCAATTCTCTGGCAGTTTCAACTTCTTGGAAGAACCCACCTTCTTCAGCCAACTTTCCCAATTCACTAGCTTCAACTTCAACAACCTCATCACTGTCTTCTTCTTCCTGACCAAGTTCATCTTCTAACTTCTTTAATATATTATTATCCACTTCAGCAGCCTCATTATTCTTATCTACATTAGACCCAGAATAAAGTCGCGAAACACGAGCTACTGAAGATCCTCCTCTTGTTCTTCTTCTCTTACTCACTGGTTGACCCTTTCGAGAAAACGTTTTCGAAACATTTATCAGTTCTGGATCATACTCTTCTTCTGTAGTAGTCTGAACCGTTTTCGGCTCCTCTATATTGATCCTCTTCACAATAGAATTGATTTCTTTCCAATCCAAATATCCACGCAACTTTTGTAACATATACTTCCTAAAGGTAAATCTCTTCTTACCATTCATATAATTGGATTCTCCTCTCATAAACCTCAAAAGTTGTCGGAGCTGCTCTACCACATTCGAACTTGAACACATAATTAATATAGGACCCTTATGACTTTCCGAACTCATGGACTTTTCATGTAATATATCATCTAAAAGTATTCCCAATTGGTCCCATTTAGGTAATTCCTCAAGCATATACTCTTCTTCCGAAGTCATCATCTCCTCCACATTATCACTATTCTCATCTACTATAACCCTTCTTCTTTCTGTGGTAATCTTCCCTAAAGCTCTTTCTCTAGACAAGGAAATAATTGTGCTCGACTCATCCAAATTCAACCATGGACTCATAGATAACGTATTTGTTCCATCCAGAGATTTAGCATGCTTGAGATTCAGATCAAGAATCCCTTGAACAACCTGATAAAAACTCAAAGAGTCGAGAGTCACTAAATATTTGAGTAAATCCGTTAATGTTCCAAGATCATAAACCAATTGTTTCGAAGTATAGGTCAATCTATGCCATTGTGAATCCACCGAAGCTCTAATTCTCCTTAAGAAATCTGGATCATGAACATTCGCCATATCCCAATATTCAGTGGCCAATTCCATATTATGTCTTTTCAACTCCAGAAGACATGCTTGGATACACGATAAAATGGCCGATTGGATCTTTGCCATTTTGAACGTCAACAGTACGTTAATCTCAGTAACGTTTCTACGCATCTGTAATTCTTCCTTCTGTCTTTGAGTCTTTCCTCTGAAACTTAATGATTGAGATACTCCAACATGGAACCGAGGCCATAAGAAGACATTTCTAAGACGTAAGATCTTAAGTGCGGTTCCCAACGGAGAAAACCCAGTTATTGATTCTGGTTCGTCTGAAACAGCCTTTATAAAACCCCAATCATTACCATCTCTATAAAGATTGATAATCGAGGCCTCATTAGACGTTTCCTTTATTCTCTCAGCATGCATTATGAAAAGTCCAGTAATATCATTAGGTGAAAGAAGACCCGAGAACAAGTCTACCACCAACACACGCGATGTTATAGATATCACACCTCCTTTCAAATATGTTTCCTTTCTCTTACTAGAAGTATTATGTGAATCTCCACTGATTTCAACAAACATAGGCTCTTCATCTATATCTGTACTATCGAGCCAATGCAAAACAGAGAACTCTTCCTTGATTCTATGAATCTCGTCTGGTTTGCCATTAAGAATGAAGAGCAAACTTCTCTTCTCTTTGGTGTTACTTGTACCGTGTTGTAAGGTTACCGTAGGAGAACTTAAAGCATGTAACAAGTTTGCAGTAATGATATCCCAGCCTAAACCACGTCCCAATATTAACAATCCATCTTTGGTTAGCATATCTTCGACAATTTCACGTTGGTACTTTAAAGGTAATGTACAATTGACAGTACGCGATGGGTATACTGGTATGATATCTGGTTCCACGAAAGTGACGGGTATGTCTTTGTCATCTTGATGGAACAACGTCACTTGAATATCATCTTGAGCTGAGTAGGTTTCTTCTTTATCGTCGTCTTCTACAAATAACGACATTAATGATTTGGATTATGGGGAAAATGAATTAGATCTTAAATAAATAAAAAGGCTAGTTTTGAAAACATTAAAGATAGTAGTTTTAAAAGATTAAGACCATTATAGGAGATCAAGAAGGTTAATACTATTACAAGTTTAGAGATCAAACCTATAAGACATACAAGTTTAGAGATCAAATCTAAAAAGACATACAAGTTTGGTAACCAAAAGCCCTAAAAACTGTTAAGCCAAATCAAGAATGGACCTCACACTAGCTAAACGTGCAACATTTAAAGTATCACAATTCACAACCTCATCCAAATTGAACGAACCAATACTATTCAACATTATACAAATATTCAACATCTCCAAAAGTCGCTTGAATCAGTTGGATGATTGGAAAGAATATGAAAACCCCAATAACGTGTCTGTAGATCGATTGAACAGATCAAATAATCGAGCCAAAAACAATAGAATCGTACGAGAAGTCAATATCGAGGAAGACGCGTCCAATATGTCAAACCAAACCAATACAACCGATACTTCTACATATAAATTGTTGTTACGAGATTTCAGTAACAATTATTGTTATGCGTATGAACTAAGTCCTTTGGCTTTTTTAAGAGATAGAAACGATACAGGAACTCCATTGAACTTGCAACTTGGAGGAAGATTACTTGTAAAGAAGGGAACTACAGTTTTGAATGGAGTTATTATGCTTACAAGGAATCAATGTGATTACCTTGGAATAGACTCGAGTGATAGGGAACTTTTTGAACGTTTGAATAATGGATTAGTGCAAAAGTATATACAAATTTTAGATCAGGAGTTGAAGGTTGATTAGATAACTTTTAAAACTTTTGATTAGTAAAAACCGATTATTGGATTTTGATTGTAAACCGTTGATGGGATTTGACATTATAAACAGTTTATGAGATTAGTATCTAAACCTTTATGAGATTGATATCATAAACCTTTATGAGATTAGTATCTAAACCTTTATGAGATTGGTATCAACCTTTATGGGACTGTTGTCAATGTGAAAGAATAGAAATTAGTTATTCACTATCACAACTTAGACCCAATTGTTAGTTATTCATTAAGAAGAATATCCCACAATCCATACTCATCAATAAAGTCATGATGTATAAAACTTATTAAGTAGTAGTCAGAATGTACCTTGTTGAGCAACTCAAACGATTTTGTCGTTTTCTTGTAACATCTAGCCCACTCCAACCACAATGCAAATGCCTCCTCATTCCAGGCCTTGAAAGACTCATAGTCTATGATTGTTGGTTGTAACACTTCCTTCAGAGGGAAAACACCCCATGTGATTGCATTTTTGCTGTTGTGAGATTGTGGTCCTAAAGGTAAGTTCGATCTTATCTTACCTTGAGAGTCTCCAAGGTAGTATGTAATTGTTTTCTCATCAAGATACTTTCTTAATCTAGGCTCTAATTCATTATGCCATTGGGTTTTTGGAATAAAGAGCTCAACAAATGCTTTTTGGAAGACAATACCGTTACCTGGTCCCCAACCCACAATTCTATCAGAAGATGGACAACTGTTCACTGCTGGTTGCGAAGATAAAGAATACCACCCTTTCTGGTTCAACTCAAATAATTGTTCTTGTATTAATCCAGACTCAGGTGACAACTCACCAGAAACCCACGGTAAAACGTCAATCTTGCCAGATAAGTAGTTTACAAATACCTTTGTAATGTCTTTGGTAGTTTGTGGTTCACCCCATTTACGACTCACCTCTTCGGGAGTATTAATTTTTAAGCTACCATAACCATCCATTTCACCATAAGCTGGAGAGTTCGAGTCACCAAATCTACCGTTGGGGAAATCATCCCATGTGGCATCCTTTCCTAATACACCTTTACCTGAACTTATATCCACAAGCACACGTTTATCATCAAAAAGAGCTTTCCCAACCAAACTCTTTTGGGCCGAGAGAATCAGATTGTTGTCTGCCAATCCGTTTTCGTTCAAAATCGACGATTGTCTTCTCAGTTTTACAGATGGTGGCTGAACAAACGACTCATCATCATCTGAAAGGAAAACATCATCATGGTTTACCAGTGGTTCTGGTTCTTCTTCCACTACCAGGCTCAACACTTCGGAGTTGATCAAAATAGAAGCAACGGCTTTTTCCAAGTTTAACGAATAAAAATGGTAACCTTGAATTCTTCCATTTGTAGAAGAATCGACTCTACTAATAATATCCGATAATACCTCCACACCTATTCTCTTAACCTCATCATCGTTGTTGATTATTGGCTCGAATTTGGCGAGAACATCTTGTGGGATCGATGCATGCGACAATTTGGTGGCTCTAGTGAACACTTTGTATGTGGTCACAGGCATTAACCCTGGAATCAACACTATATCTGCTAATTTTGGGTGTGAACGAACCAACTTCTCGTAATCCAAAAACTTATCAACATCATAGAATAACTGCGTAATCACATAGTCCGCTCCAGCCTCGACCTTCTCAACCAAGTACGGAATATCTTTACGTGGATCTTGGCCTGCAATACCAGCTCCGTCTACATGGCCCTCGGGGTACCCTGCAACACCAATACAAAAGTAATCACCATACTTTTCTTTAATGTATCTGATCAAATCGACGGCATTAGTAAAGTCGCAGTTGGGGGTCCAGTATTCTTGGGTACGAGGTGGGTCACCTCTCAAGGCCAAAATGTTCTTGATTCCATTCTTCTTTGCCTGCTCGAGCGCATCGTCAATCACCTCCTTGTTAGTGTTTGTACATGTCAAGTGCAACACCGTAGTCAATCCAAGTTCATTTTGGCAGGTAGCTGCCAAATCCAACGATTTAGAACTGGTGGATCCACCGGCTCCCCACGTCACCGAGATGAACAACGGGTTCAACGCCAGCATACGAGTCAATCTGGCAAGTAAGTTCCTGAAACCAACATCGGTCTTTGGCGGGAAGAACTCAAACGAAATAAACTTCTGCCCAGGCTTCAAAGCCTTGATCTTGTCCGTTACTGCAATGGACATCTAGAGTTTGGTGTTTATTTTGGGGGTGGGTTGCTGTTCTGGTGTAGGTAACGCCAAATCTAGTTAATATTAGGTGTTAATGAGAAAGAATGGGGTATTCATTTAGTTGTCGGTAGTAAGCAAGACTGGAGGAGTCAGAAATTTCGTGCAGTCACGTGTTGGAAGGAAATTAGCGACTCCGAGATGGAGTGAGAGTTTGGAATGGTAATAGATGGAAGGGTGTGTAATGGGTGGAAGGGTGTGTAACAGATGGTTGGATTGGGTTTGGGGGTTGGTGGGAACTGGATGGTTAATTTTGAGATTTGATAAGTTTTAGTTTATATTTAAGTATGGAGATTTGATATATTTTGGTTTATAATAAATAGGAAGATTTGATAATTTTGAGATGATGATTTAAAGTTTTAAGAAGTTGCCTAGCGACTTCAGATCTCGATGATTTGTTAATTTAGGAAACTCCGCTTGTGATTTAACCTTATAATTGTAAGTTTAATATTAATGCTGTCATAATTCTTGTAATGGTTTGCATGAAAAATAATTCGCAGCCATTTACTATACTTTCTACTAAACACTTTCTACTAAACAAGGTGTGATAATGGGAGTGATACTCTGAGTGCTATTACAACATATCATTGTTGTGGTTTGGTTGTATTCTAAAACTCCTAAATATCTTTCTCAGAAGAGATTGACCCCTTATTACCTATAAAACACTAAATGCCTAATGAGATTATACTCCTACATCTTACTCAACCAAAAGGAATAAAGGTTTCAATTCCAAACTAAAATATCAATATTATTCATTCTCCTCTATATCATACAGCACTATACTCTCCCCTGTTCCCATTTCCAGTCACCTTCTCCACAATCTCCTTCACAAACGCAGGTAATCCTCTCAATAACTCAACAAAGTTCTGCAAAACTTCAACCAAAGCGGTCTGGAAATCAATCGAAATGCCCTTGTTGTACTGGTACCAAGCTCCACCAATAATGTAGAAACTGAGGAACAAAACCATAAAGATAAAGATCCAGGTAAACCACCCCCACGACTCGCCCGCGTCGCCGTGGCCGTCCTTGTCCTTATCCTTATTCTGCTTCTGTTTGTCCTTCTCACTCGTGATACAAGCAGCCTTCGACTTGACAGTGACAGCAAGCGATTTGCCATCCCACAGGTCCAACACAAACTCGTCCAACTTGTCTTTGCTGTCCGAGTTGGGGCAAATGAAGTTGACCTCTGCGTTTATCAAGTTGTCACCCCAGTTGGCGTCCTTGTACGATACCGTTATTCCGCCGGACCCACCGTCGCCAATTTGCTTGTACGTCTTCTGCAAGTTGGAGTTGAAGCTAACAATCTCACTAACCACCGTCTTGCTCAGGTCTTGCTTGTCCAAGATAATGGACGTGATTCCGCACACATCCGAGTTCTTGGGACACTTGTCAAGGTCCTCGATGGATTCGCATATTCCAAAGTACCATGTTGAGTTGGTTTGGCTCGGAGGCGTGTCTCTGATAACGCTCAACGAGTGTATTCCCTTGATGCTCTCAAAGTTGTACTGCTTTAACTCCTTGGCGGAGCAATCGATAGCTAGAGCGGACGCTAAGAAGCCGGTTGTAGCTAATATGGATTGCAAGAGCATTGTGATGTGTTGTAACTTTTGATAGCCAAAAGTGCGATTTTAATGATAGAGGGATAAACTGTAAATGGCAATCTATAAAATGTAAAGTGCAAGATACAAAAGGGAATAGAGAATGTGAGTGAATGTAAGTGAATGAAAAGGGAGACGAGTGATTAGGTGATGATGAGGATGAGCAATAGGGAGTGAAAAAGAAACATAATTGCTATTTGAGAATTTCGATGGCGAGATACGGGTTAATATTCTGAAACGTGATTGCTTGGCTAATTTGAGACAGTGGCTGCGAAATATATTGATAGCAATGAATGTTTGGATTGGATGATGGAGTTTAGAATGGTTAGATTGTATGTATAAATATTATCGTATATTGTAATATCGTATATTGTTTTTCATAGTATCCTACCAATCTTGTTTCTCAGAATATCGAACTGTTTTCCTATATTCATATTTATTTTCCTATATTCATACTTATTTTCCTATTCCATATTTATCCCATCTTTACTCATTATCTGTAAATTTGACAGTTTTCTTGATAATTTGCAACATTTTTAGCAAACTGTCAAACATTTATTAACAATACCTGCAGGATAAACTATACGAATCAACAGATCATTCTAGATTCTTACATTCCTACATTTACACAAAACACACACCTCTATCATCACCTGTTCTCCTTACCTTCTTCCTAATCACTACACAACAACAAAACCAAAAGAGTAAAAACAAACTATTACCTTAATCTTAAGCAATCCAAATCTGGGGATCAGTCACGATACTTGACACGTGATCTAAATTCTCCCAAAACGGCAGTCTTCACCCCACTCCCCACTCAACCCGAGGAAGCCTTCAACGGTCCTTCCACATGTGACTACAGCAAACCCATATATATCCACAATCTCCCGCTAATCTTCTTCCTCATTAAAAATGGTTAAAGTTACAGTTTGTGGTGCTGCTGGTGGTATCGGCCAGCCTCTTTCGTTGTTGTTGAAGTTGAACCCTCAGGTGACCCAGTTGGCACTTTTTGATATTGTCAATGCACTTGGAGTCGCGGCTGATTTGTCGCATATTAACACTGGTGCCGTGGTCACAGGTCACCAGCCAGCTAATAAAGAAGACAAGTCAGCAATAACGGCCGCGTTGAAGGATACCGATTTGGTCATTATTCCAGCTGGTGTCCCTAGAAAACCAGGTATGACTAGAGCTGATTTGTTTAATATCAACGCCTCGATTATCAGGGATTTGGTAGCAAACATCGGTAGAACTGCCCCTAACGCTGCGATTTTGATCATTTCAAACCCTGTCAATGCCACCGTGCCTATTGCTGCTGAAGTGTTGAAGAAGTTGGGTGTTTTCAACCCTCGCAAGTTATTTGGTGTGACTACTTTGGATTCTGTCAGAGCTGAAACCTTCTTGGGTGAGTTGATTAATGAGAACCCAACAAACTTGAAGGGTAAGTTATCGGTTATTGGAGGTCACTCGGGTGATACCATTGTGCCTTTGGTCAACATCGATTCCACCATCGCTTCCAAGGTTGCAAAACTCTCCAAGTCTGATTATGAAAAATTCATCAACAGAGTGCAATTTGGTGGTGACGAGGTTGTGAAGGCCAAGAACGGAGCAGGCTCTGCCACATTATCTATGGCTTATGCTGGTTACAGATTTGCTGAAGGTGTCTTGGACTCACTTGCTGGTAAGTCATCCAAGCAGCTGGTTCCTGACTCGTCCTACATCTATTTACCTGGTGTTCCAGATGGAAAGGAATTGTCTTCAAAGTATTTGGGAGGTGTTGACTTCTTCTCAGTTCCTGTGATTTTGGAGAAGGGTGAGATCAAGTCGTTCATTAATCCGTTCGACTCGTTGAAGATTACTGGTAATGAAGAGAAGTTGGTGGAGACTGCATTGAAGGGATTGAAGGGCTCCATCGAGCAAGGTACTTCTTTTGTCAATGCCTCGAAGTTGTAATCTCCATGTGTATTTATTATTGAAAGCATGTACTTTTATGAGATAAACGTGAGAATGATTAAAATGTAGTGCTAAAATTGATTGTAAAAATGTAGTGCACTAAAATTGTAATCGAAAATTAGTTTTCTAGAGTTGATTCAAAAAAATGATCTAGCCGAGGATCGAACTCGGGGCCTTTTCGGTACACTTCGTGTTGAACACTTGTGAGCGAAACGTGATAGCCGCTACACCACTAAACCTTTTGATGTTCTATTAAAAATTTCAGACTTCTATGATGGGTTTTCCAAAACTAGCCTTTTCCAAAACTAGATCAGGTGGTTTAAAGCTAGAGATATGGATTACCACCGTCAGCTACAACTCAATTAGTTCTTATTACCACCATGAGGTAGTAACGAGGTATTCTGTACTAAAATTGATCTCATAGCTTACTATTGTACAGTAAATCAGTTAAAGAGTACTCTTTCAGTATAAAATCTTTAACCTTTGGTTTTCAACTCTCTCAATCCTTCCTATCTTACACAACTAAAGTTGGTTATATTTGAGGACATGATAGTTGGTATCATGTGTTTCTCTCCAGATGTAATATAATCCAAAAACATTAGAATTTTAGTGTTCACAGATAACATGGATGAATTATAGTAGTAGATATAAAACGTATAATCGAAATAGTTAAACACTGAGTAAAGTAGATCTGGTGGTTTGACTGATCAATGCAATATTAGTCAAGGCTACCAAAATGGACTTTTGGTAATCATTTAGCCATTCAAAGTATAAACTGATACAACAAGCTTTATGAAGTAAGTAGTTCTTTTTGTCATCACATAGTGGCTAAACTTACCAAACAAATTATCATAGGCTATTGAAACCTTAACTGTTATCCAAACAATAATCATCTCATCTCCTTTGTAGAACGTCAATTCTCAGTCTCAAAGGTCGCGGTATCTTCCAGGATGCAAATAGACTTTGGTTATATGCTTCTGGGCTACTCAATAGGAACATTCTTTTTTGGAAAAAGAGTATTGGGTCTTTTTCAGACTATTACTCAGAAATACTACACTAGAAACCTCAATACATGTACTACTTTAAAGAATGGTTATCGGTGTTCTTTTGGACACTCCCTGTACACTCACTGACATTTGGCAATTCCCCTATTTCCCAGCTAATATATCAAGATGCAAGGAAAAATATTACTCGAAAATAAAATGGCTGCAAAAAAATCAAACTCGGTAACGTAAAGTTCATAATAGGCAAGTCAACTACAATTTGCGTACCTAAGGAACGTATCGTAAACATTACGGTTGACATAAAAGTAAAAGAATCAAAAAAAAAACGATGATCTAGCCGAGGATCGAACTCGGGGCCTTTTCGGAGCTTACATTGCAGAACAATTGTAAACGAAACGTGATAGCCGCTACACCACTAAACCTTAATCGCGCAATTTCTGTTTATCCGGATCGATTTAACCTCATGTCTGAATTGTCAGCTGTTGTGGACGTCTACAGCCTTCAAACGACCTTGTATGGTGAGTTTATAGTCTATTAGAGAAATACAATGGGTTATAATAAACACTGAGATTTTATTCTTACTCTGTCTTCTTACGCTTGCAAAATTGGCTGCAAAAAATTCCAACCACCTCATACTCCAAATTAGATTTCATTCTCACTAACCTAATCTCCTACATCAAGTTAAACAATTAGTTTATATTAGTTACTGAATTAGTGAAACATTAAGCGAAAGAATTTATAAATAAGTAGATCAGATTTCAATTGTTTTGGTGATGGAGACCAAACCAGAGTTTCTATTGGCCCAGCTAACATACTTTGGAGAGTAGTGCAAAAGTTCTTCGTAAGCTGGAACAGGAGTCAGTATCTCATTGTGTTTTTCAGCAATTGGAGACAAATCAGCCCATAAGCACAGAATTTCAATACCAAGTTTGTGAAGGAGCGCACTCTCGATGTCCACTGAGTCAGCATCAACCAAGTTTGGAACCCATTGGAATCCAATGTGGTAGTCCTTGTCCCAGTCCAACTTCTTCAACTGGATATCTTCAATACCGTCCAAGTTTTTGAAAATGTAGTTGCCGTTTTTATCTTTTGAGAAACCTTCAGGGATGGCCTTGACTTCAATTTCGGAAGATTGGTTGGTTTCCTTTTTGTCATTGTACAAAATGATTGTCTTGACTGGGGTATCGTTCAAGTTTTTGAGGCCCAACTTGGTGGTTTCCTTGCTCGAGTTGAACTTCAAGTTACACAATCTGTTCTTTGGGGCCTTCAATCTGATTTCCCCACTCAACAATCCATAACCGTTGTTGGACGAGGAGTTCTTGAGCACCTCCACAGTGATGTAGTCATTGAGGGACTTGACATTAGGAGCCAAGACCGGAATCAAAGGACTCTTGAAAGAGATCTCTTGCATTCCATCAACAACAGGAGACAACAACAACTCGGCACCAGACTCTTTAACTGATGGCAAATCTGCCAAAACTTCATAAGCAGGAGAGTATTCTCTAGCAGCGACTCTAACAAAGGTATCCTTCGAAGAAACGTCCAAATCAATAGTTTGAGAGAAACGCAACTTCAATGGGTTCAACTGGTCAAAGGCTTCTGAAGTGTTGAGCTTGACAAATCCTGCCAAGGCAACCAAGAACAAAGCAGTCACAACAACTCTGTTAAACTTGAAAATGAATGGCAAGAATGGGACACTCCAGATGATAGCAAACGCAACGGCAAACTTATAGAGAAGCAACTCGCCGATCAAAGACTCTTGAATAGTCTTGTTAAGACCATCCAAAATCAAGTGTCCAGATTGGTAAATTATCAAAGAAGAAATAGGAACAGTCAAAAGGAATTGAAGAGACCAGTCATAGCTCAAAAGTTTGCCAAACGATTCTAATTTTGTTTCATTTTCCAAGGAAAGAGAAGACGAGGAGTCGTCATGTTCATGAGAATCTTGGATTGTAGATTCTGAGTTGTAGTTGGTTTCATCGCCATTCAACAATGGTTGGTTTTCTTCGGTTGCTTCAGCTTCCTTGTGTCCTTGATTCTCAGCAAAAGCCCAGCCGAGTAATCCGAGCAACACAGCCACAGCTTGCAAGACAAACAACAACGACAAGCTGAATTCACCAGTGTGGTCGTCACCCAATCTGTTCTTGGAGAGCTTGACGGTCGACCAGACCAATGCAAGCCAGTAGATGAAGGAAATTTCAATAAGAACAATTAACTTTTCGTCGTGGTTGATAATCTTCTCATAGCCGCAGAAAACAAGGTTGATTCCGTTCAAGATCAAGTAGTTGAGCAAGGCGAAGGTTGCGACCAAAGTGTAGACTATTGTGAAAATTGAGGAATTTGCAATAAATTCGTTTGTTGAAACAATAAGACCATCGGAAATGATACTCAAGAGGAACGACGAGATTACCAACGACAATGGGAATTTAATCACATTGACAAAACTCCACTGCCAGTTCTTCTTGTACTGGAAAATGACAAAGAACAATGGGATGGAAATGAGTGGAATAAGCACCAAGATGACAATGTTAGTGAGAACGATCTTCGATGTTGGGAAAGCAACAAAGTAGTTGAAGAAAGTGGCAAAGGCCGCATAGTCGGAGTTTCCTTCGATTTCTTCACCATCATCCAAGTCAATCTTGGAAAAGGCTAATTTCTCAGTGAAATCAAGGGAAACAGATAACATGTGCCATAATGACTTGATATCAACATTCTTAATGTTGTCTCCTCCAGTGTGATAAATATCTCTAGGCTTGTAGAAAGCAACATCAAGACCCCTAATTGCACCTCTATCTCTGTAAACAACATAATCAGTTTCAGAGTGGACTAAACCATTGTGGAATCCCATTTGGTAGAGTGAAGAGGCAAACGGATATCTAACACCCTTAAAGTGCTTTACGATACCATAGTCTGTACCTCTAAAGAGAATTGCCTTACCACCAGCTCCAGTTCCTTCCAAGTTTAAAAAGTATCCAACTTGTTTTGACCACGGGTGGTACAAGAATGAGTTTGCACCGCTTAAACCAAATTCTTCGTCATTGTTGAAGTTGAAGATAATGGTACGTTCTGGCTGTTTGGCCTCTTCGGCAAAATGGTACAAGACACCCAACATGGAGGCAATTCCCATTCCGTCGTCGGTTACGCCGAAACTGGTTGGGACCGAGTCATAGTGAGCACTGAGCAACAAAGCTGGGAGTTTATCATTGGTACCGTTAATTCTCACCAACAAGTTGTTACTCTCGTAGTAAATTGGGTGCTTGGCGTTTGAGAACTGTGAGTAGTACAAGATGTTATTGGTATAATTCAAGTCATTATCGAATTCAATGTACGATTTTTTGTGAGCGGCCGTTTTAATTTGCTTCTGGAGGTAGTCGTGGACGTAGTCACTACCAGAGGAACCGTAGGTGTGTTCTTTTCTTGCGATTTCCTGCAAGTCCAACCAAGCGTCGTCCAAGATGGCTTTTTCGTGCTTTGAAGAAGGCAAGTTGACGGAAAAGTCTAGGTCAGTGTCAAGACTGACAAGGATGACAGTAATGATAAAGGTCAAGACCACCAATAGAGACAAGGAAGTCTTACGATATCCGAAGACACCTCTTATGAACTGTAAGAACATGCTTAGAAACGTGTGTTGCTATTGATAAAAAAGTTGCGAATTTGTGGAGAGCCAGCAAAAGGCGAAGTTTGTTAAACAATAGAAATAAAGGTAAAGAGTTGGATAAGAGAATAAGAGGATATGAAGATATGCGATATATGTGCTTATAATTGTTTCAAGACTATAAGGATAAGATGTTTAAGATTATAAGATGTTTAAGAATAAAAGACGTTAACTATACTGTTCACAAGAAGAGAATTACCATACAAAAATTTAGCGAGAAACTCAAAAGAGAACCACTATTATGTGATATAATACACAATTGCAATTTAACGTACCTCTTTCCCTGCATTTTCAAATACACGTTTTAGCAACTCTCAATACTTGCTCAATCTAAGAATCTAACTTGCTCCCAACCTTAAATAAAGTCAATCTCTCATTACCGTTCTCATAATTTCTCATAATTTCCCATAATCTTTTTTCCCCAAAAATGTCTCTTAATCTCAATTGATTTCATTAAAGTTTTCACCTGCTAATAACTTCATCACCATGACTCAATTTGCTCCGTTGAAAAACGACTTAATACTCAGAGCCGCCAAGGGCGAGAAGGTCGAGAGACCTCCCATCTGGATCATGGTATGTTCTTAATTAATTTCTTACCAAAATTCAAACTAACTTAAACAGAGACAAGCTGGACGTTACCTCCCAGAATACCATGAGGTTAAGGCTGGAAGAGACTTTTTTGAAACTTGTAGAGATGCAGAGATTGCTTCTGAGATCACTATTCAACCTGTTGAACGTTATGCTGGGTTGATTGATGCTGCTATTATCTTCTCGGATATCTTGGTTATTCCACAAGCTATGGGATTCGAAGTCAAAATGGTCGACGGTAAGGGACCAGTTTTTGTTTCTCCATTGAGAGCTCCAGAGGACTTGTCAAGAGTTATTTTGAAGCCAGATATCTTGAAGAGTTTGGATTGGGCTTTTAAGTCGATCACTTTGACAAGAACTAAGTTAGATGGTAGAGTCCCATTGTTGGGTTTTGTAGGTGCTCCATGGACTTTGCTTGTGTACATGGTCGAGGGACAAGGTTCTAAGATGTTCAGATATGTCAAGGAATGGATCTACTCGTACAACAAGGAGGCTCACATATTATTGCAAGCTACTGCTGAAGCTTGTGTTGAGTTTTTGGCCCAACAGGTGGTTGCTGGTGCCCAAATGTTGCAAGTTTTCGAATCGTGGGCCGGAGAGCTTGGACCTAATGAGTTCAATGAGTTCTGTTTGCCTTACTTACGCTACATTGCCGAGAAGTTGCCACTTAGATTGAAGGAATTGGGTATCACTGAGAAGATCCCATTGACTGTTTTTGCCAAGGGTGCGTGGTATGCTTTGGACGACTTGTGTGAGTCTGGTTATGATACCGTTTCCTTGGACTGGTTATACAGACCTGAAGATGCTGTCAAGGTTGTCAACGGCAGAAGAATCACCCTTCAGGGTAACTTGGACCCAGGTATCATGTACGGATCTGACGAGGTGATTTCTCAGAAGGTTGAGCAGATGATTAAGGGATTTGGAGGTGGAAAACAAAATTACATTGTTAATTTTGGCCATGGAACTCATCCTTTCATGAACCCTGATAAAATCAAGCACTTTTTGGAAGAGTGTCATAGATTTGGGAGTGCTTAAAATGTTTTCGTTGTAAATAGACTATATTAATAATGATAATGTTATGACTTTGAGGATTGTGAATTAAAGGACTCTATATTAAAAGGTTAAAGGTTTTGAATTAAGTTCTTCAATTGTTACTCTTATAATTTTATTCTAAGGTATATTAAAAAATGGGTGCAAAATTTTGACTTTCGAGTGTTTAAATTTACTATTAAATGGCCTTAAAAATGACCTTAAAAATGACCTTAAAAATGACCTTAAAAATGACCTTAACCTACTTATTAGAATATGCCCAAACTAGGTTTATTACTTTTCTCTCCAACGTCCATTAATTCTAATATCTACCAATTTGTTCTAATATCTACCAATTTGGACCAACATTTCACGTGATAGTAAGGCTGAAGCAAGTATAGATTATAACACACCCTCACACCCTTCACTCCTCTTCTCTTGTCCATGACTCACCTATACACCAATAGACTTGTCAAGTGAATTCACTCCTCTTCAATATATATAATTCACGTGACTCGCCATCAAGTACATAAACTTCATTTTTGCCATCAGTAAATCGCCATCAACATGTCGCTTGATAGAAAACAATTGTATGTTTATGACCTTGATCCCAAGGTCAGGGAGTCCTTGGAACTTATCTACTTCGACTCCGTGACCCATGCAAGCGTTGAAATCTCAGAACCTGCTGAAGAACAAAAAGTTGCAGTCAAATCGCCCCAAAGTGAAAGAGACGCTTCATACTACAAATCTGATTTGTATCGTTACAACTTGAAAAGATCGTTGAACAACTTGGAACCTTTGAATGAAGACGAGTTTGAAAATTTGATCGAAAGCCAGTCGATTGACAGTTTATCTGGTTCAGACACTGAAGATGAAGAAGAGTCGAAAGACGACTCGGAGTTGAAGTTACAAGCTTTGATTAAGAAAATGGCTGTGACTGAAGAAAAGGAAGAGGAAAACACTGTTAGTTACCTCAATACCAAATCACCATTCATCTTGTTGAAATCACCATTATTACCCAATGACAAGGCACTCGGTGCATACAAAGGATTGTTCAATGAGAAAGATTTATTGGAGAAACCTTTGGAGACTTTAAAGAACATGTCGACTTTGAAAAGTGGAAAGTCTGCCTTGCTTATGATTGGTGGTGGTCATTTTGCAGCTGCTATTGTTTCGCATACTCCAAAGGATACGAGGGGAAACGCAGTCAATACCAAGGGTTCGTTACTTGAACAGTCTGTGGACGTTATAGTGCTGAAAACCTTCCATAGATATACTGTCAGACGTAAACAAGGTGGATCACAGAGTGCAAGTGATAATGCAAGAGGTAAAGCCAACTCGGCTGGTTCGAGTATTAGAAGGTACAACGAACAGGCATTGATTAAAGAAGTGCGAGAGCTTTTGGATCAGTGGAAAAATCATTTGAATGAGTGTACCACTATTTTCATCAGGGCGAATGGTGCAAGTAACAGGAAAATCATAGTAGGGTACGAAGGTGCAGTTTTAAAAAATGACGACAGAAGATTGAGAAGTTTCCCATTCACTACGAAAAGAGCGACTGCTACCGAGTTAAAACGTGCTTGGATAGAATTAACCTATTTGAAGACTGTAGATCTTCCAAAGGTAAATGAAAAAGTGAAGAAGAAAATAGACACATCTTCCTCACGCAATTCTCCTGTCCCAGAAATCCCAAGGGATCCAAAAGAAGTGGAGAATGATAACCACACTGTGGAATTGATAGCCTTGTTGAAGAAACAAAAAGCACCAAAGTTATTGAGTTACTTGAAGTCGAATAAATTGGATGTGAACACTTTCAAGCTCTCTCCTGAGACAAGATATGCAAACACACCTACACTTTTGCATTTCGCGGCGTCCAATGATTTGAACCATATGATACACATATTGATGAACAACCTCAAGGCAGATCCTACAGTTTTGAACATCTTCGGAAGAGCACCTGTTGAAGTTACCAGTGATGGTTCAGTTAAAAAGGCTTTCCAAGTTGCGAGATTCAAGCTTGGGGAAGAGTATTGTGATTGGAAGAAAAGTAAAATTGGACCAGCAAAGTCGAAGGAAGAATTTGACAAGGAAGAGGAGGATGAAAAGGAAAGAATAAAGACAGAGAAGCAAAACTTGATCAAGGAAGAATTGAGCAAGAAAACAGAGATGGAATTGCGTAAACCAAAAATTTCTTCAAATGGAGTCATTGGAGGATTGCCTAGTGCCCAAAATGATTTGTCTGGGTTGTCAGAGCAGCAAAAAATGAGGTTGATGAGAGAGCAACGTGCTAGGGCTGCTGAGGCAAGATTTAAGAACTTACAGGGTTAATAGACTGTTCAAGTACTTTTATAGGATTTCTGGAATTGCAAGTTAATAGACATTGAAATTCGTGCTTCCATAAAGTGTAAGTTAATGAGCTGTGTAGCCTCATACTTTTGTTCACTGTAATTAGCAATAGACTTCTATAAATTTATTCTTCTATGGGAGTTCCACCAGTGGAATTCTTTGACACTTTGGTCATCATATAGCTAATAGGAATATTCTTTCCATCGAAACTTTTGTTATTAATAATATTCAAAAGGACTTGATCATGAACTGTTTCGTGGATGTATTCAGCATCCTTCTTTGGTAATATATGTTTGTAATCATTCAATGCAAGCTTTATAGCCAGGTTTGTTTTAATCTCATTTGATTCAAGCTTAGATTTGAATTCTGAAGCTGACATCCAAGAATCCTGTCTGAGATCAGTTTCCTCATCTTCATCAGTTAAATCATCGATTTCGTAAGAGTTGCACCCGTCACTCTTGCATTCGCATCCCAACAAATCATGTGTGTTGGAAGTTGTTTGTAAATCAATTTCAAATAAGTTTCGAAGGTCTTCAAAGTCAAATTCATCCGTTTTGATTTTGGAGTTGTTATCCAAGAACTTTAAACTAAGGTTGTTTTTCATCAATTGACGTTGGAAGATCTTCTCGTCGATGCACCCGGTGGTTAATATTCTATAAATAAAGCAATCTTTCTTTTGACCATCTCTGTGAATTCTGGACATCGATTGTAGATCAACGGCCGGATTCCAGTCATTGTCAAATAAAATGAGTCTTGATGCACCAACAAGGTTTATTCCCATACCTCCTGATTTCGATGAGAGTAAGAATACTGGAATACTCTTTGAGTCCGACCTGTTGAATTGGTCTACCAATTTATTTCTCAAGTTCTTCGGAGTCGAGCCATCCAATCTTAAGAAAATGAGATTTAACTTGTTTAGTATAGTCTCCAACAAGTCTAATGTTTTGGTGTAATTAGACACTAGAACAACCTTCTCATTTAATGCTGTGATTTCTAGTAATAAAGGTATTAGCACATTGATCTTCCCCGACGTAGCAGTCAAGGAAAGTGTCCTCAAATCTTCATTATCCTTTATAAGATTTTGATAATAATCATCCGAGTTCAACAATCTAGGAGAATTACAAAGCTTCTTGAACAAGTTGATCAACGTAAATGCGTTGTTTGTAGATAAGTCGTCCATTATGGTTTGAACGGACTTCAAGTTTTTGATCTGCTTGAATAGGGATATTTGGAGCTTGGTAGGTGGAGCAAATAAAACCACATCAGTTTTGGATGTTAAATAGTTTTGGAGAATAGCTTGCGTTCTTCTCAATGTGAATTTCTTTGTCAATGAGATTAACTTATTAGAAATTGATTCCCCATTCTTTTTAACATACGGATCAACGCAATTCGCATCTCTAGACTTTAAAATTGGAGTAATATAGTTCTTCTGGAAACTTTTGAATTCTCCCAAAACACCCGGGTTGATGAAGTTGACTATCGTATAAAACTCAACCAAGTCATTTTGAATTGGAGTACCAGTAAGTAGGATTTTCTTAGAGATGTTCAAGTTGGTGAGAAGGTTCAACACCTTATTGGAACTACTCTTCAATCTGTGTCCCTCATCACAAACAAGTAAGTCAAAATTCACACCTTCCAATTCTTTATAGTGGGTAGACACTTTCTCGTAGTTGATGATTAACACGTTGTATACGTTGAGTTTGCCAAAATTAATGATATTTTGCTGGTCTGAGATTGACGAGTACCCAGGTGAACCACCGTTCAACGTCAATACGTTCACTCTATTATTTCCCAACCACTTTTTGAACTCATTCTTCCAGTTGTTGATTAAAGTTACAGGACACACAATGAGTACTTTGTTGATAATTGGTTTTGAAGACTTGAGTGGAGTCTGTTTGAGTAATGTCCAGATGATTGTTATAGTCATTAAGGTCTTCCCCAAACCCATTTCATCTGCTAAAAGACATCCATTACCGTTAAAATCTCGAATTCCCAAAAGACATTCGTACATGAAAAGAACCCCCTCGACCTGGTGAGGTCGTAATTTAGACGCAAGTATGGGATCAATATGTACGTCTTCGGAACCTGGTAATTTTGGTAGTTCTATACTGGGAAGTTCTGGTTCTTCAACGGGGGTGACCGAGGCCACTTTCTTGTACTGTTCAACAGGACTAGCAACTTCACTCTCAATCACAGTCTCCCCCATTGAATCTACTTCCAATTCAAATTGCCCAATATTGATGATATCATCAAGTGCATTTTTTGCAGCATTAACAGCCAAAGTCTTTTTTGACTTCAATTTACCAGCAGCATCTTTAAAGGAAAGAATCAAAGACCCGTTTGGTAGTGTGGTGGTGAGCAAGAAGCCATCACCTTCCCAAGTTTTGTTCTTTTTTGTAGATTTCTTTCTCCATTGCACTGAGTACTTTTGGGTAGTTTGTTCTAACAGTGGTTGTGATGAAACGGTTGGTTTCTCCAAGGTTGGCCTATGAAGTGTCGCGCTTTTAGGTCTTGCGAGTAATTTTCTTCTTTTATAGATTTCCTCGTTAGAGTTTGAGTTTGGTGATTTTGGGGTAGGTGATGATGAGATGATTTGGTTTGGTATAGTTGAATTGGGAGTTAATGATTTGGATAATTTTGGAGTTGATGGTTTGGTTAATTTGGGATTAGATGGCTTGGTTGGTTTCTTCACCTCTGTCTCTGTCTGGTCATCGTTCTTTACAAAACGCGGTGGTTTAAAGGGCGCACCGGGTCGTGATTTGAACATGGAGACGCGTATAATTTTTCTTTGTTAGAGAAACTCATCTTAGTAGAAGTGAAAGTTTGGATATATAATTAAGACTTGGAATCTGTTGAGTTCATTATAATAACTCTTTGGCTTCAGTATAATAGCGTACAGTATAGTAAAGTCTAGTTCAGTTGGTAACCAAAGTTTAGTACCAGTTTAGTACAGTTAAATTGTGGATGTTCCACCAAACCATCCTTCACACTAACCCTACTTTCATATTATAGAGTACCCTACCTTCATCCTTTAGAGTCACTCTAACCTACCTTCATCATATAGAATCACTCCTACTCCCTCTACACTAACTTATATCCCATTCATATTAATTTAAATACACTAAACCCATGTACATTATTACCGCAAACCATTCTATGCCAAAACATCATCGTGTCCAAACAAATAGTAGTAACCTCTCGACAAGGAAAACATGAAGCTTCCCGGCAAGTAGGAGTAGATACCATAACCAACAAAGAGGGTGAATGAGAGCAAGAGCAAATGCAAGATCATGCTCTCTGTCTTTGTCAACATGTAATGTGGGAAGTGGTAGTAGTAGACTTCGTACAACTTTTGGGCGCTCTTCATTTTGGTGGGGGTCCTGTTCTATGGTCTACGCGCCGAGTATATGAGACTGACTGACGATCCTAAACGAATGAAAGAAACGATGGTTTTTTATTACGAATTCGTTAAGTTTGTTGATGGTTCGAGGTGCAGGAGCTGAAAAATGTATGGTTAATATGGAGTTGGGTGATAATTAGAGAAAGGAGTGTTGGATGTTGGGATATTGACTGGGTTGTAGAGTTCATTAAGGGTGTTATGGAATAAATAAGTAGGCCATTTAATTACATTTTGAACTTTTAGAGTTTTTAGGTGAATTGGCTCAAATTCTGTAAATTTAATATGAGTAGTGAAGGAAGAGGCGGAAAACCGAGCAAGAAGCGGAAGAAACATTTTACGAGATCAGAGGTTAGAATCAAATAAAGTTTTGTAATGCAGGACTAGGGGTAGTCTATTGTCTTTACTCCACGATATTCTTGTCAAGGGATGGATTAATTACTGTACTGGAATTCGTTCGGCAAGCAGTCACCTTAGAGCAATAGAAGGGTGTTGACACACTTGATGTAATGTGGAAGACTGGATTACAGATGTGGCTGTTATACTTTTACGCTATGTTTTGTAGTTTGACATTTGTGAGCAATGACTTCTAATATTTAGAGTAATGTGAAAGACAAAGGGAAGGCTATGCTCAGATACGAAAATAAAAGAGAAATGGTTATCAGATACTGAAAATTTTCATTTGTATGCATGTAATTAATGAAATTGAAAAAGTTTATGATATTAAGAATGAAGATTCATATGCAAGGAAATTGAGTTCTACTTTACAGATTCTGAACAAATGAGCAATATATGAGGATATACTGAACCATATGAGCAATTAGAAGAAGCTGACGATTCTGAACATTCCCACTAAATCACTCATAGCAAGCTAAGAATCATTCTATTATTGACCACTTCCAAGATTTAAAGATATATCATTCATATGCAAGTAATTAGCCTTGAAAACAATAGGTGTCGACAACTATGGTTTTTTAAGAACCTTAAAATACGGACTCTATTGCTTTTGACTAGGTGTCAGTCACTCAAAGCAGAAGTCAAAAGCAAATGAGGGCAAATATCTTTAAACTATTGTCCTACCAAGTTCAGGAGCACCTATTTCCGGACCAATGAGTCCGTAGCAACATCGGTGGACACTTGCAGCAGCCTCTGATTTTGGGTGCAAATTTCACACGTGACAGACAGACATTTATGGAGTGATAGTGGAAAGTTTTTATTTCCTTTTCTTCTTCTATTACTCAGTTCTTCTTCAATTCATTAGTTTTCCTTCTTTAACATTCAAATCACTACTCTCCTCCCCATCCTCTTGGACAGGTCACGCAAACTAACAAAGGCGTTCATTTCCTATCTAGGTCCTCACTATTTAGAGTTTTCAAATCGAATTACCCCAGAGAAACTCTAAAGCACCAATGGAAGATCCATATTAGTAGATCAATATTAGCTGATCTGGAAGTTAGTCTATTTTTCCAGGATTCACATCCTCTTTGGGGCCGATGGTCCGTTTAAGATTAACGGGCGGAGGCTGCAAAAAATTACATAAGCATAAAAACCGATTTGTCTGCATCAGTACGGGCTCGTGAACCAACGCGTAGAATGCCCAGCTCTATGGACCAGCTCCATTTCAGGCCCAGCGACACTAAAGCAAGCCCGTTGACACTAAAGCAAACCCAGCGCCACCGTAACAAGTTCAACCGTGACATATCCATCATTACTTTAGCATTTCCATCATGTGAAGACTAGATATCCCTTGAACCCCCGCACTGATCTGGAGCCCAATTAACACAGCCATGTGCATGGATCGAATCATCGACGGACACACCCTACGCCCTGGCTAGCGAGAATTAATAGGGTACGCGAGGGCTACTGGCGCAGGAAAATTGCATTTGGCTGTTAGAGGGCAGGATAGTGCGTCTTCAATGAGGTCCCTCGTGGAAAATATTTTCCAACCGCGATTGGGTATGACAGGGCAGCGAGATGCGGGCGCCTTGACCAGGCACGTAATGTGCTGGGAGCGTTGGGAAGCAATTGGGGAGGAAAATGGGGAATGTGAGCGGAGGAGAATGTTAAAAATTAATTGAATTTTAAGATAAAGAAGATTAGTGTTTAAGTAAAAGATTAGTGTTTAAAAGATTAATGTAGAAGTATATCGTATTACACTTTTTCCAGTGTAGAGTAATAAGTAGAGAAGTTTAAGTAGAGAAGTTTAATTCACAGTACAATTATAGAATAGAGAAGTTTAATCATAAAAGATTACTTTATTTCACAGTACAAAATGTAGAGAATACAGTAAAATGTAAAATAAATATACTTTCAATAAACTTAGATCAATATGTGGAGTTCTTTTCAGTAGGTTGAGTTATTTAGTAGATGGGTTTATACTTTGGTGGAGTTATTAACGTCACACTTTTGTAAATCAGTGATTGAAGCTATTTTAGTATATTAGTAGAATCATATTTTAGTGTTAGAAGAATCATTATTACTATATTAGTAGAATCACTATTACTATATTAGTAGAATCATGATTAGTAGAACCATTGATTAGTATAATCGTAGAATCATAATAAGAATAGTAAACCGAACATTCATTTCGTAATCCACATCCATCCAGATCGATAATCAAAGTCATTGATCGCAAAAGCGAAGATTGATCAAAACCTTAACAAATGTTTTTTCTCACTATAATTACGAAAAAGAATATGGTTTCAGGGCGTAGGCTCTGAGGTGCGTATCACGGGCTGGCTCAAAAAAAAGAGTAGCCTACCACTCGGGCAATTTCCGTGTTTCGAATGTCAAAGCCAACAACCATCATCCCAACGTTTCACCCTCTCGAGAATGCGCTCAGATCAGCATCCCCTTCTGTACGCGTTTGGGACTCTGTTTGTTTATGGGTGCTCCCTTCGCTAAGCTGCCCTTTATTCTCGATCGGGTTAACGCAACTCTGAAAGAAGTGGGCTTCTCTGCTGAGGCTCCGCAAACCCTTTAGCACCGCGCATACTATACACTCCTGTATTGTCAAACGGTTGGGTGCTTTGGTGCCATGGCCTGCCACCAGCGGCCACAAAAAAAAAAATCTACCGACGTGCACTTACACCACGACCGCGACTCGTGCAGCGAACTCTCCTTAAACTAAAATTTACCGTGGCGTTTTCGTGTCTGAAGCACCATCGGAGCGACTAGAAAGGAGCTGTTGTAGGGTGGAGACAGAAGGGTTGTGGTCAGGTGGAGACAGAAGATGTGGTAGTATGATCCAGAAGGAGCTGAATGAGAGATTAGCACAGTAAAAACTCGCGGCAGCTCCTTTGGCGTGTCTTCGCGATCGCCTTTGTCCCACAACCCCAGGAGCTTATTTGTGTGCGTATTTATTTTCGTTGCGTGTATTTTTCCACCTTAAAGTTTATTTGTTTGGGAGCCGAAATATATAAAGAATCCGATTTTCAGCTTTTGAAAGACAACTAACTTATACACTCTTTTTTTCATGTCTGACAGAGAAGCATTGAACATTTTCTCGAGACACGCTGTGTCGGATGACATGGTGTGCTTTTTGGTTTCGACAACCAGTTCCATTATCCAAGTTAAGCAGGAGAAGGACTATAGTGTCGTTCCTCACAATGGTCAATATCAGTCTAAGATGCTTGTTTGTCCTGTCAAGAAGAGCGTCAGTTTGTCAACATTTATTCGCAAGTTGATCAAGTATTCTAATGTTCAGACTCCTACTTTAATGGCCACCTTGGTTTACTTGAACCGTTTGCGTAACATCTTGCCAGCTAACGCAGTGGGAATGGAAACCACCAGACACCGTATCTTTTTGGCAGCTCTCATCTTGAGTGCCAAATCATTGAACGACTCGTCTCCATTGAACAGACACTGGACAAAGTACACCGATGGTTTGCTCCTGCAAGAGGAAGTCAACATGGCAGAACGCGAGTTGATTGCGTTGTTGAAGTGGAATATCACCGTCAAGGAAGACGAGTTGATTGTTGCATTGCAGCCATTTTTGGCTAACATCAAGAGGACTTTGGCTAAGAAGAATGCTGCAGAGTCGTCACAGAAGATATCATACTACAAATTGCTGAGCAGCTCGTCACAGAATATGGCCCGGAGCCTGGCGAGCTTGGCAAGCCCTGCAAAGAGTGTTTCAAGCTTGGCCTCAAAGGCTTCAAAGAGCATGGTGAGTTTGGTGAGTCCAAAGAGCATGGAAAGTACCAGTCCTTCAAAGAGTATGGTAAGTTTAACCAGTCCTTCAAAGTCAAGCTTAATCAGCCCATCAAAAAAGAACCTGGAAAGCCCACTCAAAAAGTACAGCCCTATTTCAACACTCCCATCACCTATATCTACATCTCCAGTGTCGCCGCTCCTGGAAAACACATCGAGGTCACTGTCCAACATGCTGATTTCATCCTACAGCTCGACTATGTCGCTAGCACATGCATACATGAGAAGCAACCTGGCATACACCTTGAAAAGCTCCTCGTCTTACAACTTGTCAACAATACATGACGACACTATTCCAAAGAAAAGTTCGAGAAGACCAAACACAAACATAGACAATAGCAGGACCAACATTCCGGCACGCAGTGCCATGCGGTTGAAAAACTCCACCTCGTCTCTGTCGATCGGGTCTCTGATCTCGTCGTCACTGATTGTATCTTCTGCATCTGACAACATTCATTACGCTACCACTGCAGAGCGCCCAAACCCCTCGATGGTGAGTTTGGTGAATTCGGGCAGGGTAGTTGCATAATAAACAAAGTATGAGCTAAGCGAATACTAATTATTTATCATTTTGTAGTACGAGCGAGCAAAAGTACGAGCGAAGCGAGTACTTTGTAATTCATCAATACTGTAAAAGTAAGAGCTAGAGAATACTTCATCAATACTGTAAACTAATAGCAAGAGAATACTTGTAAATTCATGAATACTATAAAGAGCGAAGAGAATACTTGGAAATTCAACCATACTATAAAATATGGCAAGAGATCACCACAGAATAACACTGTAAAAGTATTCACGTTGCTCATCCTTCTCGTAATTGCACTCTCAATTACAAAATGAACAGATCTAGACATGGCTGTGTTTTCCTCTAGAACCAACTTTTCGCTAAAAAGATCTAGAATGACAAGTATTCTCTTAGTGAAAATACTAAAAAAGGAGTCAATTGCTCGAAAAAGGTAAGTCAACAGTACGCCAAGTTGCAGAACGGCCGACATTTTCTATGGAGATTTGCACTACGTAATCGGTACTATTTGAGCAACCGTTTATTGACGTTACTTGACGAACAAAATAACAAACAAGCACCCCATCTAGATTTATTAGATTTGTGCACTGGCATATTGACATAAGAATAAGTTTGTGCACTGGTATGTTAATAATTAGTCTTGTGTAGTATACTAGATGAATAATCTACATTGACAATAGTTTTGTGAATACCTTGACTAGATGATTAATACACGATAGCTTTTAGGTGGTAAAATACAGGATATCCTTTAGATTGCATTCTCTAAATTCGCTGAATTCCGAATTACAAAATTAGGAGCGATGATGAGGTGACTATTATTTGTATTGGTGCACTGGCAGACTAGATGCACTGGCTTAAGACGCGATTTAATACTAAAAGAGAGATGTGTCTACTCTAAAACTTTATTGTCCTGTGCAATTCGCAGCCATAACAATTGCTTATTGTTTGTAACTCTTCAAAGCAGTAATCAAGACATCAGAGGCATACACGTAATCCAGCAACTCATTGTACACCTGGGCTGAAAACCTGGCATAAATCTTTCCGTGGTGAACAATGACAGGAACAAACGTCTTGTGATTGTAGATCATTTGTGTCACTGTGACTTTCTCGATTTGCAACTGGTGTTCTTTGTAATATTCCGGCGAAATCCCCACGTTGGGCAATTCAACGTTAACCATGGCCGTGGTTAGGGTTTTGTCGTCGTTTTCCAATACACTGGTGCCCCATTTTTTCAGAATGGTCTCGCCGACTTCCCGAGCCAACTTAAAACAATACTCCCTGATCTTGTCCTCGCCACCACATTCCTCCTTGCGGAACTGCAAAGCACGTTCAACAGCCAATACCTGCGAAAAGTTGTTGGTACCTCTAAAGGCAAACTTTTCCACGAGCAAGTTGGACTCCTGGGCCGGGGTCAATTCAGCCTTGGGAGAAACATACGAGTGACTGATAGGCATGGTCTGGATACCACGAAAGTGGTCTGGCTTGACCCAGAGAACACTCGACCCGCGCGGAACATAGAGCCACTTGTGTAAGTTACTCACAAAAAAGTCTGGCTGCAACAGACCCAAATCAACGGGGATCAAACCAGCAGCATGGGCACCGTCAATAACCGAAATGACATTGTACCAACGTGCCAACGCGGTCAACTCCTCAAACGGAACCCTGACCCCAGGCATCGACGAAACAGTATCAAAAACAACCAACCGAGGACTAACCTCCTTGAAAGTGGTTTCAAATTTCTCTACAACCTCTGCATCGGTCAATGGATACTCCAAATCAATCAGAACAATCTCAACCTCATAGTAATCTTGCAAGAACTTCACAGTGTTGTTAACCGCCCCATAAATGGTCGATCCTGCAATTACAACCTTATCGCCCTTTTTAAAGGGGAAACTTCTCAACACCGTATTGACCCCACTCGTGGCGTTTTCAACAATAGCCAAAGCTCTATAGTCACAATTGAAAAACTCCCCAAGGAGCTTGAGAGATTTGATATAATGATCTGTCAATTCCATCCTGAGAAAGCGCTCTGGATAACTGTAATCATGATCTAAAGCCTCTTTGTACTTTGCAAAAACAGGATCTGGGGTAAGTCCATAAGAGCCATGATTTACAGTGATAGCATCACTTTCTAACAGACTAAAGTACTTTTTGCGAAATTCTTTACCAAAGGGGACCATTCTTGTTTCTTGTTGGTTGATAATGAGATCGAGTGATAACAGTCAATTTATATAATTTCAAGTGAGTCAGATTTAATGGGGGAGGGGTGAGAGTGGAGGATACTCAATATTCTTATTGAATTTGGTATCTAATTTAGATTGGCAATCTATTATGAATGGAATGACATTAATTTGTATGGTTATCCTGTATGGCTATCTATTACTTTGTATGGCTATCTATTCTTTCCATTGCTATCTATTCTTTGTATGGCTATCTATTCTTCGTATGCCAATCTTTAGAGTCATGATAAATTGTGGAGAGCAATGTCTCGTTGTTAGTCCTTATCACTAGAAGGCACGGTTTGCTTATTAATCGAATGAGTCAAGTTGACATGTAGACTTAACCGTTGTACATAATTTTACGAGTCCTCACCATGAGGTCTCTTTGACAAAATTGCTTCTTTGATCTACGGGCTTCCAATTTGAGTTTAGAATGTATTGAGTCATAAAGCAATCTCTAAGTTGAGACATAAATTTATGAAAAGAACAGCCAAGACATTCCATTCACTGGGGGTACTTGCTATTAATCAGCATTAGGTGAAACTACGACTCATTTGTGGATACTAGTTATGACTCTGATTTTGGCTGCGAAAAGATTTATCTAAAAAATCTTGTAAGTGCAGATAATGTTTGTTTCTTACATCTCCCATTAAACTCATAAGCGTGCTAAATAACAACATAAAGTGTGTAATGTGTATCATAAATAAGTTTTAAAAGTAATAATATATCATATAAAGTATATCAAAGTTCTTATAAAGTACATAATACGTATAAGAATGCAGTATTATCTTTCCATTCTCCTAATAATTTATACTCACAGATCAGCCATTTATTTCTATACACATTAATGCCCATGTGGATCCTCCTTCTCAGGTTCAGGCGCAACCGTAATCATCGTATCAATTCTCAAAATCGCAATACAAGCCTCCAAAGCAGACTTTAACGATTTGATCTTCGAAATGGTGGGCTCCAAAACACCGTGCGTGTTCTCATTGACAATCTTACCCTCAATCAAGTCCAAACCGTAGTACTTGTACTGCTTTCTCTTGTGGTCCGACGAGTTCTGCAGGGCAGCGTGGTATGTTCTCAACTTCGAAACCAAGTCACTGGCGTCCTTAGCAGCGTTGCTAGCCAAGGTCTTTGGAATCACAAGTAATGCGTTGGCAAATTCGGCAATTGCCAATTGCTCTCTCAGCCCAACAGTGGTGGCAAAGTTCTCCAAGTAAATGTTCAAGGCCGTCTCAACGGCACCACCACCAGGCACAACATTCCCGCTCTCCAAGGTTCTCTTGACAACACTCAAAGAGTCGTGTAAGGATCTCTCCATCTCATCTAAAGAATAGTCGTTAGCACCTCTCAATATAATCGACAGCGAAGAGTGTTGCTTGGTACCCTTAACCAAAATACACTCGTCATCACTGATTCTAGTCTGAACAACCTCCTCTGCGGCACCCAAGTATGAAGATTCAAAAGTTTCCTCACCTTCCAAGTTGGATAAGTTACCAACCAAGGTGGCACCGGTGGCACGTGCTATTCTTCTTAAGTCCTCCTTCTTACAACGTCTCACGGCCATGGCTCCTGCTTCCACAAATTCCTTGAGACACAAATCATCAATACCCTTGGTGGTCAAGATCACATTGGCACCAGCAGCCAAGATCTTACGGATTCTCTCAATAATAATACCATACTCTCTCTTTCTGATTTCCTCCAATTGATCTGGGTCGTCGATATTTATCTGGACACCCATGGCCATACGGGCCTTCTGCAAGTTGATATCCAAGCACGCAATCTTGGCGTTCTTGACCGACTTTACCATTGCCTGGGAGGCAACAGTACAGTTCAAAGCATAACCGTTGACCAACATCAGCTCTGTCGACGACTTACCGTGCGCTTTCAAAACATTCACGGCCTTGACAGGGTAACGGACTTCGCCCTTGGTGTTGGTGGTCTTGACCGCTAACATGGCGTCCACAACCATCTTGCTAAAAAATTCGCTGTCGGATCCAATGATCTTGGACGACATCGAAGTCTTTGCAATGTTCACCATGGTTTCCTTACCAAGCGAGTCCACTGGTTGCGACAACACCTCGTTGATGTATCTTACGGCTTCTTTCAAGGCCAATCTGTAACCGCTGATGATGGTAGTAGGGTGGACGGTATTTTTGACCAACTCGTTTGCTCTCTTCAAGAGCTCACTAGCGATGATCACGACAGAAGTGGTACCGTCACCGACCTCACGGTCCTGCTGTTGGGCCAACTCCACCAAGATCTTACCGGCGGGATGCTGAACGTCCAAGAGCGACAAGATAGTGGCTCCGTCGTTGGTGACTGTCACGTCGCCAATATCATCCACCAACATCTTGTCTAATCCGACTGGTCCGAGGGACGACTTGACCACGTTGGCGACAGACGCCGCGGCCAAGACGTTTTGGTTGCGGATATCGTCACCGCTGATCTTTTCTCCTCCGAGAAACAATGTATCTGAACGGGCTGCTGAATACATGGTGAAGAGTTGAAAATTTGGTGTTGAAAAAAACTTAAGTGTGAGCGAAGCGAACACTGAAATAAAGTAGTGAGAAAATAGTGAGTAAATAGTGAAGTTTGAAAGGTGAGAGAGCGTGAGTAAGTGACAAAGAGTGAGAAGGTGTGAGTGGAGAGAAGATTGTGTGAGCGAAGCGAACACTGAAATAAAGATGTAGTGAAGAAAATGAGTGTATGAATATTACGGTAAGAATCAGTAATTGAACATTTTTGAATGATAATGGGATCAAGGTTTGAATGATAATGAAGTTTATACTAGTTTGATTACGATTAATGATTTCAGATCATGATAAAGGTTTTGATATCTTAATCATTGTTTGATCTTAAGATATTTGACTAATTGAACTTCACTTTTGTTAGTTAAATAATTGATTCACTCAATCCTTAAATGAATGTGAACAATTTAATATTCAATTGAGCTTCTAGCACTCATATAATTGGGATGCTAATCGGACATTTGATTTATTCTATTTAGCACTCAATTTGTTCTTCTTCAATCTACTCACTTGATCTAATTCACATTTCCCTACTTAATATTCTGAGCTATGTTCTACCTTTTATCTACCAACTTTTATACATATGATCTTCTCTTTCTCATATATTGTGATCTACCTCTAATACTCTAATACTCTAACCCGCGCTTTATTAATCTCTCTGATCCCTCTACTCAAGTAATTGTGATATTCGACAACTCTTATAATTATGATATTATACTCACTCATATAATTATGGTATTACACCCACTCATACAATAGTGATATTATACTATATATTTATGATAGTATACCACTCATATAAATATGATACCCACTCATATAATTATGATATTCACCCACTCATAGACTCATATTCTATCACCTTCCAACTCCAATAATTGAGCCTTCTACAACTCTTAAATTGTGATCTCACTCCACTCTAATTCACAATCTAAAACAATTGTGATCCACCAACTCAATTGTGACCTTGCATCTGCTCAACTATGATATTCTACCACCTTAATCAGATCCTCTGATCTATCTCCTACCAACTCTCAAATGTGAGATAGAGACAACGAAAGGCCCCTACAGCTCAAACCCAAATACATTTACCTAATCAAACAAATCTAATCACACTAAATATTTCAATACACTATACCATATACTAACACCTTTAAAACTCTCTCCTTTCGGATATATACCCTTCATTTATCCACTCACATCTTCAGTCACGATCAGTGCTCCTTTCAATTTGGCCCTCCACGATTTGACCCTCCATCCCCAGTTTTGTCTATTTTTTCCCAATGGGTGCAAAATATACTCCGTCATGGAAATACCATTCCCTTTTGATTCACCTCACTTTACGCGTCTTATATCATAAACATTGTATTTCTTCTTGTCAATTGAATCTTAAAGTGTAATACTAAGGTTCTGAATCTTTCTTAATACAATTAATAAAGCTGAATTAACAAACCTCAATTAACACCTCAACTCACAAACATTCACAATACTCAATTCACAATACTCAATTCATAATACTCTATTCACAACAATCAACCTTACATTTACAATTGTCAAATACCCACCATTTAACTTACCCAATAATTAACGTCACTCACTTCCTTAAACCCTTTGTACTCCCATACTAAATACACATTCTCCCGCACACGACCCCAAACTATAAACAATCCGCAAACAAAGAGAGGTCACAAATAATCCACCACAACTTATTAGAACCAAATGTTAGCTCTCAAACCCGGTTTCCTCACTGTTCGTCACTTCACGACGTCAATTGTTTCACGTCTTCCTGCTGCCAAAGCCGCGTCTACACTCAATGCGTTCGGTTTGAAGGGTGAAATTAAAAAGGAGAAAGAAGCTCTCAAGGCAATGAAAGCCAAGCAGTTGGCTGTAAATAAAGCTTTTATTGAAGAGAAGAAGTTAGAGGAAAAGGCTTTGAAAAAAGTGAGAAGATTGTCAAGTTATAACGTATTTCTTCAGAGCACTAAACTTAGAGCGCCTTTGGGCGCTGCAAAATGGAAAGCTCTTTCTCCTTCAGAAAAGGAAGAGTTCAATGAGAAGGCTGAAAAGTTTAACAAAGAACAAGCTGAATTGTATAAACCAAAACCAAAGAAGCCTGTTGAAGGATTTGCCTTATTCGTCAGGGAAAACTACAAAGAGTTTGGCGACAAAGCAGCTCTGCAGGTTAAAGAAATGAGCGTTTTATGGAATAACCTCAGCGAAGAAGAAAAGGAGACGTACAAGAGTGATGAAAGTGAAAAGATCAAGTACGTGCAAGATCTTGAAAGTTGGAAGGCTGAGAGAATTGCCACTTACAAGAAGGCTCATGCTAAGTAAAAGAATTGTAATATTATGTTTTGAAATAAGCAGAAGGAGATATAATGTAGAGTATATTGGGGTTTGAGGGTGAATATTAGTTGAGATTGGCTCAATTAGTTTTCCAAATATTATCAAAGTTTATCATTTTTGATTATCTGTTTATAAATATGAATATCAATTAGTTATCATTCTTGAGTATCTAACAATACAGTTTGAATATCAATTTGGTTATCATTCTTGAATTTCAGTAGTTTAACAATACAATTTGAATATCAATTTGGTTATCATTCTTGAATATCATAGTTTAACAATACAATTTGAATGTCAATTTGGTTATCATTCTTGAATATCGTATATTAACAATACAATCTGAATATCAATTAGGTTATCAATCCAGTTGAATATCATTTAGTTAATCAGGTGCATGAAGGCGGAATAAATATGGGTGTTAATCTTTTGAACTACAAAATCGAACCTATAACATCACACAGAACATTGTATACTTATCACTTTATTCTATTAAATCATCAATCTCATCAGTAATCATCTTCTTTGTTTGTCTGTTCCGAGTTCTCTCACTCATCTTCACCAAAACCTTTTCCAAGTCCCCCGGAATAATAGGCTTGGAAATGAAATCAACCATTCCACACTCAATTGACCGATCTCTGTCGTCCCCAGCAACATTCGCAGTGAGCGCTGCAACTAATGGCATCTTGTCGCTGACTCCTCTCAGGTCAAAAAGTTGCTGGAGCTCTATCGTAGCTGTAATACCATCCTTCCGTGGCATTTGAATATCCATCAAAATAACATCAAAGAATTCACCTCGTTCAAGAAGCTCCTCACACGTATCCAAAACTTCAACACCATCTTTGGCATGCACAGCATGATACCCAAACTTCCGCAAGTGCTGAAGTGCAACTTTAGTGTTGATGGGGTTATCCTCCGCAAGAAGGATTCTCAACGGGTTTCTGTCAGCTAATAACGAAACAGGCATTATCATCTTCTTTTCATCAACTTTTACGCTATTGGACTTAATACCCTTGATCAATTCAATCATCTTAGTACGCAGGAAGGGTAAAAGCAAAATGGAATCATTTTCCATATCCGATGGCAAACTCTTACCAAACTGCGCCAACACGATAACCTTGCAATTTGGGCGGAGCAAGTTCTTGTGCTTCCTAAAGTGATCATACTGGGTGGTGTGCACGAAAATCAATGAAAATCCATCAATGTTGTCATGTAACGTGCTCAAATCTCCAATCAACGTCACCCTCAATCCAAAGTATTCGAGAGTTTCTTTGAGTGACTGTCTGCTCAATTCGTGAGAATCAATGATTAACACTTTGTTGGGGATTCCCAATCTCTTTGCGTCTTCATCTCCAAAGTAAAAATCTGGTTCCGTTAACAATTCAACATTTGTCCTCACAACAAACCTGAACTTACTTCCTTCTCCTTCCGTACTTTCAAAATCAAGCAGTCCTCCCATTATATCAGACAACTTCTTGGAGATTGCAAGTCCTAATCCAGAGCCTCCAAATTCTCTTCTAGATGACCCATCCACTTGTGAAAAAGCCCCAAATACCTTGTTATATCCGTCTTTGGGGATCCCAATTCCAGTGTCCAGCACCAATATGGTGATTTCGTATCTGTCAGAGACAATCTTCTTCGACAGGGCATCTATAATAATCGATCCATGGGCTGTAAACTTTAGAGCATTACCAACCAAGTTGATCAAGATTTGACGGAATCTGGTGGAATCTCCCCAAACCTTGTCCACTTCTTGACACCTGTTGAAAAAGACGAGTTCCAAGTCATTGGCAGCAGCTTGCTCTCCCAGCAATTGTATAGAACTTTCAATACACTCGCACAACGAAAATGGCAGATTGTCCAAAGTAAACGATCCATGTTCAATCTTGGAGAATGCCAAAATCCCGTCAATAATGTTTAACGTCACCAATGCAGAACTCTTGACTGTTTCAACATACTCTCTCTGAGTTTTTGTCAACTCTGTGTCCAACAAAAAGATGGAACACGAGAGTAAAGAGTTGAAAGGTGTTCTGATTTCGTGAGACATGTTTGCAAGAAAACTCGCCTTTTCCGCTGTTGCATCTTCAGCCGCACGTTTGGCTATTTTCATTTGTGAGTATACCTTTGCCTTGCCAATCAGCACTGCTGCTTGCGAACACAACAAACGCAACAAGTCGCTCCTCTTAGCGTTGAATGGGTTCTCCAAAGATGGAACGTCAGTCTGTTTCAGATTCTCCAAGTAAAGTGCTCCAAATACTATGGATTGACTCATTAATGGAATACAAATGATATCTGAGCACTTCTTTTGTGCAAAGTAGTCTTCGTTGGCAAACTTGTGCATGAACATCACACGGTCTTCGTCCTTGTTCACTAGCTCTCCTGTGAGTAAAACGTACAGAATGAGTGAAAAAGGGCAAATGTCCGAACGCGAGCTTAATGGCTGGACTTCGAGTGACCATACATTGTTTGACGTTCCAACAGCCAGAATATAAGGTTCCTCACCAACATCATCACGTATAACGACAACACCATAATCAACTCCAGAGTACGCAATCGTGCTCTCCAAAAGTGTCGTCACAATGGTAGTATAATCTGACGATTCAGATATATGAAGACAAGTTTTGACTGCCCTGTTCAACGCTTCAAGGTCCAGTCTAACCATTAATATATTTTCTTCAATATCGTTTGACATGTTGAATCCCAGAAAACTCCGTCTACCCTTCAACTGACTCTTGGAGGAAGTTTGGGTGATTTTTTTCATATTGAGGAAGGTACCTAATGAATCAGATGGTTTCATTTCAGTGTCCTTCACATTTCCCCTACTTGGACGGTTCACAAGACGTTCTCTACTCACAAACCCTTCCCAAGAGTATCCGTCACCCAAATATTTACTGTACTTACTCTTAACCACTGTGAAAAAGAGTTTACCTTCAGCACGGTGTCCGATTTCAATGGCAGTTTCCACAAAATGCGCAACTCTTTTAGAGTGGTTCCCTTGTTCAGCGAGCCAGTCCGCACATAGAAGACATCCCCATGCCACCTCGTGCCAGTTATTCACTTCGCGAGCATGCAGAACCGATTCTTCAAACATATCTAAAATCTGCAATTGTGACTGCGGGTTGTCGTCGAGCCCACTGCTGCAATAAAGCGACCTCATTATCAAATATTTCGATTTGAAAGTGGTTGGAATACTTTCTGCCCATGTTGAAAAGTAACCAAGAATCCTCTTTAAAATCTGTTTACCCTTAACACGGTCAGCTTCATTACGATATCTGTACTTGGTCAAGGCAATGAACGCACCAAAGTAGTATACCAAATGCACCATTATGTTTGAGCAAGCTTCCAGAATTGCGTCAATCTTATCCAACACAAGACGAGCAGCTTCATGGTACTTCCCAATACAAGTATAATACCGGATAACGAACCCATAATAGCACAAAACATGGCCCCTAGAAATGGTAGACAACACCAGGTCATCCAAAGTGTAGTCTCCAAGTCCGATTTCTTCATTCATTAATCTAAGAAAGTTAATCACGCTTCTGTGTTCTCTCCGTACCTCAAAAGAAGGACCCCAGACATCGGTTTTAGCGTGGATTATACCTTCTGGGGGAACTCCGGAAATGTACTGCAAAAATATCCCCGAAGAATCAGTGACAAAACTGTACTTTTGATTTGAATAACTAACAAACGGCCTAATCGGTTCAATGTACATTTCACGGTACTTTGTAACCTCACCCAATGGTTCAATGTAAATTGCAACCGATGCAACGTAAAACTCATAAATCCTCGACTTTGTAGTTGTAGAGATATCATTGGCAGTTGATAATAAGTAAGCTGCCAAATTGGTATACTCAACTGCTTGCATATACTTTCCGCTATCATTTGTTCTTGCTAGTTCCATTGCAAAGTCTATGATCGCCATAGCACATAAACTCAGCGCACCGTACGTTTGCGCCATTACAAGAACCTTTGCAACCAAGTATCTCCGAAGGTCGTCTAACTCTAACATAAAACAAGGTACAATCACAAGGGAGACCAACTCGAAAACAAGATCAACTATCGGGTTGTCAGTTCTTGGGATCTTGCGCAACTTGCGTATTTCAAGCGTAGATAAAACAACCTTGTCGATGATTTTGTCGTACATGCGGCGGGACTTGGATTTGCTCAAAGATGCGTCAATACCAATACGACGCAACCCGTCAATGGCGACGGAAACACCTTCCTGGAGTTTCCCTGCCAGTACCAAGCATTTCACGCGTGGTAACAAAAAGGCTGTTTCGTCAAATTGAAACTTCTCTTGGGACTTTTCGATAAACTGCAAGCATTCATCGTATTGTCTCAAGAAGAAGAGAGTTTGACATATGGTCAACACCGATCTCAATTTGGTTTCCATGTCGTCAACAAACGAATCAGCAGCTGTAAAGAACTCGAGAGCTGCCTTGAAGTTACCTGCACTCAGAGCATATCTCCCAGCCTGAACCAACGCTCTACGATATATATCAAAGTCTTTGGGTTCAGCAACATCCACTGAGTTACTCAAATGGTGAGCCATCAGCAAGTACTTGGAAACGCTAAAGTTATCCAACTTGGAAAAGTGCTTGTAGAAACGCAAACCACAAATCCTATGGAAAGCACTAAGCTCTTTCAGTGTTTCAAGCAGCTGAAGAAGTTCAACTTGGATTTGATCGTGGATAAACTTGTATCTTGTTTGAAGAGCCAATCTCCAAATATTACTATCACTAAGCTCAAACGGGAAACGATCTGAGGTGATTAAATGAAATGGGATTTTACAGTATGCACTGCCAAATATAAGAACCCCTGCGCTGTTGGCTTCGTGCAATACTTCGTACAATTTCTTTATGGGCCAACCAGTAACTACCATCAAGTCTGACAAGTAAAAGTAAGGACCGCTCGTGATGAGCGAGGCAAACTTGAGAAGTTTCTTTGCATCTTCACTCAACATTCCATCCATAAAACTTATTAATGATTTGGATGCACTCAAGTCAAACATACCATCGTTTTCTAAAACCCATAAACCACCTCTCACTGCTGAGAATTCCAACTTTCCATGAATACCCATAACTTGACAGTACAAACTTAAACCCAAGAGGGAGCCACCTGTTATACGGTGAACAGCCAAAATATCTTCTTGAGTTTTTGCACTGACTTCTTCCCATACATTATTATCTTCTTCTTTTATGTTTTCCACCAAGTTCACCACTCCGCGCTCGTCCTTTTTATAGGGCAAGCCTGATCTTGCCAGGAGTTGCAAGACTCTAGCAAACTTGTCCACAGGTAAGTCATTCATAGGGATTTCGACAAAGTTGACATTAAGAGTGCGGTAAAAGTCAATAACAGCATCGCGAGATACAATATGAGTGTCTTCATGATTACTGTTGGTGGTATAAGTTGCAACTATCCGGATACACGATTTCTTTTCCTGACTATTCTTTTGGTAGTTTTCAAGCATTTCCGAGAGCATTGCCCATTCTTCAATCGAACACCATTGGAGGTCGTCATAGAATAAGGTCAACCCATGCATTCCAACCAATGCAAAAAACGACTTTATAATGTATCTGAATCTGATTTCCATGTTGATGTCATCTTTGTTGACAGGTGAGGGTTGGGTTTGACTTCTTAAAAGGCTTGAGTACGCAGGACCCAACAAAGTCTTTAACTCTGGAATCATTACAAAAAGCGGAGTCAAGTCCATTGCTATGTTGGAGATTATAGAATTTCTCCATTCATTGATAACCTCAGTAGAAGAAGTTAAGATCTGATCAACAATAACTTTGATACCTTGTAAAAAGCTTGCATAAAGCGATAAACTCTGCTTGTTGATGCTGAATTTCCAGGTAAAGTGGAATCCTCCTTTGGATATAACGTTTGATCTCAAATCATTGAATAAAGTTGTTTTACCTGAACCTGGTTTACCAGTAATCAAGATGGTGTTTGTTCCACTGCGGAACTTTTCAAACTCGTCAAACGCCCGCCTGTACTCTTCTTTTCTTCCCACTACAGCAGACAATTGCATGTAGAATGGCGGCATCAAGCACTTTTCTGGGTCCCTCGCGGGTTCACGAACAAGGTATCTTCCATACTTTTCATCATTCAGCCAGTACTTGACAACTTCTTTTCCACATGCCATTATTTTATCAATGTAGTGGTTTTTGGCAATAATCAAGTCACTGATTATCAGATGACAATTGAGATATCTATCAACTGGATCCTTTTCTAAACATTTCATTATGACTGCGCTCAATTGGTCAGAGACCGCACCTTGCAGGGCCAATTTCGGGGCAATTGGCTTGTTGGTCAAGTGTTGCAGAATCATTCGTGTTGGGTTGGTGGAATAGAAGGGAAGACATCCCACAATCAATTCGTAAAGAACAATACCAATCGAGTAAAAATCCGATTTGTAGCTTACACCATGACTGAACTCTCCACCAACTTCTGGTGATAAATATGGCAAGGATTCTGGGAACTGGGATAAGTTGTTTTTACGGAAATCAAATTTTGAATCTTCAGGCTGTTGCGAGAAACTGAAATCCCACCCACTAAGTTTGACGTCATTATAGTCATCTGTTGATTTTATAATGTTGTAGCTTGTAATTCCATTGTGAACCACTCCAAATTCGTGAACTACAGATAACGTTTCCAATACACGGATGATATCCAGGATGATCTCGACAATTTTGAGTGGAGATTTGGGGGGTTGTTTAAGTTCGATTTCATCGACGGTGGATGAAAATCCAGACGTTTTAGATCTACCCCCTAATGAATCCTGATTATCTGGTTTCTCAACACCAGACTCACCAGTAATATCTTCTTGGCATATTTCCTTGAGTGTCACATAGTTTTTGTCAATGTAGACGAGGGCAAAACGGCGTCTTGTTGATCTCAATTCTGAAGGTTGCGAGTTTGCAGATTCAAGGGTGGAAGTGCTACTATGTCTACGTTTCTGGGCTTGCAACTTACTCATTATGTTCAAGTTCACATCATCGTCTGCCATCCCGGCTAACTCTGTTTCTCCCAAATCATTCCCCTCAAACAGCTCTACACTGGTCTTGATAGTCACAACTTTTGCAGGGTAGAAGATACCAGGAACATCATTAGGTAAGGTAACAGGAGTAGACACAAATCTCCCATTTGGCTTTAGTCTTTTTGTTTTCTCAGGATTCAAGTATTGGTTGGAAGTTGAAGGATTACATCCATGTCTGTGGAATTCTGGTACGTTTAATCCCGAGAGTAAGTGCCATTCGTTCAAGAATCTTGAAAAGGGCAGGTTTCGCACGTAATCTGACGAGATTCTGATAACGACTCGAGTTCCCGGGGCCAATCGCACGGCGTCCGGGTGAACTACACTTGTGGTTGTTGTTGTTGCCGTACCTGATGCGACGGTCTTGACCATCGGCGAATCGGTTCGCACTGCATGGTAAAACACATCAGACAGTTCGAAAGTTGAGGAAAATTGCTTAAGTAAAGTATACCCAGGAATCAGCTCTGGACTAATACTCAAGTAGTCATCCGAAGGCTCAACTGCCTTTGGTGAATGAGAATGATTAAGTTTCTCTTTTAAGAATTCATTTCCATCGGTGACGTAGTCGATATTGTTGAGGAATGTTCGCTGGGCCACCACTGCGTTAGCTCTAAATTTACGTCTAGTTTGCGAGTTTGTCTCGTTAATCTCTTCACCATCCTCATCGTCGATCCCGATGGTACTGGTGCTAGGTCCGTTACTACTTCCACTACTAAAACTGTAGGCTGAACTGAAGGTAGAAGCTCCGATAGTGACATCTGACGAAGCTGATGCCAAACGCTCTGGTTTCGGTCTTTCATGAGTCGCCTGGGGCGAAAGAATCGGAGTGAATGGCGGAGTCAGAGTGGGCAGAATTGCGTCTCGATCAAACAACGTTCGTGAAAAGGTCTCTTCCTCGAGAAGACGTTTGGGATCATCGTTTCCATACATGATTAAATGAGCGAGAAGGAAGGATGGTTGCTAATTTTTGGCACAAACTTTAGGATTTATGAAATGTTCTAGAATGCGGAAGTGTAATTAGGCGGATTTGACGAATGTCACAAGGGTTCCAAAACAATCTATTGACACCCACAATAGATTGAGGGTATTGAGAGCAAGGGGTTGGATGCACTATATACATATAATGTTGAGATAAAGCTTATGAATATAGAAGATGACGAAAAAATCAGATTACCAGAATGACTATTTAAGCCCGGACTTGACGGGTTATGACGTGGCTGACGAAGGTATTGTGTAGTAGAGTAGCGGATTCGTGGATGGTTCCTTAAGGGCACTCAACCGGGTGAATTGTTTTGAATCGGTGGCTGCGAATTACTAAAGCCGGTTTGAGGGTGTGGATTGCAGATACTAAGTATTGAGGGGAGTTGTTGTGTAGAGTTTAGGGAGGGAGAGTGTAGCGTTGATTCGGCAGACTGGGTTGCGTAAATGAGTAAGAAGGGTGACGGTGGCTGTGATGTGCGTTGTGGGGTGTGAAGGTGATGGAGCATCTGATTTGCAGTTAATATGATGATTGAAGGTTCGTGAAGATTGAAGATTGGAGAGATTGGTGAAGATTGGAGAGATTGGTGAAGATTGGAGAGATTGGTGAAGATTGGTTAAGATTTGTGAAGATATGTGAAGATATGTGAAGATTTGAGTGAAGATTTGAGTGAGGTTTGTATTGCATTGAGGTATGGGTTTCAGTGAGCAACAGTTTGCAGTGACATACAAACAACAGTGAGCTCAGAATTGCAATACAGAATTGCAGTCAAGCCACAGAATTGAATATTTGAGTTGATGTTAGGTTCAACTATTTTAATCTCCTCCTAATGATAATGTTGTGATAGTTGTGGATGTTATGTTGGGGTTTGCTATTTTTTATGGGAAGTATAATGTTATGTTGGTTTAATGTAGCGAAAACTTATACCTGAGATTGTTAATGGGAGACTTGTAAATAAAACTTAGCAATACCTGTTGTGAATATGCTTGAACTCTTGTACTTGAATCTCGTATTGTGATAATACTAGAAATCTTATTGTGATAATACTAGAACTCATATAATACTTGAACTCTTTATTAATAATTACGAAAATACTTTAGCCGTATAAACGTCAAAACTCCCAACCTCCAGGTCGCACTCTCTAGGCAGATCATTGACGTGTTTGTGAAATCCGTATATCTCTCATACATTCCATATTGTGTATGTTTGAAACCTGAAATTTGACAACTTTGGACTGAAATTTGCAGCAATTGATAATTCGTATACCTAATTTTTGCAGCCAACATAGAATGTCCTTTTGTTCAATTAACTTTTCAAGAATAAGAAGCCTAATATTAGTAACTAATATCTAAGCCATGATAAGCATCGCTGAAGCGGTAAAAATGGTTCGAGATTTATCTCTAATCTCACAAAATCAACACTAATGAGAGAGCTGAGGGTGATAAGAGTAGATAGTGACTTCCGTTGACTAATGTATAATCAGCATAAACTTTAGAGAAACAAACACTATTGTAATTCATTTTCTTGGGAGGTTTAATGAAGAGAATGCCATATGGTTCAAATATTTTAATTGAAGTTCTGGTGGTACTGAATTCTCATAAGTTTAAGATCAGAAGCATAAACAATTTCAATTGTCATATCAACTCAGACTGATCAATTTCAGTTGTCAAGACTGAGGGTGTCACTAACTCTTTAGCAGGTATATCCTGAGATACATCAATTTCAAAACTTATGGCTCTACCTAAGCTTTCTCAATCTTACGGGATTCGACTAAGATTTCCTCAACTCTTATACCGGCTTCGCCTAATATCTCCTCAATTCTTATACCAGGCATCGCCGTTCCCTTAATTCTTACACTGATATCAGGCTTCGCCGTTCCCTTAATTCTTACACTGATAGCAGGCTTCGCCTGAGATTCTACTACCTTAATCTTAGGCCTCGCCAACTGTTATCAGGCTACGCCTGGGCTACGCCTGGCTACCTGGCTACGCCAGTCAGGCTTCGCCTGCTCTACACTCACTCATTTCAAATGTATTACATACAAACAGCACTCCAACGTAAAAAAAACCAGACAACAGCCAGACACGCCCGCTCAGTTCATAATTACTGCCGTCTTGTATGTGTGTATAAATTAACAGTCCCGATGTAGTGTCTTAGTACAATGACGGGCAGGGCAGCAAGGCAGGTATCACAATCAACCCAGCCTAGTCGCAGCCGGCCAAAGCCAGCCCAGTGCAACGCTCGCCAACCCCCAGGCCTCAGTCTGTTCTCTCCCCCCACCAATTACAAAATAGTACATCTTTTACGCTTTCTCACGACGGGTGGCTCCAAAGCAGCCACGATGGCCTCGTCAAACACCGTCTTCAATCCTCTTTGCGTCAACGCAGAGCACTCAACGTACGTCACGGCCCGCAACTCCTTTGCCAACTTCTCACCCAGTTCGTACAGGATAGGCAGCAACTTCTGTCTCTGCAACCTCTGCAAGATGACCTCGTCGTTACGCAAATCGGTCTGGGTGCCGACAATGAGGCATGGCACACCGGGGCAGTGGTGGTGCACCTCGGGGAACCACTTTTCCTTGACGTTCTCGAACGACGCTGGCGCAATGACCGAGAAACATACCAAAAACACATCCGTCGACGGGTACGACAACGGACGCAATCTATCATAATCTTCCTGTCCCGCAGTGTCAAACAACCCGAGCGTGAACGGCTCGTCGCCAATCATCACCGTCACCGCGTAGTTGTCGAAAACAGTGGGAACGTAGTCCGCTGGGAACTTCGACGTGGTGTACGAAATCAAAAGACACGTTTTCCCGACGGCACCATCGCCGACGACAACACACTTTATGGTCTGCATCTTGCTGTTCTTGAGGCGGCTACTATATCTCGCGGCTCGTCCTCGTCTACTTTTGAATATCCGCTCTGGGGCTTCAGGCGTACTCTGTAATCTGGTATACGGCCGCTCCTGGGGTCGTAATGCTCAATCTTTCTATACCTAGACTGTTCAGACTCAGGTATGTGTGTTTTTTTTTGACTTGATTCTGATTTTTTCCCTCTTTGAGTTTTCATTTTTTGAGAATTTGAGAATTTTTGTTTGGCTTTTTTTTGTGTGTGGCTGAAGTAAGAAATTAGGTAAGCAGTGATAGGAGGTGCCCTCTGGTGAATAGGAGAGTCTACCAGAGCTGAGAGCAGGGTCAGTGTAGGCTAGGTCCAACACTCACACGGGGAGAGCCTAGTCGGTGCCAACCCCACCTTCACATGCTACGTGAAGGTAAAACGCAACCCGTTAATTTTTAGTGTTAAGCGAGTCTATTGTTGTATTTTTGTATTGTATTGGCGAGTCGTGTGATGGGAGGTGAAAAATGTTTGGAATAGCAGTTTGAGTGTGATAAAGCGTGATTTGGGTGATAAAGCGTTTACGCGTGAGTCATTAAGGGATCATGGTTTTAGAATTGATATCGATTCTTTGATTCTTTTACTAGAGATGAAGGATATTTGGTGACTGTTATTATGAGAATGTGAAGAGCAATTGCGTATTGAATGTGATTTGTGCGTGGGAGTGAAGAGAATTGTAGATAAAAAACGTACAGTGTAGAGATTTGTAGATAAAAAACGTACTAGTGTAGAGAATTGTAGATACAATAATTATGAGTGTAGAGATCAGTTAGAGTCAACATGATGAAGAGCTTCAAGTTGGAATGTATGAATATGAAGTCTGGAATGGAAGGATGTAATGGATGGTATTTTGATAAGCGGAAGAAAGCCTCGGTGTTATGAAGTGGAAGAATGAGACGGGATTATGAAGGAAGGGCATAGAATTAAAGAGTATGGGGTTGTAAAGGAAGTGCATAAAATTATAGAGCAAGGAACATGAGGGTTGTTCTGTTATGATGAGAATGAAGTGGATTAGGAAGCTAGGAGAGTACTTTAAGTCGTTTATGAACTTACTAGACTGAAATATGTGTCAAATATCTAATTACATCTACTTGTAGATAATCCAATCATCGTCTAAAAGGGTTTATAAAGATAAAAATAAATACGGTAGGCTGCAAAATGAAGCCATTTTAACTGATACCTTTTGAGTGATTACTTCGCTTTCAGAGACGAATAGTCTATGGAGTAGTTTTGGGTTTTTGACGATTTGAAACATTATGATATGGCTTTGGATAACCAGGATGTAACAAAAGTAGTAACATATGATTCAATGTAGAATTGAAGTTGAATTTATGTACACGCAAGTTTGAAACATTAGTTGATCAGTATTTAGGGTTTCATTCTGCAGTTGGATATATTTGTCAATTGTAATTATACATTTGAGTGAATAGTATCCAAAGTACATTTTGCCGTCAATTGATTATACAGTCAATTGTGGTTAACATTTGCGGTTAACTATTATACATTTAAAGCTCTGTGGTTATTCATTTGCAGCCAGTTAAATGTATGTTCTTGCAGTCAGTTGTGTTTAAATTTGCAGCCAGTCATTATTGTGCTCATACATTTTTATTACATACAGTAATTGTATATCCATTATCTACACTCTCCATTACCTATTATCCCATTATCATGTACATATTACCTATCACTTCATATCAAAAACCAGCTCACCCTGCATCACATCCAAATTACTAGTGATATCACTGGGCAAATTATCCGTGTCAATAAGCTTGTTAGCCAATAACCCCGATGGATCAAACTTGGTGATTTCCTCGTCAATCTCATTATCCACTATCAGTGGCCCACCACCAAGAAAGTCCAACATCATCGTCATACCTCCAGCTCCTCCCGCATACTCTTCAACATCCACAGGCAACACCTGCGAAACACCCTCCAAAAACCAAACCTTGTCCTTGAGCTCCGTTGTAAAGGAACGCAATAACTTGTAGTACGAGCGCATAATTCTCATAGCCTTGATGTCGCCAGTCATCAAAAGTGATAAGAACGACTTGTCCAACAAGGCTGGAAACGCAAAGATTCTTAATATAAAGTCGGACTTGTATCTTTCCTTGTGCAATTTGTTTAAGTACGCCAAGGTGATCAAATATGGACTGTCGATTTCCACAGGGAACAAGTCTGCAATGTCCAGGTCGTGACATTCCAAGTCTGTAAAGTACCTGTTATTACCGGTTCCGTCTTTAGTGATGTGGACTCTTTGACTGATCAACTCTCCAATGTCGCCCAAATCCACAGAAATAAACTTGTAGAAACGCAGCTTTTCTGTCAAGGGCCACACTGCTGTGAGAATTGTAGCGGCACCCTTCACATGGAAGATCCACGCCAGGGCAGGTAACAGTTTGGGCGATGTAGATGACGGGAAACTGGCATTGGCCAACGAATCCATAATCAAAATGAGCGCACTGGCTACAAGTGCATCTGTATTATCCGCATTAATATTAAGCACGGCTTCTCTGAGCAAACGAAGAGCGTCTCCCCTATGGCTCGTCACACACTGGTCCAAACCCTTTTCAGTACGCGACAAGTGAGTTGCGCTGAATGCCAATATCAGATGCATGAGGAACGGATGTTCAAACGCAAGCATTGGAATATCGTAATTCCAAATGTTGGTGTCGGAAATACCAGCACCTGTAATAGTATTAGAAACTTGCGAAGTATAATGGAACATCAAACGAAGGTCAAGCAAATTGAGGTTGGAAGTGCCCATATTAGGCATATTAGGTGGAATGGTTTCGTTTGTGTTGAGATTTGGGTTGGTATTTTCATTATTCATGTTAATATTGGAGTCCATATTATCATTAATATTGGAATTCAAATTATCATTAATGTTGGAATCGGTTGAACCGTTGATATTCGAACTAGCTCCGTCATTTTTGGGCTTTAAATGACTCGCTAGCAGGGCAATATTAGGCATGTTGGGCTGTTCAAGCAAGGAACTCAAATTACTCAAGTCAATTGGTAAATTTGCCAAAGTTGCTAAATTCGAAAGCGACGCAAAGTTACCCAACAGACTGAGATCTGTTCCTAGTCCACTCAAATTATTCACCAAATGACTGAGATTTATGTTATTGAGGTTTCCAGCATTGAGAAGATTGGCAACACCCTCGCCAGATGCACCAGCCGCGTTTGAAGCAGCCGCAGCATCGTTGGACCCTGCCATCGCAGTCGCCGCGGCAGCAGCAGCAAGCTGTGCTGCACTCGGTGCGGTCTTCTGCTTTGGTGGCGTAGGACGTTGTGGTTGTGTTGGAACACTCGGTTGTTGTTGACTCATATTAGCAGCAGCAGCCAATTCTGAAAACTGGTGCGCGTATTGTTGAAGTCCATTGGGGAGTCCATTAGATATAGCATTAGACATCTCCTGTTGGATCTGATTCGACATTGACATCCCATTGGCCATACCTGTAATATTTGCAAGACCGGCCATTCCAGCCATGTTGGCCATTCCAGCCAAGTTCAGCAAGTTGGGCGGTACTCCAATCTCGCCTTTTATAGTGGGACTTGGTGTGAGTGCAGGAGTCACCTGTTGAGTATCGGGACTGTGACTATCCAGTATCGACTCGGAAACCAAGGTTGGCGATCTCAAGTTCACACTCAGTGTTTTCCGCACCTTCTTCGCGGGTTCTTCTTCGGGCTCACCCTCAGATTTGGCGGGTCCATCAACATTATCTGTGATATAACCACATACCAATTTCATATGTGTACATTTGTTACAGCTTGGTCTTGTTTCATCACACTTGACTCTGCGCTTCTTACACGTAGAACAGCCATTTCTCGACTTTTGATGGAACTTGCGCTTGCCTGTAGATGACTTGGACTTCTTTTCCTCCTTGTGATTCAGGTGGTCTGACTTCTCATCCTCCGACATGATGTGCTATTATTGTTGAAAAATGGCAATTGTATGTTTTTGGTAGGAATAAGTTGAATTATGCAAATGAAGTAACGACTATTCAACTGTTTGCTATTGGATCAACATGGAGGGGCAGTGCTCGATCTAATGGTTTCGTCGTATAAAAAGTTTCCTCGTTTAGCTTGCTAAAATTTGCGCGTCGGTCATGTGATTACTATAAAGTGGTGATCTATTAGAAGGTTATTGATTTGCTTTGCCTTTTAATTTGCCTTTCAATTTGCCTTTGGATTTGGCTTTGCTTTGACGGCTTAGAGGTTTGGAGTTTTGTTGACCTTTATACTCAGCCTTGGATTTGGCCATTTGATTTTAGTTAAGCTGTAATGATTAAACCTGTATGACCTTGATTTAAGTTTGATCTATTTTTATTTGAGGCATGAGAGGTGTGACGTAGTGCGAGTATATACTGGTGCTTGGCATGTAAAGAAAACGGGACAATGGAAGTAATAATTAAGGTGTTTTTTTTATACAAATTTGCAGCCAATAATGATTTTGATATTCATATTTGGAGGTTGATTTGTTTTAATAGGTTGATATTCTCGTAAATTCTATATAATAGATGTATTCTATTAAATCGATATATTCCATAAAAAGACTACAGTTGATGGAACTACATGATACAATAGATCTACATATAATTGATCTACTGTAAATAGATCTACAGTAAATAGATCTACAGTGAAAATAAAAGATCGTGAATACACTACTTGATAGTCTCATTATAGATGATTCAGTTTCAGCTTAATCTCAACTCTAAGTAAACTCTACACTCAACCATACACTTCCCTCATACTCTAATCTCATACTCTAATAACTCATACTCTAATCTCAACCCTCTTTAACTAAGAATATGAAAACGCTACCATATCATCACACGTGACTGAACCAATAACTTTTAAGCAATTACTCCATCATGTCCAAACCCTTATGGTACCGTTGGGCCAGAGTCTATTTCACCGGTTCGTGTATCGTTGGTGTTGGTGCTGTCCTCTACAAGTACACTACTCCCTCAGATGAGCAGCTCATTGCTGCTTTCTCGCCCGAAGTCAGAGCTGAGTACGAGGCAACCAGAGAGTTGAGAAGATTGGAACAGGCGGAAGTGATGCGTATTGCTCAGGAAACCTCCAAATCCAACGATCCAATTTGGAAAACCGGTCCTATTGGTTCTCCTTTTGATAAAGAACAACGTAATTACAATCAGCAGATTGTCGATTACAAGGCTGTTCAAAAGAAGAAAGCTGACGATGAGTTACAGAGAAACTTGGATGCTGCTCTGAAAGAGTTACTGGAGGTTGAGGCTTTGAAGAAGAAGAGTGGATGGGGGAGTTATTTTTCATGGAGATGACTTGTATATATGAATAAAATTGATTACTATGATTATTGATGAGATTAATTTGACTTATATCACTTTTAAAATAACTTTTAAGGGATTATAAGGGATTATCAATTGTAAGGGAATCTATAAGGGAATCTCAATTGTAAGGGAATACTTGTTGTACTCTCATCTTTAGTCTCAACTGATGTTAAGTATTCAAATTCGTAAATTTCACCTATTCCAAATGTATAAATGTGATCATATTGAATCACCAAATTGAGAAATTGCATCTTATTACTGAAATCACCAAATTGATTAAATCTCATCATATTTCTATTTCCAAATTGTAGAAGTTACATCTTATTATTGTTTAACTTCACATGAAATCACCATTTAAACCTCATTATCGAGAAATCATATCTTAACCATCTTTTCACTCAATCCTTACTAACTCTATTCTTTTATTAGATCAAAAATCCTATGTACCCCAAAACTTCTTATCCCCTATAGCTGAAAATATAGACCCCAACGAATTGTTCGCAGTAGGTACACTGTTGGTCCCCTTATTCGCATCATCCACAGCAGCAACAATCTTCTTGATGTTCGTCTCTATCACCATCCCACCCTGAACAATCTCCTCCAAAACAGTCTCCAACACCTGCCACCCGAAGATCAAATGCACCTCGGTGACTCCATTGAAACATCTGTCCAAACACTCAACAAACACTTGGATTAAGTCTATTATGCCCAACTCCGACTCCTGTTCGTCCACTACAAACACGAAATACAAACGTGCGTAGTGCCTGTATATCACCTTGAGATCGTCCACGTCCTCCAAGAGCAGCGGCGCGTTTATGAACGAGCACTGCGAGTCCTCTCTGACCAGTACCAACTGGTACACCTGTTGTAAGAGCAACCTTTGCGTGGCTAGGTCGACGGGAGTGTAGAATTTCATCAAGCGCGGTAATCCATCCTGATTGACTGTGGGGTTAGTATTGGTTTAGGTGTGTTTTGGGTTTACTTACATATCAATATCGAATGAATCATGGTGAGCGTTTTGGTTTGAGGGTTTTGTTCGACTTCTTTTTGATATTGTGTGGTTTTTAATCTGTAGATTTTTATTGGATTAGGGTGGAGGTGTTAGGAGGGTTATGAAGATGATATGTGAGTTTAAGGGTTAGGTTGATATGGATAATATCTTCAAAGTAGCAAGAGAAAATTAGAATCAAGTATGGGTTAGTTGAACTTAGTCTGAGTTGTAAACCAAAAATGATTCATTTAAGGTGGTGAATGAGATCCCAGGATTAGTTGAAATCTGGTGAAAGTGAATATAGCCAGTGTATACTTACATTAGTAAAAAGGTCACTGTCAAGGTCAATTAGCGAATACAGCAGTAAGGATAAATGAGTAAACTAAACTATAATTCGGAAAAATCGTTGATTTTTCCTTCTTAGTTCACGTTCACTTCACAAGAGTCCCTTTACAATTCCTTCACAAGTATTCCTTCACAAGTATCCTTTCAAAAGTATCCTTTCACAAGTATTCATCACAAGAATTCCTTCACAATTACCCAAATCTTTCCATATACGATCAGAAGTACGTTTATAATTGTTCCTGAGTTGAAGTTAAAGCCAGTAAATTAGCTAAAGCCAGTAAATTGAAAAGACTGTGTGGGAAATCTAACGAAAGTCCAACTTGAGACTTAATGTTCACTATCACCATCAATCTATTACTGTGATAACTGGATTTGTTTGATTATGAATGGGAAATTGAAGTACAAAGGACATTTCCGTTAAGACCTTACCTCTAAAACTGAACACTTTACCATTCATTTCCCCAGCCTTTTAAAACCAAAAACAAATGTTATCAACTATTCCCAAAATCACTCCATCTTCCTGAATCCAATCAACATTGAATCCTCAATCTACCAATCCAAAACTCAAATTCCTTCTTATGCTTCCAGAAACTTCGTCATATCCGTAAAAATCCATCAAATTCATTTTTCTCTACACAGCCTCAAGATTCGTTTATGCACAAGAACTGTCAAGAGCCCTTCCACTTTTTGCAGCCATCATCTTGACAGAACCAAGCCTGAGGCTTGACACTTTACCAGACAAGCTCACAACAAGGAACATTAACTAACTCTTCATTAGTGTGGCTTAACATTCTTTTCTACTGTAAATGCAGCTTTTGTACCTAAAACTTGCACGGTCTTTATCTGAAATCTCCGTTGACGGGCCTATCACAGTCCTCAGCAACGGTTTCTCCGATTTCGGAATACAAGGAGACCGTTATCATTTGTCATCCAGCCATCTCCTCACTCTAAAGGCCGAGAATTAACTGATGGGCCAATATCTTTGCGTGCATCGTGCAGATAAATTTCACATAACTCGATTTACGAACTGGGTACTTTGTTCCTTCTGTTCCTGATCAACACAAGACAAGCCTTGACCATTGTGAGTAGACTACAACCTTTTGCCAACAGAGTTACACTTAGGAAACAGAGCAAACAGAAGCAGAGATAACCTCTGTGTAGAACAATCTAGACCGCATCTACGGCACGGTCAGTCTCTCATTGTGTAAAGTATCCGCCTTTCCATATGGCACGGCAAAATACTTGTTTCTCTTGCATGTCGCACCACGCAACTTTCAATTTGAAGTAAAGATACGAAGTGTTACCTAATATTTCCCGTTCATTTCCATTGTTCGTTGCACCTAGACCATGATAGTGTGGAGATAATATTCCGTGCTTGCTCACCATTTTGGGAATCGTGCAGGAAAAGGACTTTATCGAAGAGGCTTACTTTAACATGGTGATTGCAAAAGAAACAGACATCGAAGATCTTCAACACGGCGGGACTTGTTGTGTATTCGGAGCATCAAGAAGGAACATCAAGAGATTGTTGTTCAGTGTCAACTTGAACAAAACTCGCAAATACGAAAATGAACGCAACATTTGTGACACCATTTAAATTTTTGCACCCAAAAATCGTAATAATATCTCGCTATTGTAGCGACAAACTATGGAATTAACTTACTCAAAGCCATGTCTTGCAGCCTAATAAACCAGTCTTTTCACAATCGGAAACCGGATCGTGCGACCATAACGCGGAATGCTATAAACCCAATAATTCTCAAATAACTAGTGCTCTAATGAGGTTTAGCTTTCTTACATTTGCAGTAGCAGTACTGGCTTTTCCAACAGCCAAAGTCTTTAGCAATACAATAGAAGATCCAATAGAGTATGTTGATGTTTTTTATGGCACTCTCAAGGGAGGACATATGTTCCCGGGAGCATCTGTTCCCTTTGGAATGGCAAAACTAGGAATAGACGCCACGCCTGGATCGGCTGGAGGTGATGTATATTGTGGGTACTCGAAAGACGGTGATGTGAGAGGAGTCTCGATGATGCACGAGTCTGGTATTGGTGGTTCTCCCCAGTACGGCGTAGTTTCTCAGCTTCCTTATATTGATGTTTTCGATCCGGCCGTTGAGCCTACTCTCAAAAGAGTTGGGGCTGATTTTGGTTCTCCAGGATACTACTCTTTTAACACTACCCAGGGCATTTTCGTTGAATTTGCTGCTCTGAACAGGTCTGGTTTGATAAAGTATACTTTTCCAGCAGGTTCGGAGCCTCAAGTTATTGTAGACATTTCGCATCGTTTGATATCTACCAATAGAGGTGATATCACTCAGCATTTTGTCAACGGGTCGATAAAAGCACACAAGGACCAGTCAGGGTACACTGGTTCGAGTATCTTTAATGGTGGTTGGGCAGAGCACACTGACTGGCCTATTCATTACTGTGCTAAGTTTAGTGAAAATGCAAAGAGAGTTTATCAATTTTATAATGAAACCACCCTGCCTAGTCAAACGATTAGTGGACTGGGGGATCGGTTGGGACTTTTATTCCAGTGGGATTCTCCAACTACTGAGGTGACGACAATTATTGGTATTTCCCATGTATCAGTGGAGCAAGCATGTTTCAACCTTGACAACGAAATAAAAACGTTCAGCATTGACAAGGTTAAAGCGGACGCTGAGAAGTTGTGGAAAGAGGAAGCTTTCAGTAAGATAACAATCACTGATTATAACGAAACATTGTCCAATTTGATTTATACTTCTTTGTACGGCTGTCATTTGATGCCTACCAACAAGACAAATGAGAATAATAATTGGGAGCCCACAGATGTTGCATATTATGACGACTGGTATACACTTTGGGATACTTTCCGCTCACTCAACCCGTTATTTCACATTATCAACCCTCAAAGAAGTACTGAGATTGTCCAGTCGATGATTGAGATTTACAAGAGAGATGGGTTTACACCTGATGGTAGAAGTGCCAACCAAAATGGAAGAACTCAGGGTGGTTCCAACTCGGATATTGTTATGGCTGACGCATATGTTAAAGGAGTAAAAGGTATTAATTGGCACGATGCATTTGATGCAATGGTTAAAAATGCAGAGGTTACACCTCAATTGAATGGTAGAAAACCCGACCATTATGCTAGTGATTCTGTCAACTTTGAAGGTCGTGGTGCCTTACCAGACTGGCTCAAGTATGGCTATATTACGCGCCACTTTTCAAGATCTGTGAGTAGAACGGTGGATTATTCATACAACGACTTTGCATTAGCAGTGGTAGCAGAAGGATTGGGAAACCACACTGCCCAACAAAAGTACTTGAAACGGTCAGCTGGATGGCAACATTTGTGGAACTTCAACTACACCCATTCCAAGTATCCCGACTACAAAGGGTATATCCAGCCCAAAAATAAGCATGGGGAGTTTGAAACCGATAATTTCGACCCTCTTTCGTGTAGGGCATGCTACTGGGGAGACGACGAATACGAGGGAAGACCAGTGGAGTATATGTTCTCAGTACCTTTTGACATTGAAACCTTGATTCAGTTTATGGGTGGAGCCGATACTTTTATCCAAAGATTGGACGATATGTACCATTTACACGGAAAAGAACAGATTGTTGATGTTGGTAACGAACCCTCATTTATGACTCCTTTCTTGTACAATTATGTCAACCAACTGTACAGGAGTGTTGAGTTGGTGCGGTGGATAGTCGACGAGTACTTCCACACTGGGCCTGAAGGCTTACCTGGTAATTCCGATGCCGGTGCAATGCAATCCTGGCTTTTGTTTGCACTCATGGGATTCTATCCAGTTACAGGAACAGACATTTATCTCATAACATCACCATTCTTACCTTATATCTCGATAAACTTGGAGAACGGCAAGAAGTTGGAGATTATAGCTGATAAGCTTTCACAAACTAGTTTTTATGTGCAATCATTAATGTGGAATGGATCTCCTTATGAAAAGAATTGGATTGATCATGCGACTCTTTTCACGAATGGCGGGGTATTAGAATTCGAACTAGGGACTGGTCCTATAGTTTGGGAGAATGGTCCTCCACCTCCAAGTCCTGGACACTACAGTTTGATCACTCCACCATTTACCTAAATTCAATGCAAACTTTGAATTTGCAGCCATCCAAATTGGGAAATGGCCTCAGAATTTGTGAAACCACTTCAGTAACGTTTCTCAAAATGATCTCTGTGACATTGACATAGCCTTGTTTTTCATTAATGCCCAATTCAGATATTATCCGTAATATCTGACAAGTGACCTAATATTGAGTCGAATAATTGTGACTTATGAGTTCTGGTAGAGTATGAAATACGGTTATAATGGACTATACGTATACTTACTGCCCTTGAACACCTTCTATGGAAGTTGAAATATTGTTGGTAGAGAAATCAGTAAAGTATATAAAGAATACAGATTATTCTCAGTTAGTAAATGTAATAGTCTACTCTACTACTCTTAAAATACCTTATACCAATGACTAATTCCATAATTGTCGCACTCAAATTAACCCGCTAAAATTGGATCTCAAAAATCAATTTCTCAGAAAAATCAACCAATGTCACTTGAAGAAGCAAAATCACTCGACCAAACATATCCAACCTACAAAGAGGAGTTCACAATTCCAACTTTCAAGTCATTGGGAATCAATTCCGATACCCCCGAGAAAGATTGTATCTACTTATGTGGTAACTCTTTAGGGCTCATGCCCAAGCTGACTAAAGTCGCTATTAATAAAGAATTGGATGCTTGGAGTGAGAGAGGAGTTGAGTCTCATTTCAATCACCCTGGTAAAGATCTGGGATTCACTTCATGGGTTGATATCGATTTGCCTTTATTACCTTTGGTTGCTCCAATAGTTGGTGCCAAAGAGAATGAAGTTGCCGTAATGGGCTCTCTTACCAGTAATTTGAATGCTCTTTTGATTCACTTTTATAAACCAAAAGGTAAAAGAACAAAGATCTTGTTTGAAAAGCAGGCATTTCCATCTGATTATTATGCTTTCCTCAATTTGGTCAAGTTGTTTGGATACAATGAAGAACAGTTGATTCAGTTGACTCCGAAGCTCGGAGAGACATATTTGAAGACAGAAGATATTTTAAGTGCAATTGATGAGCATTCCGAGGAATTGGCATTGGTTTGTTTTCCAGGTATCCAATATTACACTGGACAGTTGTTTAAGATTGAAGAAATTACTCAGTACATTAAGAAGAAGCACCCAGCGGTGGTGGTTGGATGGGACTTGGCCCATGCGGTTGGCAATGTTCCACTCAAGTTGCACGACTGGGGTGTCGATTTCGCTGCGTGGTGCTCGTACAAGTACTTGAACTCGGGTCCTGGTGCAATTGCAGGGATCTACGTCCACGAACAGTACACCAAAAACAACTCTACGGACAAGTTTGAGCCTAGATTGGCTGGCTGGTGGGGTAATAACAGCCAAGAAAGGTTCAAGATGTTGGAAAAGTTTGATCCTTTGCAGTCTGCGTTGTCGTACAGGCAATCGAACCCGTCGGTGATTGACGTTGTTGCTGTGAAGTCGTCTTTAGAAGTATTTGCAAAGCATGGAGGAGTTTCTGAATTGCGCAAGAAGAGTGTTGAATTGACTGGATTTCTTGAGCGTTTGCTTGTCAAATCAAAGTATTACATTAAAGAAAAGGGTGATTATGGGTTTAAGATTTTGACACCTTTGAACAAGGATGAGAGAGGTGCTCAGTTATCGTTATTATTTGTTCATCCTACAAAACTGCAGCAAGTGATGGAGCAAATATTTAAAGATTTGCATGACAAGGGTGTGATATGTGATGAGAGAAGACCAGATGTGATCAGATTGGCTCCGTTACCTTTGTATAACACGTTTGAGGAGACTTATTTTGCGATTGAGATATTAGAGAAGGCATTAGAGAGAGCGTCTACCATATAAAAGAGTATTTTTATTGCTTAGCCCACTACTTAGACAGTTAACATAATTAGCTCCTTACTTAGAAACGTCAACATATTAGAAACAGTTAACATTATTTGAATGAAATAACGAAATTTACGTACAAAAGTAACAAAGTATACATTCCAAAGTTTGTAAAATAGTCAAACATGATAAATCCCTCCTTAAAACTCATATACGTTTAAAAGTGAATAACAGGAGACTAAAGACAATTATTTCCCAATTGGGACGAATTTTGCAACTTGAAGATTCTCTCTCTAATACATTAAATAGGTATTCTACAGGCCTAACATTGCATGAGAAATAAGTGAGCCAATTTCAACTAAACTGGTCATATTCCACCAATGGTACAATGGAAACAAAACTGGAGGATACAGTCAAGTTTGAGAGATTTTTAGTGTCGAACAGTGTTGCATGTTACACTTTGAACCACAGTCCTTCACGTAGAAATGTATCCACACATTCTGTATCCACAATCTAGTTTTCATGATTCACAAACTAGTCCTACAATAATTCAAAACTCACTTGAACGATTCCAGTTCCCTCAATTCACAAGCCCTACAATAATTCAAAACTCACTCACGTGAGAGATAATATACATTATAATCATCATCTATTCAATAGAAATTACTTACAAAGTGCTAGCCTTTTGGAAGTTCTTACCAGCGTAAATAGCCTTGTCACCCAACTCCTCTTCGATTCTCAAGATTTGGTTCAACTTGGCCAATCTCTCGGATCTGGCTGGAGCACCAGTCTTGATTTGACCAGCTCTCAAACCGACAGACAAGTCAGCAATGGTGGTGTCTTCGGTCTCACCAGATCTGTGAGAAACCATGACACCCCAGCCGGCAGCGTAGGAGTCGTTGGCAGCCTTGATGGACTCGGAGAGAGTACCAATCTGGTTAACCTTCAACAACAAAGCGTTGGCAGCCTTCTTCTCAATGGCGGTCTTGATTCTGAGAGGGTTGGTGACAGTCAAGTCATCACCGACAATTTGGATCTTGTCGCCAACCTTGGAGTAGAAGTGCACCCAAGCGTCCCAGTCATCTTCGGCGAATGGGTCCTCAATGGACACAATTGGGTATTCGGCAATCAATTCCTGGTACAAGTCGGACAATTGTTCACCAGTCAACCACTTGGATGGGTCGGACTTAGGGTTCTTGAAGTCCAAGTCGTACTTTTCGTCGTGGTAGAATTCGGAGGAGGCAACGTCCAAAGCGATACCAACCTTACCGGTGTAACCGGCAGCGGCAATGGCCTCGGTGATCAAGTCCAAGGCTTCCTTTGGAGAACCAATGTCTGGGGCAACACCACCCTCGTCACCGACGTTACCGGCGGATTGACCGTACTTTTTCTTGGCCAAGGACTTCAAGTTGTGGTAGACTTCAGAACCAATTCTCAAGGCCTCGGAGAAGGTTGGAGCGTCGGTTGGGACAATCATGAACTCCTGGAAGGCAAGAGCACCACCAGCGTGGGAACCACCGTTCAAGACGTTTTGGAATGGAACTGGCAAGACATAAGTGTCCTTCTTGTGGCCAGAGATATCAGCCAAGTGAACGTACAATGGAACGTTCTTCTCAGCAGCAGCAGCCTTAGCGACAGCAAGGGAGACACCCAAGATGGCGTTGGCACCGAGCTTGGACTTGTTTGGGGTACCGTCCAAGGAGTTCAAGAACTCGTCAACCTTTTCTTGGTTGGTGATGTCGACGTTGGCCTTGATCAAAGCTGGGGCAATGATGTCGTTGACGTTGGCAATGGCCTTGGTAACACCCTTACCCAACCACTTGCTCTTGTCACCGTCTCTCAATTCCAAGGCTTCGTGGATACCGGTGGAGGCACCAGATGGAACAATGGCTCTGAACAATCCCTTTTCAGTGTGGACGTCAACCTCAACGGTTGGGTTACCACGGGAGTCGTAGACAGAACGAGCAAAGACTTTAGAAACGGCCATGTTTATTTGATTTTATAATAATCAATTGATTATGCTTTTTAAAACTTGAAGGGAATTTCAATTGATATTTATATACTTTGGATTGTGAGCTGTGATCTTTTTTTTCGCAACTGAGTGGACGACACTTTCCCGGTTTAAACTTGTCGGAGGCTGCGGCGTGGGGAGGGCAATAGCGTGAGGTAGAGTGCGCGGAAGGTGGCGCTGGCGTGGGTGTCGGCTCGTGGGTGCCTCAATGGCGGCTCCTGATGTCGCGCCAAATGTCAACTGATTATCAGCAAACGTACCACGAGATTCGGGCTCGGACTGGCAGTACTGCATACAGTGGAATGGGTCTAGAAAGTTCCATTTAAGCGCAACAGTAGGACAAGAGTAGCCCGGGATTGAAACGGAGGGATGGAAAGCACGTGAAGATGGTTGCGCAATGGTGTTGCAAAGTTTTGAGCCTCAATTGTATTGATTGATTCGTGGTATGATTATGAATGATTTTGATGGTAGAGTTGGGGAATTGGTTAAGATGATTGGTTAAGATGGATTGGTGAAGAAGAATTGGTTAAGTGAATTGGTTAAGTTGAATTGTTAAGTTGAATTGTAGTTGAATTGTAGTTGAATTGTAGTTGAATTGGTTAAGTTGAATTGATTAAATAAATTGAATTTAACGAATCATGACTGAATAGATTAGATCTAGTCGGATAGAATGATTAAGAATTGATAGTTTAGATAATTCTAAATCGAGGGTAACTCAATCTTACCCATTTTGATTGGTTGCAAATTCAGTATTTAATTTACAACAATAATAACATATAAAGGATTGGATTTTTTATTCCACTGAAAGTTTACATAACCACCTTCTAGATATTAAGTATTTTTATTGGGTATTAAAGCTCTAAGTAAATAACCTATGAGTAGGTTAATTATCTATATCACAAGTTCCATTCTTAGCTATCAATTCACACTACTTACTGTAAAACTATATATTCACAACATAATTTTTCATTGAAAATTACATAATCATCAAATCAAAACAAAACCAACATCAATCATGTCAACCAAAGCTTCATCATCACCCAAGGCCAAACCCAAATCCAAAGAGAAGACTCCAGAAATGCCAACTATAGATCGATACACCGAGATCAAAAACCAGCTAACTCAACAGATTCTCAAGAAACAAGAACTAACAAACAAGTTGAGCCAGCTTGAGGATTCCATATATGAAAAGGAAAAGGATTACTTTAATGAGAGCACGTACGGTAATATAGTGAAAGGGTTTGAGAACTTTTCGAAATCAAGTGGAGGTGGGAGTTCCAACAAGAGACGTTTCCAGTACACGGATGAGGACCATATATTCAGTCTCAGTTCGATTAATTATATAAAGACGTTGATGCGGAGACAGGGGTATGTGAATGGGAGTAGTTTGAATGTTCCGGGAGGAGTTACTGGAAAGGACGACTTGGATGATTATGAGGACTCTATTGAGCCTGTGGGTGCACCTGTAGCGAAGACTGATTCGGCGACTCCAACACGGAAAAGAAAGATACGAAGTATTGATGATTAGGGAGTGTTAAGATTAATGACAAAAGACAATCAAACACAAGAATGGAGAGATTCAGGTGATTTTCGTTTTTGTATTGTTTAATCCGATTTCAACCCTAGTGGTAGTATTAAACCATTTCAATATTTGACTTGGATTTTGAACAGGTACTTGGATAAAAATGATACCAAGTTCGAAACCTGAATGATACTTTATCAATTCACTTCTAAATTTTAGTCACACGAGCAAGAAATTCATACTTCATAAAATTAGCTCAAAACAGAATAGAGTTAAGAATCCAATAACTTGAACATGCATAACTACAATATATCGTATAATGAATGAAACGTCTTGAAATCGTCGTAAGTGCAACCACACTCCTTAACTTATTAATAACTCCGTTAATAATTTTTAGTACGAAAAGGTTATCTGTTAGATCAAAATAGTAAAGACGGGAAATGCATTCTCCTCTAAAAGGCATTA